>ML779653.1:664461-711718 GCA_009831015.1 Picea engelmannii
TGTGTGTGTGTGTGTGTGTGTGTGTGTGTGTGTCATAATAATAGACAATAAAATTATGCAATTCCAAAACTCCAATAACAATTCCAACTATTAGCACTGAGAGTCACCCTCAGACTGTAACACAATAAGCCCAGTACCCATCAATTTTTTTTGTGTAGATAGGTTTATGAGTTGAGGTCAAATGGAAGAATCTCAGTACAAGAATGTTTCAACAAATAAACTAGACAAGCACTGCATAGGGAAATGAGGTCCTCATTAACTTCAGTCAGTGGTTTTAGTTTAAAGGTGAGCAGAAGGAAGATTCAGTGATAAAGGTGGACAAGTCTTCCATGAGCATTCAACCTTCAAGAAGCTTGGTGAAGAAAAACCAAGGCACAAGAGAACTCTTGAAATCGAGTTTCAAACACTGAAATATGTCACAACAACATAACAATCAAACCTCCATTACTATGTGACTACAAAAACTCCTATGGATCCTCCATGCACATGCATTTTAGCATAAGAATAAATAAGGTAACAATGAAAATTAATGAAACAGGTCACAACAACATTATAATCAACCCTACATTACAATACAACTACAACCCTCATCTGGATCCTCCATGCACGAGTGTTTTAGCAAAGATTAAACAAGATGATGAAAGAAACTTACCTCTATTAATGAGAAAGTCTCAAGTCTTATACAAAACCAAAGAACAACTCTATTATAAAATATTACAAAATAGGGAGCATTGCTCAACCATTCGACGACCCTTAACATATTCTTCAGTTGTTGTATTTATACCCCAAAAAATGGACAATCGTTAGGAGCGTGATCTATCCAACTCTCTTCCATATGTTTGTCCTCTCGTTTTGTTGTGTATGTACCTTTCTGTCATATGAAATCTCAGATCAATATGGGCCTGTAGGAAAAATCACCCCTCGAGGTACTTCGAGCTGACAATCTTTGTCTCCACGGCCAGACCCTCCATGCTTCCATTTACGGAGTGAGTCGAGGTTTCACCCACTAGTCCCTATTTTCTTAATTGATCTCTCCTCAAGATCAGGGTGAGGATTAATGCCTAAGGGGCAGCCACATGCTTCTCTCAGATTTGTCATTATATAAGCATGTGATTGTGGGGTCGTCAAAGGCAGTTTGGATTCACACTGCTTTTAAGCCTGCAATTAAACACCAACTGCCACGTACCTCCTTCACTATACCATGGTTTTTATTGCGGGACTGCTCTATAATTTTATCATTCAAGCATGCTTTTTCCCGACAATGAAGTGTGGTCGTCGATCTGATGCAAATCTATGATCTGGGAAACCCTTCTACTTTAGCGCCCCTGCTAAATTTATCCATTTGGCAACTCCAGGATCCCATTAAAATGTGCTTAGATATGGAACCAAATTTGGCGCTTGAGAGCTTTGAATGCTGAGCACGAATACCTCCTGAAGTACTTCCTTTCAGTTGATGTGGCAGCTTCTCGTTACTTTGGGACTTCAGGCTTCTAGCGCTTTGACGCTAAAGGTCTCAATTTCCCCGAATGGTGGAATAATGGAATTATTTCAAAGATGCACGGTCCAAAATTACTTCAGGAGTTCAGGATTCGAGCCTTTTCAATGCATAGCTCTTAAAATCCTCTAGAGCATCATATTTGCGGATTGAGAGATCTAGCGTCGTGTTTCCTCTTGTATCAGACGTCCGAGATTCACTTCGGTAGTTCGGTCTTCGAGATTTTTCTTCTGTTGGCTTTTGCAATCCTCTGAAGTGTCGAATTCATGAAATGAGAGATCTTCCAATTCATTTCCTATACCTTCAATGGATCAGATTTACTTTGGGACTTTGGGACTTCAGGACATTCAGCTAGTGTTAATCCTTGCGTAAATTTTACATTCTGAAAGCCCGAGAGTCACCGACGTGAACTGCTCCTAGGATCTCCGATGTTGAAAATTGAACCCGCCTGTTGCTTTCTTTTTTAGCCCAAAATAGATTACCTTTGAGTCCTATGCTTGCATGCTTCCTATGAAACAACGTACTTATTCATCTTGCGACCCTTGACAACTTTATGTGATAACATTGGCTCCACAGGGAATGTCATGTTGCCTATGAGCTTCCAAGAAGAACCAGTTCCAATGCCTTACCTATTGGGTTGTGGAGTCATTTGGCATGTGCAACCAATCCTTTGCATACCTTCAAGATCTGATATTTAGTTTATTCCATATCGTGATATGTTGGGAGCAACTATGCTTATTTATTGAAAACTGAAAACAAATGCTCAAATATTGAGCTTATTTATGTGCACTCCTACTCTAATCAAATGCTTCCTCTAGATTAGGTAAAATCATGCTTCCAATGAAGCCATACAAGTAATTGATTAATAGGTGAAATTCTTGATCTCGGAAAGACGAATGAAATATCCCATGACATAGAGAAATGAAATTTGAAAGGACAACATAACCAACCATTATTTGACAAAACAATTTGACATTTGAACTGCTCAAACATTCCATATAATCAGAAAACAGATCATGAAAACCATACGGAAATGCCTCATCCTAATATTTTTCCAACTGAAGATCAAATATCCTCGGCATATTATCTTTCCCATGGAAGCTGCCACTTTCAACTACCTTCAAATATGAACATGGTTCCAGACTAATTTTGTTGCTAATCATATGTTGTTTGACCTTGTCTGCAAATCCAGGTTCAAGCACAGTGAATGTAGGTTTGCTGATTTGCAAAGATGGATGCACAATGTCTTCTGGGGACCCATGATGATTTATTTCCACACAATGATGTTCCTTAATGTATAAAGGAAAAGGCTCTATTTTATGGTCTTTAAATTCCTTCATATCCACATCAAAATCTGATTCATAGTTGACCTACACAGGTTGGTTGCTCCCCAAGTCAAGAAAATGTGATGTAGGGATCTTCTCTTCTTCATATGAATACTCATCAAAGATAGGTGAGCCAAAAATTATTTTATATTTCAAAGAAAAATGAGCAATCTCTTGATTCTTCTCTTCAATCATGGGAGGAAATACATCATGGGAAACCTCCTGAAGGAATAGAGAAAAATCCTCTTCTACAACTATTTTTTCTTTTAAATATGAGACAGTAGGTGCATCAGGGGAAAAATATAATGCATCTATGGCTATATAATCATCAGTAATATCATCAATCATATATTGAAGGATTTCTTCCTGGGAAATAGAAAGAGAAAAGTTTTCATCCATATTTTCAAAATACTCACTTCTATCCTTATTTTCTCTTTCGATCAAATCTTCACAAAACTCATCACACGAGGAACACTCTATTGTCTACTAAATATCAGACTTGAACCTTTCACAACATTCTTCAAGAATGTTTTCAAAAGAATAATACCTCTTACAATACTTGTTGAAAGCCGCATGAAATTCCTTCAAAGAAGATATTCTGGCAATAGCAAGTGACCAATACCATTTTCGAGCATCACCATTTAATGGGTATATGAACATCTTCATGAGAGCATGTTCATGATAGATATACAATTGATCTATGCATCGATGAAAATTTACGAGATTTTGTGCAAGATAATCTCCTACATCTCCACGGAATATGGGAAGAAAGTCTACGCATTCTAGGAAAGAAGGCATAGGATTAGGAAAACCAAGAATAGCTGAAAAATTTAAATGTGCAAACCTCCAAGACAAGATAGATTCCATTTCTATTGTATCCCATATTAGTGAAGTTGCCAACAAGTTATTCCTTCATGGAGTGGAGTTGCCAGGTGAATGATGCAGTCTGAATAATGTGTCTAACTTAAGTTCACCATCTAAAACTGTATCTCTTCGTTGTCGTTCTCCCAGGGAAGATATCTTGACTTCATTCCCCAACCATGATGCGATTAATGTTATCACTGAGATTCAACCTCATACTACAAGAGGATAAGCCCATTACCCATCAAAAATGTTTGTGGAGGTAGGTTTATGAGTGGAGGTCAAATGGACAAAGCTCAGTACAAGAATGTTTCAACACAAAAACTGGACAAGCAATGCATAGGAAATGATGTTCTCAATAACTTCAACCAATGGTTTTAGTTTAAAGGTGAGTAGAAGGAAGACTTAGTGAGAAAGGTGGATAAGTATTCCATGAGCATTTGGCCTTCAAGCAACTTGGTGAAGAACAAACCAGGCAAAAGAGTACTCTTGAACTCATGTTTCAGACACTGAAAAATGTCACAGCAGCATAACAATAAAACCTCCATTACCATGTGACTACAACAACTCATTTGGATCCTCCATGCACAAGAATTTCGGCATGAGAATAAATAAGGTAACAAAGAAAATTATTTACACATGTCACAACAACATTATAATGAACCCTAGATCACAATACAACTACAACCCTCGTTTGGATCCTCCATGCATGAGTGTTTCAAAAAAGATTAAAAAAGATGATGAAATAGAATGACTTCTATTAATGTGAAAGTCTCAAGTCTCATACAGAACTAGAGAACAACTATGTTATCAAGTATTACAAAATATGGAGCTTTGCTCAACCATTCAACGACCCTTAACATATTCTTCAGTTGTTGTATTTATACCCAAAATAGTGGACAACCACTAAGGAGCATGATTTGTCCAAGTCTCTTCCATATATCTGTCCAGTCTGTCTATAAGTGCATGTACCCTTATGTCAGAAGAAATATCAGATCAACATGGGCATGTAGGAAAAATTGTCCCTCGAGGTACTTCGAGCTGACAATCTTTGTCTCCACGACTAGACCCTCCATGCTTCCATTTATGGAGTGATTCGAGGTTTCACCCACCAGTCCCTCTTTTCTTAATTGATCTCTCCTCGAGATCAAGGTGTGGTTTAACACCTAGGGGGAGGCCACGTGTTGCTCTCTATTAAGAAAGTGATTGTGGGGTCGTGAAAGGAGGTTTGGATTCACACCTCTTTTGAGCCCGCATTTCACCACCAACTTCCATGTACTTCCTTCTCTATACCATGGTTTCGATTGTGGGACCACTCTAGAATTTTAGCATTCAAGCATGTTTTGTTCTTGCAATGAAGCTTGTTTGTCAATATGACGCAAATCCTTGATCTGGAAAACCCTTCTACTTTAGCGCCACTAATAAATTTATCCGTCTACCAACTCTAGGATCCATTCAAAATGTTCTTAGAGATGGAGCCAAATTTGATGCTTGAGAGCTTTGAATGATGAGCAACAATACCTCCCAAAGTACTTCCTTTCAGTTGAAGTGGCATCCTCTTGTTACTTCAAGACTTTTGGCTTCGAGCGCTTAGACGATGAAGGTCTCAATTTGTCTGAATGGACGAATAACGAAATTATTTCAAAGATCCACAGTCCTCATTGATTTGAGATCAACGGTCCACAAATACTTCGGGAGTTTAGGCTTCGGGTCTTTTCAATGCATATCTCTTACAATCCTCCAGAGCGTCATATTTATGAATTAATATATCTGGTGATGCGTGTCCTCTTGTATTGGATGACCGAGATTCACTTCGGTAGTTCAGGATTCGGGATTTTTCTTTTGTTGGCTCATGCAATCCTCTAAAGGGTCGAATTCCCAAAGTGAGAGATCTGAAGTCGCGTGTCCTCTGCCTTCAATGGCTCCAATTTACTTCGAGACTTAGGGATGTTTGGCTAGTGTTAATCCTTGGTCAAATTTGAAATTCTTAAAAGCCAAGAGCTGCCAACCTAAAATACTATTGGGATCTTCGTCGTTGAAAACTAAACCTATCTACTGCTTTTTTTCAGCCCAAAATAGACTTCCTATGAGTTCTACGCTTGGATGCTTCCTATGCAACAAAGGACTTGTTCGTCCTGAGACCCCTAGCAACTTTATGTGATAACACCAATGATAATATCATATTCTTCTCAACCTCATGACCCAAGGAATGTATCCCCTTCACCGCTCTTATTTAATCGGGTTGTACCATTATATATATATATATATATATATATATATATATATCGGCATGGTCATGTGCATCAAGGACATCGCACAATTGTAGGGGAGATGAAACTTAACATCCACACTACAGTCCACAAGATATGGGAGGGTCTAGGAGGATGTCTAAGAGAGGGGTCCAAGGGAGAATTACCCATGTATATTAATTCAACCGACTTCCTAAAATTACTATTGGTATATAAACCTTCCATTTTGTTGTTGAGGGTTTCCAAATCCAATCATTGAATGGATGTAATAGAGTGGATGTGATAAGTCGCATACTCTCATTATTGGGAGGAAGCAAATGATTACAATCAGTTTAGAAAGAGTGTAAGTGAATAAAGAAAAACAAAAGGAGAGAAAACATATATCGCCAAGAGGGTATTTTTTGGATAGTCGTGTTTTGGTATTAACAACCAGTAGAGAACATGGAAGAAGATGATTGGATTTGCAGAAACCATTGAGGGAAAATTATGGAGCATATTTAGAGTATAATATTGAAGATACATGTTGTCAAGCATCATGAGTGAACTTATGTGTGAGTTTCACTATAATATCAAGTGATTGATACTACTTTCCTACAAGTTTTTCTTGAAGTGATCTTCCTTAAGTTTCCCAGTAGTGACATTCCTAGTTACCTATGTTAGAGAGACCTTGATAAATGAATGGGATTCCAAATAGACTAAGATAACTGAAGGGGGACATTCCTTGGGTTAGGAAGGTCGATAGGAAGAGATCTAGTCTGAAATATGGATAGCTCTAGGAGAACACCAGTGGTTTGTGGGAATTTTATGAGATGTAAGTGGACAATGAGAGACCACCCTATTTTGTTGATCGTTATCCCTAGCTCGAGGGTTATTTTTTGTTCATATATTGAATGAAAAGTCTATGGTTGGCTGGGATGTTTGTCTCAAGTAGTTGGTTGCACAACTATTTTACAATATAAGTTTTATCTTGTTTCTATGTTGCATTATGAGCTTAATTTTTGTTCATTCACTCTGTATTTGAGTACGATTTATATTTTGTTGTCTTGAGTTATTTAAGCTCCATTCATGTAAATTTTAACACGATGTGGATTCATTTAATTAATGCTATCAGACAATGGTTAAAAGTGTGTGTAATTTGTAGCAAGTAAGATACATGAGATTAATTAGGAGAATTTTATTTATTTATCAATATTTATGCATGTAATGGACATCAACTAGGCTAAGGAGAATTACAGCATAAATTATTGTTTTGTGATGTTCAATAGCCTCACTTGGTTTTTGTCTATGTCAGTATTGTAATATTCAAACATCCTAGCCCTGTAATAAGAAATATTCATTAATTTCCCTTAGGCACTTGCAATGAATGATAGAATGGTGTCCAATGAGCTATCTAATGATAATTGGGTGGGCTCTATAGTACTCCGTAAATATGTTGAATATATCTAATAAGCTTGGACCCTTCATCAATTTCCATGTTTAAATTTGTTGGTTGTGGGTTTGGGTTTGGTGTTCCTTCTTGTGGTTGTGTCAGGTTTTTATTTTCTCAAGGTTCCACGTTAATTATTGTGTTACAATTTAATAATGGAATTTATTTAAATTAGGTTCATTTTTAAAATTAATTTAGAAAATTAAATAAAAATGAAATTAAATAGTTTAGGAAATTAAAAAAATATGAAATTGCATACAGAAAAATACCTATAATACTTATGATATGACATCAGGATAACATGGAAACCTCATCAAAAACCCCCATATTTTCAATTTTCTCAATGACCTCTCAAGCGCATCGCACAGTAGTTAGAATATGAAAAAAAAAGGGTAGAGAGCCCTTTTAATTGGGCCCAATAGGAACACACACATGTTCTTAGAGCATGTGTGCATTCTTAGGAACATATGCACATTCTCAAGAATGTGTGCACATTATTAAAAATGTTTATGTGTTCCTATCAAGGAGCCAATGTGGCATCCTGGGTGGCGGTTAGAGGTTTGTCAAACCTATGAAATTAAGAGCGCATGCACTTTCTTAAGAATGCATATGCATTCCTATATGAGCGCATTAATTCTCACATTCCTAGAGAATATGGAATATGAGTCATGCCAATATATGTGTTCCAATTTTAGTCACATTATTAATTCTATTGATTGATGCTACATGGTGTTACATAAAAAATATTGGGAAAATGTCGTAATATCTAGATTTTATGTCGCAACTAGTAATATTAATTCCATGGAACCATCTCCTCTAGATTTCATAGTAGTAATAGTAATTCTACATTTATGGACCTTCTTCTCTTAAAGATGGAAGCTATACCTAGTTGACTTAATGAAAAAAATATATATACAATTTTAATTTAAAATTTGAAATTATATTAAAGATAAAGTCTTATTTTAGGTTCCACTAAAGTAATAATAGTGTAATTATGGAAGCTAATCAATGTAAAGTGGGCTAGATCCATTATGTTACTTATTATTAAATAAGGACAAGTAGGACGTTATGGTGAAATAAATCTACGCACCTACATATGTACGCACCTATGATAACATTTACCCACACATATGCACATGTGTCCAAAGAGACACATGTATGTATGCACCTGTCCCTTCTTTAACCCCATGTACAACCCCATAAACCTCCCAAACCCTAGTTCTGCCTCAATACAATTGTTTCCTTGAAACCAGTCCTTCATTTTCTTCTTGCTGGTTGTGGATCTCCTAAGGTGTCCCTGAAACAAAATCATGCAAACATAAACACCAATATTTTGGGGTAGATAACCTTGGAAAAACCCAGGAGGGAAAACACATGCTTAGAATGATTTTATTATGTGAAAATCAGGGCTCCCATAATATGGATAGTGGCCCACTGAAATAAAAACAAGTGTATACAAACTTCAAAAAGTATGATCTATTGTACAACCCAAATATGCATGCTTTTGGATGGATACATGCCTACCCTTAAAAATGCCCACATAGACACGATTGTCTCCATTGTGACCCGTGTACATGACTGCAAAGACTGTATGACAATCTTTGTACAACGCACCCCTTTCCTTTGGATTCCCTCGTAGAAAATAGAGATAGAGATGGTGGAAAATTGGGATAGTTGTAGGAGAATACTAGTGAGTTGTGGGATTTTTCTAAGTTGTGAGTGGACAATGAGAGACCAACCTATTTTTTCCATCGGTAGCTCTAGCTCAAGGGTGATTTTTTTGTTGATATCTTGAACAACAAGTCTATGGTTGGGTGGAACATCCATCCCAAGCAACTTGCTTCACAACTATTTTAAAATATAAGTGTGTTATCTTGTTTCTGTGTTGCATTATGTGTTTAATTGTTGTGCAATCACTTTGTATTTGAGTACGATTTATATGTTTTTTTGTTGAGTTATTTAAGTTTCATTCATGTAAATTTTAGCATGATGTAGATGCATTTAATTAATGGTATCAAACAATAGTTAAATCTGTGTGTAATTCATAGATGGTATGCTACAAGAAATTAATTAGCAAAAAAAAAACATTTACGATTATTTCCACACATAGTGGACCTCATTCGAGTTGGGGAACGTTACAACATCAATTATTTTTTTGTCATATATTCAATGGTCTCACTTGGTTTTTATCTATGCAAGTATTGTAATATTCAAACATCCTAGCCCTATAATAAGAAATATTGGTTAATTTCCCTTAGGCTATTGGAATGGAAAATACAATCGTGTACAAGGAAGTAGCTAATGACAATCGCATGGGATCTATAGTACTTTGTAAATCATTGAATATATCTAAGACGCTTGAACCCTTCAACAATTTATGTGTTTACATTTGTTGGTCGTGGGTTGGGGTTTGGCATTCCTTCCTTTGGTTGTGTCAAGTTTTTTATTTCTCTAGGTTCCATGTCAATTATTGTGTTGCAATTTAATAATGGAATTTATATAAATTATCTTCATTTTTTAATTAATTGAGAAAATTACAAAAAAAAAAGAAATTAAATTGTTGAGGAAATTAAAAAAACATGAAATTGGATACAAATAAATACTTGTAATACCTATGAGGTGACATCAAGATCATTTGGATACCTCGTCAACAAACCCCAGAGCTTCAATTCACTCAATGACCTCTCAAGTGCATTATGTGATAGGTGGAATAAGAAAAAGTGGGTCCGTGAGCCCTTTTAATTGGGCCCAACTAGAAAACACACATGTTCCTACAGCATGTCCACATTCATAGGAATATGTGTGCATTATTAAGAATGTATGTGTGTTCTTAAAAATGTGTGTGCATTCCTATCGAGGAGCCAATGTTGCATCCTAGGTGGCGTTACGAGGTTTGTCGAACCTATCACATCAAGAACATATGCACATTCTTAAAAGCACACACGTGTTCTTATGTGAGTGCATTCATTCTCACCTGATTGACACTTTTTTCTGATCAACTTTCTATGAGCACCCTTCTATCTTTGTCCTTGATGCAGGAAAAAATAGTATTGAAGAATCCCTTGGATCCTAATTTTAGGTCTATCTAGCCTTTAGGTTTCTAGCTATATTTCGCCCATCCTAGTATATATTTCTCGAAAGCATATATGTCCATAGATTTCCCTATGACTGCATGGTATTTCATATATTGAATATAATGACCAATGTCGGAGGATGTCACTTCATATCTTGGATGTTCTTTATTTTTAGCTAGGCTTCCATTCTACATATTGTTTTATGTCTATTTATTTTGTTGTTCCTTCCTGTCAGTAGCATCATCCTCAATTGGTTCCTCTTTCCCCCCCAATTTCATATCTAAACCAATTCAGGTTTTCCTCCCTTATGACCATGTCTTTGAAGGATATATCGACCAATCGTGCCTAAATACCCATGATCATGGAGTGAGATGGAAGTTGTCTCTGCCTCCTTTGTAAATTTGATTACATTACCTACCACATTGTCACCAAACCCTAAAAAAACAATGCATATAATCTCGCTCTTCCTCGCATCTCAGGAACACTCGTGTAAAATAAAAAACAAGTTGTGTTTACTTTAAAATTTTAAGAGTAAGAGTACCAATAGGACATCAACAATGGTGACGGGAAAATAGTAGAATGGATGGGTTTTTTTTAAGCATCTTTTAGGGCTATAAGAGAATATGGAATAGGAGTGATGACAATATATGTTAATTCCAATTTTAGTCTCACTATGAAGCTACATGGTGTTACATAAAAAATATTGGACCAATGTTGTAATATCTAAATTGCATGCAACAACTAGTAATAGTAATAGTAATTCTACATATGCACTTTTTTCTCTTAACTAACAAAGCTAGAGTCACTTGACTCAATCAAAACAATAAGTATACAGTTTTAATATAAAAATTGAAATTATATGAAAAACAAAGTCTTAGTTTAGGGTCCACCAAAGTAATAGTAATGTAATTATGGGAGTTGCTCAATGTGAAGTGGACTAGATCCATTATGTTAATTATTATTAAATAAAGACCTAGGTAGTTATGGTGAAATAAATATAATATGAGCTATAATATTTAGAAATGATCACACTTTGTTTATCTAAATAATAGGGTGATATTTTATATTCTCTTGATACATCTTGGATAAGGAATACTCTATACTCATTATTTAAAATTAATTAGAAAATACTAGTCATAACCATCTCCTAACTACCCAAATCCTAATAATAACCATCTCCTCGCTACCCAAATCCTAATTAGAAAATCCTAATCATAGATCTTTTTTAACTACACTTTACATTTATTCCACAACACTCTAAAACTTGTTTCATTTAATATAGAATAAGATAAAACAATAGAATAATATTTAATATTATTTCACACATCTTCTATACCAAAGATTTCACTTTTTATTTATAATTAATATTAATTAAAAAAATGCAATTATAACTACTTCCTAACTACTCACTAAACCTTAATTAAAACAACTTTACATTTAATCAATATCACTCTCTAAAAATTTAGATTAGATTAGATAACCTTACATTAACTTAAAGTTAGTTTAATTAAAAAATAATAAAAATGAAGTGGGTTCAATTTAAAAAAATAATTAAATAACTAAATATATATATGTGTAAAATTAAATAATAATAATAGTCAATTTTTAAGTTCACTACCAAGCCACACCAAATTGGTGTATGGGACTCCCTTATTTATGGGACAACTAAAATATTAATAAAAATAAAGTAGATTTATTTAAAAAAACTAATTACCAATTTGATATGCAATGAAATAATAACTCCATAAATCAGAATCTAAGAATAAAATAACCAAAAGAATTTTATAATAAATAAAATATTTTATTTAAAATATTGTAATAAATAAAATATTATATTTAAAATTTATTTTAGGATGAAAATGGATGATAATGAAGCCAATGTTATAATAAATAAAAATTTGTCTTTAAAATCTTGTAATACATAAAATATTATATTTAAAATTTATTAAAGGATGAAAATAGATGATAAGGAATCCTAACATTAGGGTGGATGAATGGTAACTAAACCAATCTTATAATAAACAAAAAATTGTATTTAAAATCTTGTAATAAATAAAATATTATATTTAAAATTTATTGTAGGATGAAAATGGATACTAATGAACCCTAATATTAGAGTGACCTAAGAACCAGTATTATAATAAATAAAAAATTATATTTAAAATTTTGTAATAAATAAAATATTATATTTAAAATTTATTGTAGGATAAAAATGAATGCTAATAAATCTTAACATTAGGGTGGCGGAACTTTAAAAGTGTTAAAATAAATAAATAAATTACATTTAAATTATTGTAATAAATAAAATATTATATTTAAAATTTATTGTAGAATGAAAATGGATGCTAATTAATCGTATCATTAGGATGGCAGAAGGGTAACTGCCCCGGTATTATAATAAATAAAATATTGTATTTCACATGCTAATGAATCCAAGGAAGGCGCAACCGCAACTCCCATTCGAGACTTGTTTCACCTACTCCGGAGACATTGCAAAGCTACAAATTCCACCTATAACATTCCATTTTCAGGATGGCCTCAATCTCCCGATCAATCAAAGGGGAATTTTGGCACCAGTATCAGAGGATGTCATTTGCTTGGCGTTCCACCCGTCGACAAGCAATGATTTGAACGTCATAGGAACTCTCCAGCAACAAGGTTACACTATTTCTTTCGATCAAGACCGAAAACGAATCGGCTTTGCTCCGGTTCGTACCTGCGCTTAACATATATATGGGTGATCATCCTCCTTACTTTTGTTTATCCGTAAAACAATGGTGATCGTCATATTTTGTACACAATGGGGTTACATATATAACAATAACATATTTTGTAACAATGTGGTTGGACGTTTTTTTGGAGCATTTATTCAACAGTAGGATTGGTTATCTAGATTTTTTCAGTGATTTTGCATACAGTGTGGCGATATAAAAATAACGATATCATCTTTTCAATTCGTTGGACATTTTTATAGAAATTAGAGTCATAAGTTTTATTTATAATTATTCTAAATTATAAGTCGACCTAGAACGAAGCAATGTGGTTTCCACTAATAAGCAGAGCTTCAGAAATTCCCTCAGACACCATCTCATACCACGCAATTGTGAGTTACAATCTGTTAAATAGCATACGCATAATCCACCTTTGCTTTCCTTTTGATTAATCATGTAAGCACTGTTTGTTTGGATGTTAATAAATGACAGCATTTAATTTGCAGGGTTTGTAGGAAAAAATGATAAAAGCAACATAATTGTGGGTTGGAAATGACATGCATAGCTTATATTTATTCATTCTTGACAAATTAAAGAATGGGAAAAAGATACTTCGTCCCCTTTTTTAAATTTAAGAAAAATGTTCCACCTTCCAAGTGAAAGGTTTCATTAGCGAAATGGTCAGTCTGACAGTTTTGATTTTTTTCGACACGGAAATACGCGATGTATTAAAGAGTATTCAAAATGGCTGGCCCATTAGTTTCACCCTCCAATCCAAAGGTTTAGACAAATGGTCAGTTTGACTGTTTCGATATTTTAGGACATGATTCAAAACTGTTTGGTCTTTGTTTGAAATATGTCAATCAATTTTTTCATACAGTCACATGTATATCCATGTAGATATGTTAAAAGTATGTATATAATTTATTTATGAATTGTTAGTGTAATTATGTGATCTATTTATGATTAGTTTGTGTAATTGAGTGATAAATGTTATATATGTGAACATACTCATAGAGTGAAAGTGCAATGTGTAGTGATTATGTGAGAGTAAGACTCAATACTGAGGTGTTATGTGTATGAGAGGAGAGGATTGTTGTATGCCTGAGTTGGCTATTCTAATTCTCCCTTGAATAAAAGAATACCAATGGCCAGTGGTTTTTTCCCTCATTGGATTTCCACATAAATCACTATGTCAAATTGTGAAATTGGTGTGCTTGATTAGATACATGTTTAATCTTGCTTGCTTTTGCTTTGGTTTTATGCTATGTTTTGCTTTAACTACCCAACAACCTCTTTTTGAATTCAGCAAGGTTGCCTTTAGTAGTAAGACGTTAATAAATTACAACATTTAATTTGCAAGATTTGTTAAAATATTTAATTTAAAGAGCATAATAGTGATTGCAAACACAATAATCTTGACCTGATATGTAGAAATTGCATCCTCTGCAAATTATGAATTATATACCATAGTTAATATATGAGAAAGAGTTAATTAACCACAAAATTCATTGCTGGCATGACAGAGGATGAAAAGAATACAGGATTGTAATATAATAATTTCACTGAAAAATTCATCACAGATATAGTGATGCACTTTTGTAAACGAAGAATCTCATACAAAGGGTGAAAGTAAAGAAATAAAAGTAGAGAATTGTAATATAATAATTTCACACAAAAACAAATTCACAAATATGATTGAAAATATGATGTTAGTAAAAGAAGAATCTCTTTTCGAATCATTTTAGACTCTACCAACTTTTTCTTGAAATCTCGAATAGAAAACTTTGTTTTGAGATCTCCAAGAACGTTATCCACCTCTGGATCCTGATTGATTACTCTCTTTCGTTCACCCAGTAAGAGTATGAAAGAAAACGATGAGCTTCGCAGGTTAAGTTGTGATGCTGTATGTACCAAGGAGTGGTTGCCTCAGCACAATCAATGTTGAAAAGCTCCAGAGAATCAATGGTCAAGATGAAAAGCTCCACATAAACATCATAATCGGAAGAATATATTCCATTGACTTTTAAATACTGATTGACGATATTAAATGTTGATTACCATTTTCAATTAACCAAGTAATTGAAAATGAAAATGGTAATCACCATTTAATGTTGTATTTGTAACTTCATTTGAACTGTTTGGAAATGAAATAAAATAAATTCGTTAGATTCATAAATGAGGTGGTCAATGTACTAGTTTAAGTGTTCTACTTTTTGGTGTTATTAATTTTTTTCTAAATTTGGTTAGAAATTATTGGAATTATAGATTAGAGAGGTTGAGTTTGTTTAATTGAAATACTTTTAGATTTTTTTAAAGAGGTAGTATAAGTGTTTTAATTTTTGGTGTTATCAATTTTATCCGAAATTTAATCATAAATTATTGGAATTGTAGATTTGATAGATTGAGTTTATATAATTCAAGTATTTCAAGTTTTTTAAGATAAATCTATTGATATATTCAAAAATACAATTTAAATAACAGAAAATAACTATTTCGTTAAATATTTTTTAACAAAAAGTAAAAAATTAACAAACCATATATCAAAATGTAAATATTCCAATTATCAAACATAATTTTTTTTTATAATTTTTGAATAAAAGAATTAACTTGATTACATTTTTTTGAATGGTGTTTAATTTATATCCTAAATCAAATCAAGTGATACTAATTTAAATCAGCAAATCTATTAAAAACATTTTTAAAAATATTGTAGAGAATATTAATAAGTATTTGATTAAAAAATGTATAGTTTCAATATTTTAGATTAAAAAAATTAATTTAAGACAATTTTTCTAGAGATTTCAGATTTCATTAGAAAAAACGGAAATACCTTTCACCTTCCCCATAAAATTTCAAAAAAATAAATAATAACCTTACATAAACATCTTTTAAAGCTTGCAATTTTATATTATTTAAAAAAAAATATTAAAAAATTATGATTACATGCCATATTGGAAACCTTCCAATCAATTGTGCATCATTAGAAACCAATCTTAATTCAAATAATGTGAATTTAAATTATATAATGAAAGAGATGACAAGCGTGATTATTTGCTTCGACACATAACAAATCTTGGCTTAAAATAGATGTGCTAATTTTCAACGAATTTCAACATAAAATTATTCTACTTAAAAGCAGTGAGTACCTTGGTATTTTGTCCTTTGGTTGTTGAGATCCTATACAACACCTTCAAAAGTCCCATCCCACTTGTTTCTTAGTGAGGAAATGGGATTTGACATTGAATAACTTATTGACTCTTGTAGTGATGCATGAATGCTAAAACTAAGATGATGGATATAGTTAGCTAGGCCATGTACCATCGCATTAACAAATTTTACCATATAGTACTTAATTTTGTGAGAAGAGAATTTAGTTATGGACAAAGATTTTAATATCGATCCAGAAAAAATAAAGAAGTAGAGAGGAGATCTAAGACAGAGTCAAAACCTATTTCCTTACTAATCCATGGTGAAATCATGACAATGGAAACGTGGACCTTTCACTTGTTAAATTTGAAGAAGGGGTAGATTATCACACATTCGAAACGACAAAAATCTAATTCAATTATAAGAAATGCAAGATGCATGGGAAAAGTGTAAAATTAAATGTGTTAGTTATGCATTCAATTAGGGGAATGTTGCTTCTTCTCTACATGCATTGAATCTTTATCCAACAAACACATTCAAGTGCTTACAATTTTTTTACATAGTTATTGACTTAATGAGAGGTGGGTGGGTGCAAGCTAATGAAGGTCTTTAGTGATTCATTAGTGGCAATAAAAACAAGAAAAAACATCAATATGTGAACTTGGAGGGATGATTCAAGTGAATTTCACATGGAACTTGAAGATGGTATATAAATATGAAATGTAGGAAATTGAATTATCTTTCCAAATATAGAATTTTTGTTCATATAATTTGTGAATGACTATGTGAAATTTACTTTTTCTATTAGTGGTATGTTATTTTTCATGAAAGATATATATATATATATATATATATATATATATATATATATATATATATTCTAGTGAAATGTATAACTTATTTTAAAAATGATTAAGGTTATAAAAAGTTATGGAAAGAATAAAAGATGTATGCATTTTAAGATTATGATATATCTGAATACAAAAATATATTAAAAATAGTAAACAACATCAATTTTTTTTATAGTTTCTATATGTGAAATCTACATAGTCGACTCTATATGTTTTTGTAGTTTCATTGATGATGGATTTGTGTCATGCATAAAATAATGAAGTGAATAATAGAGGTATTTAGAGGTATTTAGAAAAATGAAGGTTTTGATGTATTTTCAACCCAAACCACCAGGTTTTTCATTTCAAACCTAAATCCAAGGAAACCAAATCAACAAATATGTATGCTAAAGTTATCACTCCATCCCAAAAAAAATTGAATGAAAATAGTGCACACGGGTTCTAGAGTGCCTGTGTGTTTTTAGAACACACATAATATTTTTTGACTAAGAATTCACAAGGTAGGTCTAACAAAAATTTGTCAAATTAAGCTCATAGGAATCTAGGGCCATTAACAACATGTTGAATCACCACAAAGGACATTTCAAGG
The DNA here is from genome assembly GCA_009831015.1 of Picea engelmannii. Classification (NCBI taxonomy): domain Eukaryota; kingdom Viridiplantae; phylum Streptophyta; class Pinopsida; order Pinales; family Pinaceae; genus Picea; species Picea engelmannii. The sequence continues at coordinate 682,193 of ML779653.1, forward strand.
GTATTCTCGATCTCTTGATGTGGATGGACAATATTATGAGTTTTTCAAATTGACAAATGAAAGAATGGAAAAAAGATACCTCATATTTTCTTTTTAAATTTAAGAAAAGAGTTCCACCTTCCAAGTGAAAGGTTTCATAGCAAAATGGTCAGTCTGGCGGTTTTAATTTTTTACGACATGGAAATACGTGATGTATTAAAGAGTATTCAAAATGACTAGCCTATTTTTCTGAATTCAGAGTTTCACCTTCCAATCGAAAGGTTTCATTATCCAAATGGTCAGTTTGATGGTTTTGACATTTTATGAGATGGAAATACTCTATTGATTCAAAACTGTTTGGTCTCTGTTGGAAACATGCTAACGAATTTCTTTATTCTGTCACATGCACATGCATTTAGTTATGTTAAAGTGCATGTCAAGATTAAGAATTGTTTTTTGACTAAGAATTCACAAGGTAGGTCTAACATGGAATTAGTTCTACTAAAATTGAGTGACTACCTTGGTATTTTTGCCTTTAGTTGTTGAGATTCTATACAACACCTTCAAAAATTCCATCCCACTTGTTTCATACTGAGGAAATGGGATTTGAGATTGAATAACTTCTTGACTCTTGGAGTGATGGAGGAATGCTAAATCTGAGTTGATGGATATAGTTAAGTAGGCCCTTGTACCATCTCTTTAACAAAATTTACCAGATAATACTCAATTTTGTGAGAATAGAATCCAGTTATGAATGAAGATGTCAATCTGGATAAAAAAAAAATAAAGAAGTAGAGAGTACATCTAATAGAGAGTCCAAACCTAATCCCTTGCTAATCCATGGTGAAATCATGATAGCGGAAACTCAGACCTTTCACTTATTGAATTTGAAGAAGGGTTGGACTAACATTCGAAACAACAAACGTTTAATACAATTATAAAAAATGCAAGATGCATGGGAACAATGTAAAATTAAATATGTGTTAGTTATGCATTCGATTAAGGGAATGTTCCTTCTTCTCTACATGTCATGAATCTTTATCCAACAAACACATTCAAGTGCTTACAAGTTTTTTAAATAGTTACTGACTTAATGAGAAGTGGGTGGGTGCAGTCTAATGAAGGTCTTAGTGATCCATTAGTTGCAATGAAAACATGAAACAACATCAATATGTGAACTTGGAGAGATGATTCGAGGGAATTTCACATTGAACTTGAAGATGGTGTATGAATATGAAATGTAGGAAATTGAATTATCTTTCCGAATATAGAATTTTTGTTCATAGAATTTGTGAATGACTATTTGAAATTTATTTTTTCTAATAGTGGTATGTTATTTTTCATGAAAGATATAATGCATCTCTTTTTGTTAATGTGGGTGTTGACGAGCTAAATGATGTATTTTTTTTATTTTTTTTTGTAGAAATGTAGAAAAACCAATGTTAATATATATATATGTGTGTGTGTGTGTGTGTGTGTGTACTAGTGAATGTATAACTTATTTTAAAAATGGTTAAGGCGATAAAAATTTATGGAAAGAATAAAAGATGTATGCATTTTAAGATTATGATATATCTCAATACAAAAATACATTAAAAATAGTAAACAACGCCAATTGTTTTTAAAGTTTCTATATGTGAAATCTACATAGTCGACTCTATATGTGTTTGTAGTTTCATTGATGATGGATTTATGTCATGCATAAAATAATAAAGTGAATAATAGAGGTATTGAGAGTTATTTAGAAAAATGGAGGTTTTGATGTATTTTCAACCCAAACCACCATTTTTTTCATTTCAAACCTAAATCCAAGGAAACCAAATAAAGAAATATGTATGTTAAAGTTATCACTCCATCCCAAAAAGAAATTGAATGAAAATAGTGCACACATGTTCTAGAGTTCCTACATGTTTTTAGAACACACATAATATTTTTTGACTAAGAATTGACAAGGTAGGTATAACAAGAATGTGCCGAATTAAGGTCATAGGAATCTAGGGACGTTAACAACATGTTGAATCACCACAAAGGACCTTTCAAGGGTATTATTGATCTCTCGATGTGGATGGACAATATTATGATTTTTTCAAAATCGACTATGACTCTCTGGAACTTGGATATGGTCAACGGAAAAAACATAGGAGATAATCCCTATAGGAATCTTATATGATTTTGGGGCCAAGAATGAAAATTTTAATGACTACAAATGGCCTGTCAAGGGCATCATTTGCACATAGCTAGGCATATAGGTATCAAAAGAACTTTTTAGCAGAAGGTATAGATCCCAGGGCCATAGACATGGAAAAGGGAGGAAATGTGAATTATATTCTATAAAGGAAGCTTCTATCCATATAGGGCCAAGAAGGATACCTTCAACAACCATACATGGCCTCTTGAGGGTATGATTGGTCTATTATTATGGATTTTAGTGCCACTAGGTGGTTTTGAGTAGAAGTTATGTGTCCCACATCCCTCGAAAATATGTTGGGAAGAAGGGAATGCCTTAGGTCCTAAAGAAATATTTGAGGTATCTAAATCCATGAAAAATGGATCGAAGAACTACACATTATCTCTGGAGTGTATCCTTGGCCTCTAAGAAAGATTTTAGTTCCCTCAAAAACATTTCTACATTAGGTATTGATATCAAGGCCTTGATATGGTCTAAGGGGTGAACCCAATCCTTATCTAAAGTAATCCTCTATCCCCAACACCATCCACTCTTTTTACCCTACCTCTTCCCACATCCCCTCTTCCCCTAGGCCTCAAATTCCCTCTTTGACTAGGACCTTTCCTATACCCTAGTGACTATCACACCAAGGAAATATCATCCCTTTTCGGACCCCTTCACTTCCTCCCTTGGAACATATTTCATAGGGCCCTATTCATTCCCTAAACACTCTTCACTAGGGCCCTATTCCTACCCCTAAGTACGTTCACACCATTTACCCCTATGTTTTGTCCCCCTTCACTCTAGGACCTAGATTCCCCACCAATCCCTCTTCCTGTGACCTTATCACTAAACCCTCATCCATACTCTATCCCTAGTAATAACCCTTGGCCCCCAGTGGCCTATACCCTATCCCCCAAGCCTTTGATCCTTCATTGATCGATCTCAAATCCCCTTTGTCTATTCCACATAGTTATCACCATCCTTACTTCATCCCCCTCTTCCCTTGGGTCCTCACCTCCCATCTAGTCCGCCAACACTAGTCACTTGGCACCCATCGCTTGGACCCTAGATGAATATTTCCTTGGTCCTCCACTTCTACTTGAAAACTACACACTTATACTCTTGGCCTACCTATTCCCTACACCTATTGATCCCTATATTATATTACCTTAGGTCTTGACCCAAACGTTTTTCCAAGGCCTAAATAATTTGACACCCTTGTTCTCCTCCACGTACAAGACCCTACCATTCCATTAGGAAACTCCCCCCCTTCCCCCTCAAGGAAGTTATCCATTGGGGTTAATCATGTTCCCTTATCCCACACCAAGCCTAGGCCCCAAAACCTTTCCCATGAGTCCCTTCTACCACTATCTCCAAACATCTATTCCTATATTTGTTCCCCACTAGGTCTATATCTATATGTAATCACTATCACCCTCTACCCCTTCATCACCACCTCTTATAAGACCCTATTTACATTTACCCTTGGGCCCTACTTTCATTCCACTACTAGAAACTTCTATGCATAGGACCTTTCCTCCACTTGGACCCTACCCTCATTCACCCCTATGCCTCGACCTCTACCTAACCCCTAACCTCCTCTAAACTTGATCCCTAAGATACATATATCCATACCTATTATGCAAGGCCCCATAAATCATGTCAGTTCATCCTAGCTCCCTAGTCACTACCCAAAGAATCAAACCACCTTCAATCATATACCCCCATACCCTATTTACCCCCAAGCCCCTCCATATCTAATCCCTCTTCTCTATCCCTAATGTATAAATACCTTGAATAAATGTATGTACAAAAATAATTTTTTCTACCCTTTCTGTGTCTCCTCTCCTCCTCCTCCTCCTTCATATCGCCTCATCCTCAATATTGAATTCTCTCTTCCACCCTTCATTCCCACCATTGCCGCTGCCCCATGCGTCCACCCTTTGCCTCTTCTCACCTTCTACCCATTCTCCCATCTCCCTCCACCATCCGCTTTCCCATCACATCCTCCCTTTCCTCCTCTCCACATCTCCACCTTCCCCTTCATCTGACGTCACTCTACCCCCTTTCTACCAAAATGGACTATTCCACACCAACAATTTCAACTCTGATACCAATTTAATTCACTAAAATGTTATGAAAATGCTTAGAATCATTCAGAATAACAACAAACATATACATGGAGCATATACAGGAAAAACACATAATATAAAATACATAACTGATAAAAAAGAATTTAAATCAAACATATAAAATACTGATCCAAACGGATGTCAGTGGCCTCCCACCTATTCCAACTCACCCATTTTGGTAGTTTACTGGTTTGGCAGTTTTTTTCCTAGTTTTTGGATCCCCGACTTCTGGGGTCATTTTGAGGCCCTAAACAATGTTTTTAGGGCTCGTCGGAGTCAACATGTGTAGTCCTTGTATAGAACTTTCCAACGGGCTATCATGTGCCTAAAATGAATATTGTATGAAAAACTTTTGACCCCGAGAAGTTGATGTACTAACTTACCCAAACAGGGCCCACATGACTTTTTGCGCTTCATCTCCTAGGGTTATGTTTTTGGATGTCTAGGGTTTTCGACATTCCTGTTTATTGTAAAAATTCCTTGAGATCCTTATTGTAATCATATTCTGGTGAATGAGCGTAGACATCACACCTCTTCTCAGAGATAAGCCACCACCATTCTAGCAAGCTTGTTTTTCGTTGCACTTCACAGTTTCAACTTATTTCCTTATTGAATAGAAACTAGTTTATTGTATATATTTTATTCTATGTTAAGAATATTTTGATAATAATCTGTATTCATTTCATTCTGCTCATAAAATATGGATCAATAGTATCTGAGAAGTCTTCTCCTTGTCATTCTTAATGCATGTCCAAAATGAGGTCAGGGTATAAAGAATTGGGCCTCGAGCTTGTTTCTCTTGAGGAAAAAATATATCACATGCCAAGGAGGCCTCTCATGGTGGGAGAAAACAAATATGATGAGACAAGACATCCCTCCAAAAATTTTCTCAAGGAATCCCTCATGCAATAGAGGAACGATATGATGGATAGTTTTGTGCAAATCCTTCGATGACTACCAACAGGTGATGTATCTTACTCAAACGAAGTCGCATCCCCTTTAAAGGTACAAATCAACTTCGATATTGCTATATTTGAAGGTCATATAGACACAGATGTTGTAGAGAAATGGTTGAATCTGCTGGAAGGGTATTTATTTGTCCATAACTTCTTGAATAGAGAAAATATTATTTTTGCTCTCCTCAAAGTCGTTCCTCATGTCAAATATTGATGGGAAACTTTCTGTGAGCATAAGGAAATAGAGGACCCCCATTATTTATAGTCATAGTCACATGGGAGTCCTTCAGGGATGATATTAAGGAGTAATACTACCCTGTTGGAAGTTATGACGACCTGTATACAAAATGAACCACACTGTGGCAAGAAAGAGACTAAGCAGTGCCTGAGTTCACAAATATCTTCCATACCTTGTGGACCAATTTGGGTATCAAATATTGTGACATACATATGGTGCTCAAGTATTGTTGAGGTTTGCATAGATACATCCAAGCCTAAATGCAGTTTCTGGACATCTCATGCTTGGGTGGGACCTATTGATATGTCATCAAAATTGAAAATAATATCAAACAAAAGATGCGGAAATTTGGGCCTGGGAACCCCTCACACCAAAATTCAAGAAAGGGAAGACCCAAATCGTAAAAAAAGGATAGAGAAAATAGGGACCACCTTAGGAGAACCAGTCCAGGACGCAAGAAAATAAGGACACCAGAAAGTCAAAGAAAGATACTCGAAAGTGGTGTGACTTCCATAAGAGCCCCTGGCATAAGACTGTTTATTTCCACTCAAAGCAGTCCTTGGTGGATGAGGTGAAAAGATCTGAATCATATGTGGGTTCCAAATCTAACTCAGAACCAGAAAGGGGGAAGCAAATCATTTATGAAGAATCCAGTGCTACCTTTTCTACCACCAAACTCCATCACGGTGAACCAAACAAGCCAAAGGAAGGTGAGCACCTTTTTCATTCAAAAATGTGGGTGAAGGGTACCCTGCTTCACTTCATAATTGATAGTGGTATCCAGAAGAACCTCATCTTAGCAGAGGTTGTAAAGCGACTCTCCCCACTGACAACGTTGCACCTACATCCCTACACCATTGGATGGCTCCACCAAGGAAGCAACATTCACACCAACTAACAATGTCTCTTATCATACGACATCAAGCCCTTCAAATACAAGGTATTGTGTGACGTTTTTCCTCTTGATGTTTATAATTTTATTTTGGGCCAATCATATTTATGGAAATGTCATGTTGTATATGATTCCAAGCCTCGTAGTGTTATTATTACTTTGAACAAGAAATTCTATAGGATACCGGAGGCAATCCCACCTAGTTCTATTTCCTTTATCTCTTCCAAGCAATGGAGGAAGGTCATCTCTCATACGGGGAAGTTTGTCTTCTTCGTTATTCTCTCTCAGAAGGAGAAAAATATCGCAGCCACATCTAGGGTCTCTATGACCGACCTCTCCACATAGTAGAAGAAAGTGGATAAGGTCGTGGAAGCATACTCTAATATCTTCTCCTCACCTACCAGGGTACCTCTGCACTTTCAGGTCAAGCACCTCATCGATATGACCCTCGAGGAACCACTACACAATGGTCCAGTCTACTTCCTCTCTCTATTAGAGAATGAGGAGATCAAGTGATAGATCCAAGAACTTCTCCACAATGGGCATATTCATCTCATCTCATCACCTTGCAGGAGCCTAATCATGTTGGTACAGAAGAAATATGGAACTTGGTGACTTTGCATTGATTATCAGGACCTGAATAAAATCATAGTCAAAAAACGATATCCGATTCCCCGTATCGATGACCTCCTTGATCATCTCACGAGGGAAAAATACTTCAGTAAGATTGACTTGAAGTCTGGCTACAACCAAGTCCTAATAAAACAAACAGATGTATGGAAGACTGCCTTCAAGTCAAAGGAATGTATTTTTGAATGGTTGATCATGCCCTTTTGATTGAAAAATGCTCCAACCAATTTCATGAGGATGATGGATGATATCCTGTGACCATTCACCAATACTTTTTTAGTGGTGTATCTAGATGACATTGTCATTTACAACAAGACATGGGAAGAACACTTGCAACATATTCAACAGGTTCTCCACACCCTATGGTAACACAAGCTATATGACAACTTGGAAAAATGATCCTTCATCATGGAAAAGGTCCATTACCTAGGCTACATCATTGATGAACATGGTGTGCATGTGGATCCAGCAAACATCCAAGTCATATGTGACTGGCCAGCCCAAAAAAATCTCACTGAGCTTCAGATCGTCTTAGGCCTTGCCAATTTCTACTTTAGGTTAGTGTTGGAATTCTCCCATATTGAATGGGACCTCACACAAGTAACTAGGGGTGGTGGTAAGGAAAAATTTATGTGGGGCTGGTCCCAACAACAAGTTTTCAATGATTTGAAGCAACGCTTGTGCTCGGCCCTAGTACTTTCAGTACTGGACCTACACCAACCCTTTGATATTGAGACAGATGCTTCGGAATAGGTTCTGGGTGTCATTCTCACTCAGCACAACCACTGCATGGACTATCATAGTGAGATGCTATCAGATGTTGTCTGTAAGTACCCTAATTACGACAAAGAAATGTACACCATTGTGCAAGCTTGTATCCAATGGAGACATTACATTCTTAGGAAGGAGACAATCATCCACACTGATCATAAGCAGTTGCATTTCATGTAGACACAAGGCATATTTCATAATGAATGCCATCATAAGTGGTCCACATACTTGCAACAATTGCACCTCAGCATCAAGTATAAAATAGGAAGAACCAACCACTTCATTTATTTCCTCAGCAGACTACTATTTGCGGCACTCACCAAGGTGCTAGACTCTTGTGGCCATGAGACCTCTATATGGCCCCAACTCTTTGATATAGACACAAACTTTTCCACCACCTATCAAATGTTGGGCTCAAACGTAGTTGTTGCTAATTTCCATCTTCAGGATGGGTTGTTGTGTCATCTGGGCCATATCTGCATTCCATAAAGAGAGCGAGTAAACTTGATCTGGGAATCCCACTATAGTTGGGTGGAAGGAAAATTCAGGGTCAAAAAGAGAGTGGAAATGTTGCAGAAACATTTCTACCAGCCGAAACTTTGACAGGAGGTCAACAAGTATAGCAGGTCCTACACTATCTATGTTATTGCCAAAACAAACACTAAGAAACAGGGCTTGTACACCCCTCTGCCTACTCTTGATAGTTCATGGGTATCCATATCCATGGAATACATGTCGGGCCTCTTGTCCACCAAGTGGGGAGATGATTTTTCTTTTGTAGTTGATCGCTTTTCTAAGATGACGATTATGGTCACCTGCAAGAAGAGCATCAAAACATAGGCCACTACCAAGCTCTTCTTTGAAAGAGCTTGGGTACATTATGTAATCCCTCAAACCATTTTCTTATATTGAGGCATTTGACTTATCAACACATCCCGGTCAAGCCTCTGGTGACTACTGGACGCCAAGCTCAACAAATCCATGACCTTCCACCCTAAGACAGATGGCCAAACTGAGGTCGTAAATCGAATGATCATGCATATATTTCACATGTATAAATCCAATAACCCTCACACATTGGATGAGAGTCTTCCCTATGTCCATCATAGCTACAACCAAGCCTTTCATAGCTCAACTGGCCCCAACCCCTTTTAGGTGGGGCTGGGATTCCAGCCACTGGGTCCCATAGATGTTACACTACCACTTGCGGCCACCTCGACCAACTCATATCCTACTCGAAATGAAGCTGACAAATCCACCCAGTTCATTGAGAGGATACATCACATCCGTCAATAGGTTCAGGGTATCCTACAAAATTCCAATGACAAGTACAAGCAACGTCATGATCAACATCGAGTGCCACATAAGTTTCAGGTGGGTGAAAAAGTTTGGTTGCATTTGCAGAAAGAATTCCTTACCAAACCCCATTGGAAGTTTCTCCCACTCCATTATGGGTTGTACAACATCACTAAGGTCATGGGTGATAATTCATTTGAGCTCAACATTCCTACTTTCCCTGGCCTGCACCCAGTGTTCAACGTGGATCTCCTTCGACCTTATTTCCCACCATTATTGGACACCTAAGAGATAGCAGAACAATTGACACCAACAGATATCAACCTCCACTGCATAAAACATGCATCTAGTGATAATATTTTGGACAAATAGATCAAGGTCACTCACAAGCAAAGGATCCAGCTTTATCGAGTTGCCCAAGAAGGAAAGCTCCTGCACCAAGGCAAGTGGCTCACTTGGGGCCAAATTCAACTAAAATTTTCTCATCTAATGGGGGCACTCAATGAAATGGATACCATTTCTTCCTAATGGGGGAGGATTAATCCATATGGATTTCAATGGCCTCCCACTTATTCCAACTAGATCATTTTGGCAATTTTCCTGTTCGAGGTTTTTTTCCTAATTTTCGGGTCCCTGACTTTCGGGCCCATTTTGAGGCCATAAAAAACGTTTTTAAGGCTCGCCATAGTCAACATGTGTAGGGATATCCAAAAGAAACATTTGTATTCCTCGGATATACCTTTCCAATGGGCTATCGTGCGCTTAAAATGAAGATCGTATGCAAACGTTACAACTCCAAGAAGTTGATGTACTAACTTACCCAAACATGGCCCACATGACTTTTGGCGCTTCATCTCCTAAGGTTAGGTTTTTGGATGTCTATGGATTTTGACATTTTTTTTTATTGTAAAAATTCCTTGAGAGCCTCATTGTAATCATCTTCTGGAGAATGAGCATAGTCGTCACATCTCTTCTCAGAGATAAGCCACCACCATTCTAACGAGCTTGTTTTCCACTGCATTTTATAGTTTCATCTTATTTCTTTATTTAATAGAAACCAAATTTACTATATATATTTTATTCTGCGTTAAGCATATTTTGATAATAATATGTATTCATTTCATTTTTCTCATAAGATCCAGATCAATGACACTTGTATTTGTAAAAAATCACCAACTACCTACAAAACTCAGACATTCTTCCCATCCAAAGACTTTGTTTCTTATAAACTCTCGGCAACAGGTCACCCCCAAGATAGGGATAAAACTCCACCAGGGAAAATGAATCCTAAGCCAATCTAAGGTTTTTCAACAACCAAAATAATCAAAATAAGGTGCCAACTCTAGCATACAACCTACAGTCCCTCATTCCCCACATGCCTGTCCCACCCCAAGAAGTGTGCCCTTTTCTATGCTCAACAATCCTTCGACTATCCCACTTCCTTTTTGGGGCTTCAACAACATGCTAGAAAGGAAGTATCAAATCTCTATAGTTGCATCTTGACACCTTGGGAAATTAATTCCCATCAGTTCTCTCACTTGGAGAGAATGCTCGCATGCCCAACAACCTTCTTCTTCAATAACTCATGGGCCTCAGAACCTACCTCTTAAGCTCAATTTACCATGAAACCACTCCAAATCTTCCCCCAATTGTAGGTATGGTTGGTGGATGAAGAGTGTATATGAAGGATATGAGAGAAGGTTGGACTAATGAGTGAATGATAGTAAAAATGTACTAAATTTCCCAATTATATGTGGATGTTCCCATCTTGACATTTGTCATGTTAGGAACTACATGCCCCCCCCCCCCCCNACATGGACCCACCCACATGGTGATACATTCCCACTTAGGTACTTAGGATAAATGAATATTCGATAGTTTAGAATTTTTAAATTTTAGGAATATTAATATAATATTCCTTTGGGATTAATACCCCTTATATTGTCCCCTTTCCTAGAGTCTTAGTCCCCCTTTTCCTTTCTAGTGTCGTTTATCCCTCCATAATCTTTTTTTCCAGTTAGTATGCAACAATGATGTATTTTTATTAATATTTGAGTGTGATTACGTTTTACAAAGATAGGCTCACTATCCTTTTAGATTTTTCCTCTCCATCCTAATAACCACACCAACACTCTAGCCTCAAAATACATATATACAAAGAAACTTTGGCCCAAAATATCCTCTCTCACCATCCTATATGTAGATTTAGATTTACATTTACAATTGGGATTTGGCCTAGGGGTATTGCATTCCCCTTCCCCTTATTTATGCACTATCCTCAATGAATTCTATACATGTCTACAATCAAAATATTCAAACGTATTCAAAAATATGTGGGTACTCTTCCCTCTTTGCATCTTCATGCTCCCATGGTGCATACTCAAGACCGTAGCAGGTCCATTGGACATTTACTATCCCTGCAACTTGATTATTGAGCCGCTTGATCTTCTAGTCCAATAAGCAAACCAAATGCACTTGAAAATCACCTTCTTGCTCCACCTAAATCACATTCCAATAAATGGCATGATTAGCATCAGGTACATATGTTTTAAGAAAGGACATATTGAATACATTATGAATAAACATGGATGCAAGTAGTGCAAGTACTTATGTAACAGGACCAATCCTATCCAGTATTTCAAAAGTTCCACAATATCTCGCCGCAAGATTTTAATAGTTACCCAACTTCAAGGAAATTATTTTGGCCTTACCTTCAAGAACACATGATGGTGACGCAACCACCCTCCACAACCCGTGGGTCGGAAGGTCCACACCAACAGGATCTTTCTCCCTTTGCTGGCCCGAAGAACTCTAAAACGACTCTTCTATTTTCCTTTCGGAAAATATGCACCCACAACAAATCCTCGCAGAATCCCCTCTTTGCACTTAGGAGATCGGATTTCGCACCTTCACGAATCCGTAGGTCAAGCACCTGTCTCTCAAATCTCCGAAACCCGAAAACAGTCAACGCTGACCCTTCCTCTTTCTCTTTTGGACTTTTCCTTATAGCAATTTCGGTGGTCACGGTGTCAAGCAATTTGTCCCCACGATTCCCGAAACCCGATTTACCGAACCTCTGATGTGCTCGCAAGCTTTGACCTTTCAACGGTCCTTCACTCCGTCGGAACTTTGGACTTCACGATATCGCGAATCCTAATGCAATGAATTCAGAACTTCACTCCATGAAACTCTGAAACAGTCAACGGAGTTTTAATCCATGTCAATAGTGTGCCACTTGTCCACTTCACTGACTCCTCTGGCCCCACACTGTTTGCTTAGCCCTCGGGACTTCACATTTTGTGATATCGCGATTCCCGTTGCAAAGTTTACGAAACTTCGACCTAAGAAATCCTGATATAGAACCCACGTGTAAATTCAACGACCCTTGTGGCTTGGATCAATGGTCCTACTCTTCTTGAGCTTAGAACCTTTAGGAATACTCACGTTAACTCCCTTGCTCCTTCGTGAGATCTGACGGCTCACGGGACTTCGCGGATTCTCCACAGAGAATTCCGACAGTCCGTTCTTTTTCTTGTGAACTCGTCCTCCTACTGTCTGATGTTGCTATGCCTTCTTACAACCTTCAAGGCACTTGTCTTCTTCCTTCCTTCGACTCCTTCTAAGGTCTAATTCCTTCTGAGCTTTCTCCAACTTTGAATCTTTTAGAAAACTCTTGCGTGCACTCCTTGCGGCAACCTTCAAGCACTTCCAAGCGTTGAACTTCCTTCGACTCTGCACACACCTGCAGCAACAGTCTCTCAATACTTCGCTCAGGTTCGCAACCCTGAGATTTCACTCGAACTGCGCACTCCTTCCACAGCTCCTATGCCTGACTGCACCTCTTGTGTGAATGAGAACAAAAGCTATCCCTCCTGAGCTTTCAGAGACAAACCTCTAAACACCTTGTTGATGCACTCCTTGTGGACAATTCAACTGCACTCCTTGTAGGAACTCTTGCTCAGATAGAGAAACAATTGAAACTCATTCCTTTTTCCTTTCCTCTCAAATTTCAGACATTCAACAAGAGATCATTCATACATAGCATAAAAGCAATTTGCATGACAGAAAGAGTAAAACATTCACGAGCATAACATTCAAAGATGCATACACAGAGAGTATATGGACACCATGAGTCTGAATCACAACTTTCTTGTATTAATCCAGAACTTCTGTACATGGAGTCTGCTACATAGCTCTCTCTGCTTCTCCTCTATTCTCTCTAGGATTATTGTTACAATACACAATGACGGTGCTTATATCCTGTTTCCCTCTTGCGCTCTAAAACTGTGAAATCTACACATTCAATTCTATCTACCTGCATTAACTACCATAAATGCCTTCTATCTACTAAGGAAGAGAGAAAATTTCTCAAGGTCCAATTACATTATACAAGTGTGCCTCCACTTGATGTTTCATTAATGGTTCAAAATATTTCAAAATTTGTGTTGGGTGCTTTTTCTAGCTGTCCACTGTCTCTGCACTGGCTCGCTTGAGATGCTCCTGCATCATACTCCCTCGCTTGAAACTTTTCATGGACTCCTGTCCATGAGCTCGTGTATGGTGTGTCCATGCCTCTAGATCTCCGTTTCATTCTCCTAGCTAGCATATTCAACTAGATGGCCCTTCCATTTGACCAAATATTCAAAGTATTGCTTCCGCCTAGTTTTCTTGCTCACCCTTTTATCCAGTATGCGCTTCATCTGTGGATTTTCTACAACTGGCATCTACTTTGTCCACTGGAATTCTGGTTTCTCATTTCCTTTTCCTGCTTCCCCATCTTTATATGGGTACAAATATGAGATATTGAATATCAGAGAAATTTCGATCCCATTGGGCAATTCAATATTGTAAGCATTCATCCCAAATTTTTTTAAGACCCTACATGGTTCGATTTTCTTCATCTTCAACTTATTATATGTTCCTCTTGGGAACCTTTCCTTTCTCAAATTTTCTAGAACCAAATCACCAACATCAAATTGAAGTTGTCTCCTGTGTTGATATGCTCTGCGATTATATTCCTGGCTTGAATTCTGCAAACGCTCCTTCACTTGGCTGTGAATTTCTTTCATCGCCTCTGCGAAATCTTTTGCACTAGTGCTCCTAACTGCAATCTTTTCTGAATCTCTCAGCTCAGAAATTCCTCTTGGCTGGATTTCATAGACAATCTGAAACAGACTCTTCCCCGTGCTTATGTTAACTGAGTCATTATAAGAAAATTTTGCCTGTGGTAATATGTTGTCCCACTAGCTATGGTGTTCTGTCACCAAGCTTCTCAGTAAGTCTCCCATAATTTTGTTTACCTCTTCCATCTATCCATCCGTTTGAAGATGATAAGCTGAACTAAATGACAAGTTAGTTCCCATCTTCTTCCATAAGGTCCTCCAAAATTTCCCTATGAACTTAGTGTCTCGATCCAAAACTATACTCCTCGGTAAGCCATGAAGTCGAATAACTTCTTTGAAAAACAGATTTGCAATGTGAGTTGTGTCACTGGTCTTCTAGCATGGAATGAAGTGTGCCATCTTGGAAAATCTATCCACCACCAAAAATATTGAGTCAAAACCTCTTTGTGTTCTTGGCAACACCAATATGAAATCCATGTTGATTGCATCCCATGGCCTTTCAGGTATGGGAAATGGTTGATAAAACCCTGCATTCTATTTCCTTCATAAACTGGAAGGTCCATTTTCGCTCTTGCACCCATTCTTGCAATATCTTTGATCAAACGTTCATTTGCTACATCTTCAGCTGCAACTTCTTCTTCATGTTTAGCCTCAATTTCACTTTCAGAATCACTTATATCCCCAGCATTGATTGTGCGTCTTTGGGTTGTCTCCATGTCTTCAAGTCTAGCGTGTAAATCACGCATTTCTTTCTCCATGGCTGGATCAATCATCTGCCTACCTCTTCTTCTCGACATTTCCCTATCCTCTGACTGATCAAGTGTTTTCTTGTCCCTTCTCCTTGGCGGCATGGTGAATCTTATTTTTTCTCTTCTACAGAAAGAAAAGAACCTCTCTGTGCTCTGATACCAAAACTAGTGACATAGCCACCCTCCACAACCCGTGGGTCGGAAGGTCCATGCCAACATGATCTTTCTCCCTTCGTTGGCTCGAAGAACTCTAAAATAGCTTTTCTATTTTCCTTTCGGAAAATATGCACCCACAACAAATCCTCGTGGAATCCCCTCTTTGCACTTAGGAGATCGGATTTCTCACCTTCGTGAATCCGTAGGTCAAGCACTTGTCTCTCAAATATCCAAAACCCAAAAATAGTCAACGCTGACCCTTCCTCTTTCTCTTTCGAACTTTTCCTTATCGCGATTTCGGTGGTCGTGGTGTCAAGCAATTTGTCCCCGCGATTCCTGAAACTCGATTTGTCAAACCTCCGATGCACTCGCAAGATTTGACCTTTCAATGGTCCTTCACTCTGTCGGATCTTCGGACTTCGCGATATTGCGAATCCTAATGCAATGAATTCAGAACTTCTCTCCACAAAACTCTGAAATGGTCAACGGAGTTTGACTCCATGTCAATAGTGCGCCACCTATCTGCTTCGCTGACTCCTCTGGCACCACACCGTTCTCTTATCCTTCGGGACTTCGCGTTTCGTGATATCACGATTCCCATTGCAAAGTTTACAGAACTTTGACCTACGAAATCCCGATATAGAACCCACATGTAAATCCAATGGCCCTTGTGGCTTGGATCAACGATCCTACTCCTCCTGAGCTTAGAACCTTTAGGAATACTCACAATAACTCCCTTGCTCCTCCATGAGATCTCACAGCTCACGGGACTTTGCGGATTCTCCACAGAGAATTCCGATCGTCCATTCTTTTTCTTGTGAACTCGTCCTCCTACTATCCGACGTCGCTATACCTTCTTACAACATTCAAGGAACTTGGCTTCTACCTTCTTTCGACTCCTTCGAAGGTCTAATTCCTTCTGAGCTTTCCCTAACTTTGAATCTTTCAAAAAAATCTTGTGCGCACTCCTTGTGGCAACCTTCAAGAACTTCCAAGCGTTTAACCTCCTTCGACTCTGCGCACACCTGCAACAACAGTCTCTCAATACTTCACTGAGGTTCGCAACCTTGATATTTCACTCAGCCTATGCATTCCTTGCACAGCTCCTGTGCCTGATTGCACCTCTTGTGTGAATGAGAACAAAATCTATCCCTCCTGAGCTTTTAGAGACAAACCTCTGAACACCTTGTCGAAGCACTCCTTGTAGACAATTCAACTGCACTCCTTGCAGGAACTCTTGCTCAGATAGAGAAACAATTGAAACTCATTCCTTTTTCCTTTCCTCTCAGATTTCAGACATTCAACAAGAAATCATTCATACATAGCATAAAATCAATTTGCATGACAGAAAGAGTAAAACATTCATAAGCATAGTATTCAAAGATGCATATACAGAGAGTATATGGACACCATGAGTCTAAATCACATCTTTCTTGTATTAATTCAAAACTTTTGTACATG
Source organism: Picea engelmannii (assembly GCA_009831015.1). Lineage (NCBI taxonomy): Eukaryota > Viridiplantae > Streptophyta > Pinopsida > Pinales > Pinaceae > Picea > Picea engelmannii. Next base: position 698,746 of record ML779653.1, read on the forward strand.
GTGTCTTCTACACAACTCTCTATGCTTCTCCTCTATGCTCTCTAGGATTATTGTTACAATACACAATGAGGGTGTCTATATCCCGTTTCCCTCTTGCGCTCTAAAACTATCAAATATACACATTCAATTCTATCTACCTGCATTAACTACCATAAATTCCTTCTATCTACTAAGGAGGAGAGTGAATTTCTCAAGGTCCGATTACATTATACAAGTGTGCCTCCACTTGATGTTTCATTAATGGTTCAAGATATTTCAAAATTTTTGTTGAGCGCTTTTTCCAGTTGTGCGTTGTCTCCGCACTGGGTCACTTGAGATGCTCCAGTATCACATGATCACCCACTTTAAACTCTTTGTGAGTTCTTCCTTTATCAACATAAATTTCACACATGTCTTGGGAAACCTTTAAATTTTATTTTATTTTCAGCATTTGTTCCTCCATTTTCCTAAGTAATTATGGCCCAACCATTGCTCTGTCTGTTGGTTTTTCGTAGCCCACAACTGAGTTGCATTTTTTTTCCATATAATGCTTCCAATGGGGTCATCTTTAAATATGCTTGATACCCATTAATATAGGAAAATTCAACCAGATGTAGATAATCTTCTCATTTAGATGGTTTTTCCATTAGATACATCCTTAGCAAATTCTCAATCACCTGATTGACCCTATTTTTTTGTCCATATGAATCTAAATGATAGGATGTGATAAAGTTCATATTTGTCCCAAATCCTTTGAATAATCCTTTCCTGAAATTTGATGTAAATTTGGGATCTTTGTTAGACACAATTATCTTAGGCACACCACGAAGCTTGGAAATTTCCCTCATATAAATATATGCAATGTTGGCTACCTTGTGTGTTAACTTCATGGGAATAAAATGAGAATATTTAGTAATATTATCCACCACCACCATGACGAAATTGTGTTTCTTAGAAGTTATAAGTAGCTTAGTGATGAAATCCATTGTGACAACTTCCCATTTTCACTCAAGAATTAGAAATGGTTGTAGAAAACTAGTTGGGTGTATATCCTTGCCCTTGACCTTTTGAAATTCCAAACATACGGCTATAAAATCAGCCACCTCTTTCTTCATATTGGGCCAATAATATTGTCTCTTGATGGTTGCAATAGTTTTCTAGTAAGTTGGGTTCTTGACATAAGGCACATTATGCATCTATCTTAACACCAATTTTTCCATCCGCTGAATATTCGGCACATGAACATTGTTAGTGTCCTATAAATAGATTGTTATAGTATGGGTTAAGTATGTATGGTAGGGTAAAGTCCTGTTTTGGTCTTATAAATACCATGGAATTTTTCTCTTAGGTGAAATTCATCTTATGAGTAAATGGATTTGTGATTAATAAATTTCTTAGATAGTGTCATAAAATAAAGTTTGAGTAATCAGCGATGTGGTCTTGGTGTCAAAGAATATGGGTTTTCATATAAACTAAGGGTCATAATGAAATATCAGGTGATTAATCAATATTAGTTAGAGTCATTCTTTTCAGGGTTTACCAAATCTAATCAGCTCAAATCTGTTGGAGGCACATGTCATCATCAAGCGAATTGGAGCATTGCACAAGTTGCTCTGCAACTTTTTAATGCTATGAACATTTGGTGAAGAAATAAAACAAGGAAATCATTTTTCAAGTGGTGGTTAAGTTGATTTTGGATTTCAAATTAGCTCATTCTACCTACAGTAAAACTCCTAATCACCATTTCTCCTCTCTGCAAATCACAAACCCCTCATTTAGTTTGTTTCGCATGAGTTCTAGGGGGCGTTGAATATAGTGTTTCACATCACCACCTCCTTTAATATTGCTCCCTCTAACCACTAGTTCCAGCTCCTAGTTGATGTTTGAAAGGAATACCTTTCCTATGAACCCAAAGCCTAAGATTTCTCCCTAAAAATGCAGGCCATATCCATAATTCTTCTTTCTCGTTGCGCATGTGTAATTGTTACATTTTACCCTGTGCACAATCCTCTTATTTCTTTCCCACGGGTAAGAAACATACATCAACATGATAACGAATCCATAAGGCATGAGGAGGACTATAAACAATGGAGATATTGTTAGATTTGAGCCTCAAGACCTAAGGCAACAATCAAGGTTTCTTTTGAACAAATGGGTTGCATTAGATTTTGTGAAAATCTCCAAGGGTACAACATGCAGGTGAAGAAGGAGTTTGCATTGATATTTAATTATATTGAAGCTAAAGAAAGAAACATGAAATTTAAGGTTTTTAAAGACACCATCGCTACTACAACAAATATCCCTACTCATGGAGAGAAATGGTTCAAAGGTATGCAACTGGATCTATCTTTCTATCATGAATTTTTGAATCCTGAATTTGGAAACATAGATTGTGGAGACAACATACCCAGAGAACTTTTATTAGAGAATCATATCATCTTGTTGAGGGTGACACTTGTACTAATCTACATCATAAAACTTACTCACTTAAATGGATAAGCAACAATCAAAGATTGAACACATGATAATCTTTTGTATCATCTTGGAAATCTTTGTATTCCACAGGGTGAAAGAATCAACATAATAAGAGAAGCTCATTCTTCTCTTATTGCTGGTCACTTTGGTGTAGGCAAGATGGTGGCTGATTTGAAAAGGTACTTCTATTGGCCTAAAATGAATGAAAGTGTTTCAAGATATGTTCGAGGATGTTCATTATGTGCCACAAGCAAACCTAGCAATCAAAAGTTGGGTTTGTATACTCCACTTCCGGTTCCTTCTCGTCCTTGGGAAAGCATTTCCATGGACTTTGTAGGAGGTCTACCTATGTCTAAAATAAATCATGATTATATTTATGTTGTGGTTGATCATTTTAGCAAAATGTGTATTTTGATGCCTTGTAAGAAGCAAGTTATAGTTGAGCAAATGGCACAAATTTTCTTTCAGCATGTTTGGGTACATTTTGGATTGACTAAATCCATTATTTCTGATCGAGATTCTCGATTTATTGGGAAATTTTGGTCAATCTTATGGGCACTCATGGACACCAAACTGAAAAAGAGCACATCTTTTCATCCACAAACCGATGGTCAAACAGAAGTGGTCAATAGAACAGTGGTGCATCTTCTTCGTGGTTATTGCAGCAAGCATCCTAAACTTTGGGATGAGCATTTACACTACATTCAGCATGCTTACAACCGAGCTAAGCACTCTTTAACTCAAACATCACTATTTGAAGCATGTTTTGGCTATTTGCCCAAATATTCTTTAGATTTTATCTTTGGGAAGGATATTGCTATTGATGGTCAATATGACATTGATAGGGTAGAAAAGTTTGTTGAACAAATTCAGTCGATACATCAAATGGTACAAGAACAGTTGGAAAGGAGTCAAGCTAAGTACAAGACAAGACATGAAAAGCATCGTGTTGATCACAATTTCCAAGTTGGAGATGAAGTTTGGATTTACATTAGTAAGGAGAGGCTTAAAGGAGAAGGTATAAAACTTAAACCAATTATATATGGTCATTTCAATATTCTTGACAAGATTGGTAACAATGCCTTCCGTTTGGATTTACCTCCTTATATCCAAATGTATGCAGTTGTTAATGTTGAGAATTTGAAATTGTATGAGCCTCCTTTGATTCATGATCAAGGAGAACATGTTCAGATTCCTTCTATAGATTATTTCTCCCAAGAATATCTTACAGAACTGCATGAAGACAAAATCCTTGACAAGAGAATGAGAACTTCAAAACGAGGAAATGTGGAATATCTTTGAATTGGTCTTAAAGACACAAATCCAAGCAAATCCAAGTGGATTGAGGTTGGGAAGGTGGGGGAACTATACCCTCATCTTTAGATAGACTGAAAATAGACTTTTGGAGGTCCAAAAGCTTTCCAATGGGGAGGTGTGATCTAGGGGATCAAAAACCCACTTTCTATCAATATTGGGCATCATCCCCCTTTGATTCGGGCCCCTGGTCATATGGGCACTGCCATATGGTTGAGCGCTAGGTGGGGTCCTAGTCCTCCGGTCCATCCCCCAAACATCTAGTGCTAGCCCCTAACCTCTGGTCGTATGACTCCACTTACCCTAATGCTAACCCTCCAAGTGCCTCCACCTCGTCCTAGCTCTTGGTCCCTATCCCCCTGGTCACGTGGAGTGCCATATGTCCCTATGCTAGCCTACACCGATTGAGGCTTAGCCCACAAAACCACAACACCAACAATTCAAATGGAATTCATCCATGTGTTTCCACAAGCACCAACCACAGTCATGTGGTTAGCGCATGGATTTTATACCATTTCTGGTGCCGAATTTCAGGGCTTTGAGTCCGACCGATGCAGTTGCAACAAAATGTTTTCCTTAGCCAATATTGGAAAAATCTAGGGTTCCAGGTGGCGCCCTTTGATTGGGCCATATGTCTCCCTTTGATTCACCCATATGGAACAATTAGTACCCATTCAACATGCAAAGTCATCTTCCATGTTAGCTTCTACATCATCATCATACAACCACGCCACCTGTCCAATCACCCTTCCACGTTAGCATCCGTAAATCCTAGTCACCCTATGATGTTAGCTTCCGTATAACCTAGTCACCCTCCCACATGAACATCTATATAACCACTTATCATTTGTACTTCCACGTGTCATCCTTCCATTGGGCCACATTATGTATGGAATCTGACATGTCATCCGTACACTGCCATGTGTCATTTCCATATTGGTCCAACTCAACCTGAAAATGCCAGAATCAAGTGACACATGTCACCTCCTGGTGCTTCCATGTGTCCTTACTGACTTCATGCTGACGTCAGTTGTCGTAATTCTCACATCAGTAGTATGACCTATTGACTTTGACCAATTTGACATTTTGCCTACCTGGGAAATCGGTCAGAACACAATTTATTTCGCATATGGCATCTATTTGTGAAAAACATTATATGGTCAGAATCAACGCGGCAAGTTAGACACAATGGAATTATTTTTTCTGATTCTGAGAACTTTTATTTTTAGTTCTTCTTCGATCCATTTTGGATCATTTTGTAAACGTTTCCATGATATTAATGAAATTTGTTGGATTATAAGTCCCTAAAATTTGACTCCATAGATACATGTGGTTGTGTTTATTTATGGATGTGATCCTATAGTATTTTTATTCTTGTTTTAATCCACCTATGTGACATGTTTTCCTCTTTATGTTAACGTGAAGTATATGTATCAGAATTAATCTGTATCTGGGGCTCTATTGCATGTATTTTTAGTTGCATTTCTATTGTAATCACCTTGGGATTAATCCTTGATAGATTCCCTAAGGGGTTATTTATTTTCTTTGTAATATTCACTCTACAACTATATTTAAATGGCCTAAATAAGTGTTTTCTACGTTGCCTCTGATGAGTCACCTTTAAATTCACCAAGTGTAAAATAAACTGTCATTAATTTATAACCTTTTAGTGACTCCATTGCCCAATGAACCTTTTAATCACCTTGCTACCAACTCTATCAATTCAATCTTTTGTTAAAGATCTAGCCTTTGGACAAAATTTCAAATCAATCCTTTCAGTGATTGATTTGAAGAGAGAGATATCCCTCTCTAGTTGGAAGGGATAGTTTCTAGGATCAAGTTTGTTTGTGGTTACCTCTGTGACATTGCTTCCTCAACAAAAAAAAATTTACATAGTAATAATGAATGTGATCTATGTACATGAGGATTCTATCCTCTCGCATCTTATAATATTCAACTTTTTACTGCAAAATATCCTGTTGTAAAGTTTTCTCTATTTCCATGTACTGCTGATATGATTTTGCAACCCCTAAAATTTTGTCTTTCAAATATGATTTGTACATTCTAATGGTTGTATCATGCATCTCAAGAACCCTCACGAGGATTGCATCAACCACCTTGTTCTCTTTAACTTTGATATTCCTTATATCAAAGGCATATTAACTAAGGAATTCCAACCATCTAGTTATCCTAACATTCAAATTTGGTTTTCCAAAGAAATATTTCAGAACACTATGGTATGTCCTCAACATAGATATTCTTCCCATGTGTTAGTGTCTCCACATCTTCAAGGCATGCACTGTGGATACCAATTCTAAATCATGAGTGGAATATTGTCTCCCATGCTCTTTTAGTTTCCTTGGCTTGTAACATACCACATGCCCATTTTTACTAAGGACTCCCACATGACATTTTTTACAAGCATTCACGCATACAATGAAGTTTTTATTTAGATCAACAGTCCTTAATATTGGTGCACTTGTCAATAGATATTTTGAGACAGTCATCCACACTGATCATAAGCAACTGCAACTCATGTAGACACAAGGCATACTTCAGAATAACCACCATTATAAGTGGTATTGACTACCACCAGAAGTGGTCCACATACTTGCAACAATTGCACCTCAACATTAAGTATAAAATAGGAAGAACCAACCACTTCGTTTATTTCCTCACAGACTACTATTTGTGTCACTCACCACCATGCTAGACTCTTGTGGCCATGAGACCTCTATATGGCCCCAACTCTATGAAAAGGACACAAACATTTCCACCACCTATCAAGTGTTGGGCGCAAACATAGTTGTCGCTAATTTCCATATTCAAGATGGGTTGTTGTGTCATCTGGTCCATATCTGCATTCCATCAAGCGAGCGAGTGAAGTTGATCTGGGAAGCCCATTATAGTTGGGTGGAAGGAAAATTTGGGGTCAAAAAGACAGTGAAAATGCTGCAGAAACATTTCTACCAGCCGAAACTTCGACAAGAGGTCAACAAGTATATCAGGTCCTACACTATCTGCATTATTTCCAAACCGAACACTAAGAAACAAGGCTTGTACACCCCTTTTCCTGCTCTTGATAGGCCATGGGTATCCATATCCATGGACTACATGTCGGGCCTCTTGTCCACCAAGTGGGGAGATGATTTTTCTTTTGTAGTTGTTGATCGCTTTTCTAAGATGGTGATTATGGCTACCTACAAGAAGAGCATCACAACGGAGGCCACTGCCAAGCTCTTCTTTGAAAGAGTTTGGGTACATTATGTAATCCCTCAAACCATTGTCTTAGATCGAGGCAGTTCATTTATCAACACATTCTGGTCGAGCCTCTGGTCACTATTGGACACCAAGCTTAACAAATCCACGACCTTCCACCCTAAGACATATGGCCAAACCGAGGTCGTAAATCAAATGATCATGCATATATTTCACATGTATAAATCCAATAACCCTCACACATTGTATGACATTCTTCTGTATTTCCATCAGAGCTACAACCAAGCCTTTCATAGCTCAACTGGCCACAACCCCTTTTAGGTGGGGTTGGGATTCCAACCATTGGGTCCCATAGATGTTGCACTACCACTTGCGGTCACCTCGACCATCTCATCTCCTACTCCACATGAAGATGACAAAGCCACCCATTTCATTGAAAGGATCTAGCACATATGTCAATAGGGTCAGTATATCCTACAAAATTCCAATGACAAGTACAAGCAACATCATGATCAACATCGAGTGCCACATAAGTTTTAGGTGGGTGAAAAAGTTTGGTTGCATTTGTAGAAAGAATTCCTTACCAGACCCCATTGGAAGCTTCTCCCACTCCATTATGGGTCATACACCATCACTAAGGTCATGGGTGATAATTCATTTGAGCTTAACATTCCTACTTTCCCTGGCCTGAACCCAGTGTTCAACATGGATCTCCTTTGACCTTATTTCCCACCATTATTGGACACCTGAGAGATAGCAGAACAACTGACACCAACATATATCAACCTCCACTGCATAAAACATGCATCTAGTGATAATATTGTGGACAAATAGATAAGGGTCACTCACAAGCAAAGGATCCAAATTTATCGAGTTTTCCAAGTAGGGTAGCTCCTGCACCAAGGCAAGTGGCTCACCTGGGGCCAAATTCAACTAAAATTCCCTCATCTAATGGGGGAACTCAATTCAATGCATACCATTTCCTCCTAATGGGGGAGGCTTGATCCATATGGATTTCAGTGGCCTCCCACCTATTCCAACTGGATCATTTTGGTAGTTTTCCAGTTCAAGAATGTTTTCCTAATTTTTGGGTCCCTAGCTTTCGGGGCCATTTTGAGGCCATAAACAACGTTTTTAAGGCTCGCCACAATCAAGATGTGTAGGGATATCCAAAAGAAACATTTGTATTCCTCGGATATACCTTTCCAATGGGCTATTGTGCGCCTAAAACGAAGATCGTATGCAAAAGTTACGACACCGAAAAGTTGATGTACTAACTTACCCAAATGTGGCCCACATGAATTTTGGCGCTTCATCTCCTAGGGTTAGGTTTTTGGATTTCTATGGATTTTGACATTCTTGTTTATTGTAAAAAGTCCTTAAGAGCCGCATTGTAATCATCTTCTGGAGAATAAGCATAGTCGTCACATCTCTTCTCAGAGATAAGCCGCCGCCATTCTAACAAGCTTGTTTTCCACTGCATTTTATAGTTTCATCTTATTTCATTATTGAATAGAAACCAAATTTACTATATATATTTTATTTTGTGCTAAGCATATTTTGATAATAATACGTATTCATTTCATTTTTCTCATAAAATCCAGATCAAAGACACTTGTATTTATAAAAGATCACCAACTACCTACAAAACTCAGACTTTCCTCCCATCCAAAGACTTTGTTGCTCATAAACTCTCAGCAACAGGTCAAACCCAAGATAGGGATAAAACTCCACCAGGGAAAATGAATCCTAAGCCAATCTAAGGTTTTTCAACAACCAAAATAATCAAAATAAGGTGCCAACTCTAGCATACAACCTACAGTCCCTCATTCCCCACATGCCTGTCCTACCCCAAGAAGTGTGCCCTTTTCTATTCTCAACAATCCTTCGACTACCCCACTTCCCTTTTGGGACTTCAACAACATGCTAGAAAGGAAGTATCAAATCTCTATAGTTGCATCTTGACACCTTGTGAAATTAATTCCCATCAGTTCTCTCACTTAGAGAGAGTGCTTACATGCTCAACAACCTTCTTCTTCAATAACTCACGGGCCTGAGAACCTACCTCTTAAGATCAATTTATCGTGTAACCACTCCAAAGCTTCCCCCAATTGTAGGTATGGTTGTATGGATGCAGAGTGTATATGAAGGATATGAGAGAATGTTGGACTAATGAGTGAATGATAGTAAAAATGTACTAAATTTCCCAATTATATGTGCATGTTACCATCTTGACATTTGTCATGTTAGGAACTACATGCCCCCCCCCCCCCCCCCCCCCACATGGACCTGCCCACATGGTGATACATTCCCACTTAGGAACTTAGGATAAATGAATATCCGATAGTTTAGAATTTTTGAATTTTAGGAATATTAATATAATATTCCTTTGGGATTAATACCCCTTATATTATCCCCTTTCCTAGAGTCTTAGTCCCCCTTTTCCTTTCTAGTGGCGTTTATCCCTCCATAATCTTTTTTTCCGGTTGGTATGCAACAATGATGTATTTTCATTAATATTTGAGTGTGATTACATTTTACAAAGATAGGCTCACTATCCTTTTAGATTTTTCCTTTCCATCCTAATAACCACATCGACACTCTAGCCTCAAAATACATATATACAAAGAAACTTTGGCCCAAAATAATGATATATTTTTATTAATATTTGAGTGTGATTATGTTTTACAAAGATAGGCCATAATTCTGCTTCCTTGTTGCACCTGTGTAATTGTTACATTTTACCCTGTGCACAGTCGTCTTATTTCTTTCGCATGGGTAAGAAACATACATCAACATGATAAGGAATCCATAAGGCATGAGGAGGACTATAAACGGTGGAGATATTGTTAGATTTGAGCCTCAATACCTAAGGAAACAATCAGGGTTTCTTTTGAACAACTGGGTTGCATTAGATTTTGTGAAAATCTCCAAGGGTACAACATGCAGGTGGAGAAGGAGTTTGCATTGATATTTAATTATATTGAAGCTAAAGTGGGAAACATGAAATTTAAGGTTTTTGAAGACACCGTCGCTACTACAACAAAGATCCGTACTCATGGAGATAAATGGTTCAAAGGAATGCAACTGGATCTATCTTGCTATCATGAATTTTTGAAGCCTGAATTTGGAAACATAGATTGTGGAGACAACATACCCAGAAAACTTTTATTAGAGAATCATATCATCCAGTATTTCAAAAGTTCCACAATATCTCTCCGCAAGATTTTAATAGTTCCCCAACTTCAAGGAAATTATTTTGGACTTACTTTCAAGAACACATGATCACCCACTTTAAACTCTCCATGAGTTCTTCCTTTATCAACATAAATTTCCTGCATGTCTTGGGAAACCTTTAAATTATATTTTATTTTCAGCATTTGTTCCTCCATTTTCCTAAGTAATTCTGGCCCAACCACTGCTCTATTTGTTGGTTTGTCCTAGCCCACAACTGAGTTGCATTTTTTTTCCATATAATGCTTCCAATGGGGTCATCTTTAAATATGCTTGATACCCATTAATATAGGAAAATTCAACCAGATGTAGATAATCTTCTCATTTAGATGGTTTTTCCATTAGATACATCCTTAGCATATCCTCAATCATCTGATTGACCCTATTTATTAGTCCATATGAATCTAAATGATAGGATGTGCTAAAGTTCATATTTGTCCCAAATCCTTTGAATAATCCTTTCCTAAAATTTGATGTAAATTTGGGATCTCTGTTACACACAATTATCTTAGGCACACCATGAAGCTTGGAAATTTCCCTCATATAAATATATGCAATGTTGGCTACCTTGTGTGTTAACTTCATGGGAATAAAATGAGAATGTTTAGTAATATTATCCACCACCACCATGATCAAATCGTGTTTCTTAGAAGTTATAAGTAGCTTAGTGATGAAATCCATTGTTACAACTTCCCATTTTCACTCAAGAATTAGAAATGGTTGTAGAAAACTAGTTGGGTGTATATCCTCGCCCTTGACCTTTTGAAATTCCAAACATATGGCTATAAAATCAACCACCTCTTTCTTCATATTGGGCCAATAATATTGCCTCTTGATGGTTGCAATAGTTTTCTAGAAAGCTAGGTTCTTGACATAAGGCACATTATGCATCTATCTTAACACCAAATTTTTCATCCTCTGAATATTCGACACATGAACATTGTTAGTGTCCTATAAATAGGTTTTTATAGTATGGGTTAAGTATGTATGGTAGGGTAAAGTCCTGTTTTGGTCTTATAAATACCATGGAATTTTTCTCTTAGGTGAAACTCATCTTATGAGTAAATGGATTTGTGATTAATAAATTTCTTAGATAGTGTCATAAAATAAAGTTTGAGTAATCGGTGATGTGGTCTTGGTGTATAAGAATATGGGTTTTCATATAAACTAAGGGTCATAATGAAATATCAGGTGATCAATCAAAATTAGTTACAATCGTTCTTTTCAGGGTTTACCAAATCTAATGAGCTCAAATCCGTTGGAGGCACATGTCATCATCAAGCAAATTGGAGCATTGCACAAGTTGCTCTACAACTTTTTAATGCTAGGAACATTTGTTGAAGAAATACAACAAGGAAATGATTTTTCGAGTGGTGGTTAAGTTGATTTTGGATTTCAAATTATCTCATTCTACCTGCAGTAAAACTCCTAATCACCATTTCTCCTCTCTGCAAATCACAAACCCCTCATTCCATTTGTTTCGCATGGGTTCCAGGGGACGTTGAATATAGTGTTTCACATCACCACCTCCTTTAATATTTCTCCCTCTAACCACTAGTTCTAGCTCCTGGTTGATGTTTTAAAGGAATACCTTTCCTATGAACCCAAAGCCTAAGATGTCTCCCTAAAAATGCAGGCCATATCCATAATTCTTCTTTCTTGTTGCGCATGTGTAATTGTTACATTTTACCCTGTGCACAGTCCTCTTATTTCTTTCCCATGTGTAAGAAACATACATCAACATGGTAATGAATCCATAAGGCACGAGAAGGACTATAAAGGGTGGAGATATTGTTAGATTTGAGCCTCAAGACCTAAGGCAACAATCAGGGTTTCTTTTGAACAACTGTGCTGCATTAGATTTTGTGAAAATCTCCAAGGGTACGACTTGCAGGTGAAGAAGGAGTTTGCATTGATATTTAATTATATTGAAGATGAAGCAGGAAACATGAAATTTAAGGTTTTTGAGGACACCATCGCTGATACAACAAAGATCCCTAATCATGGAGAGAAATGGTTCAAAGGTATGCAACTGGATCTATCTTGCTATCATGAATTTTTTAAGCCTGAATTTGGAAACATAGATTGTGGAGACAACATACCCAGAGAACTTCTATTAGAGAATCATATCATCTTTTGACGATAATTCAAAGGTTTTTCATATGTGAGGGAAGATTCATTAGGGTTTACCAATATCATATTAGTTTCTTAATGCACTTATGTTAAGAACCAAACATCAATATAGCATATAAAAACCTCAGGAAAAGTACTCAACGCCTTGAAAAAGAGATAATTTCAGATAATAAGCCTCTTCGAGGGGGAAACCTCCTTTTACCCCACTTAAATTTTCAAGTACCAGATGATTCAAAATGAAAATGTCTCCTTGGTATATATAGGATACTAGGAGGTATAATTACAAATAATGGCCTAAAGCCGACATAAATAAAATAACATTATTAATATAAATTACAATTAATGGCCTAAAGCCGACATAAATAAAATAGCATTACTAATCTAATATGCCCCAATTAAGGGGTAATGATCCAATATTAGGGATTAACATGCCCCTCCCCTTGAGATAAGTGTTGTCCAAAACGCTTGAGTAACTCTGGATGCTTCTGTATAAAAGACTCATCTTCCCAAGTGGAATCTTCAGCTGGTAGTTTCCTCCATTTAATGAGATACTTTGAAATGGATCTATTCCTTAGTTGGTGAATTCTTGTGTCAGTGATGGCTTCAGGCTCCAATATGA
>ML779653.1:717217-748424 GCA_009831015.1 Picea engelmannii
ATTACAAATAATGGCCTAAAGCCGACATAAATAAAATAACATTACTAATCTAAATTACAACTAATGGCCTAAATCCGACATAAATAAAATAGCATTACTAATCTAATATGCCCCAATTAAGGGGTAATGAGCCAATATTAGGGATTAACAACTTCACTGGTAGGAAACCTTTGGTTCTACCCTATTACATCTTTAGAAGCCTAGGGAAGATGTATGACATAGTAAAAGTAAGAAATTACCAAGGGGAACCCATCCTCTTCCATTTTTCATTGATAAATATGTTGGTGTTAGAAGAACTTGGAAAGAGAAATCATGTTTGGGAAACTTTTACATCATCATAAAAAGTAACAACTGATTCTTTTAGCATCCCATAGAGCATGAGAGGTACACCTTCATCTGTATAAAATACCACCACATTTTTCCTTTAGAGATCTATCAAAAAGAGCGAAAAGTAAATTGAGGAACCTGTAGTAATATTACAAGAAAACAAGATCTAATTTTCCCCCGAAGTGGTCAAAGTTACTGGTAAACCAGTTACTAGGTCAGCAACAAAAAGGATTCCTTCCATACACACATCAAAAGCACCTAATGAAGTTCCAGTGTCCTTCACAGAAAAATACATCCCTGATGAAAAATACAACCTTATCATTGAGCTATAAGAGAAGTTGAATAAAGCTCAGTTTTTCATAGCACAATTGCAGCATGAGAATAAGGAAATGAAGAAAAAATCTTTGGAACATTCCTCCAAGAAAGATGTCTCAGTAATAGGTGAAACATCAGTTCCTTCAACTCCAACAAGTTCCAAAACAAAGAGTAAAGTTAAGGTAGTGGAGGACAGTTCAAAGGTGAAAAAAAAACCTAAGCCTAATTTTCCTTTGACAAGATCCTTAGCCAGAAAATTGCAAACTCAAGACGAAACTCCAACAAAGGTCCATCTAGAAGAAGAAGAAAAGAAGAATACTAACTATGGTGAGGATCAACATACTTTCAATGGACTGAGAATACAACTGAGAGAGGCACAAAATGAAATAATTCAACTTAGGGAGAAATATAGGCAAGCAAGGCTCAAGCTCAAAGAACATTTAGATGATTGTGAACCTGCAATAGATAAAGCCAAAGCAATGGTAAGAAGAACCCTACATTTGCACAAAATTTTCAAGAGCATATACCAACATAATTTGGCATTGAAGAGAGAGAACAAAATAATCAAGAAAATATTGCAACGGTTAGAGACAGACAAAAAGGGGAAGGGAAAGATTGATTTTCTTGTTGAAGGAGAAGAAATTTGAGCCCCTAGAATTGGATTCACCCAATTTTGGATTTTGTATTTTTGTCAAATGCTCTAAATATTTGAATACTACATAATGATTTTTTTATCAAGTCTAGATCATTCTAGTTTGATTCCTATATCATGTTTTGGTGCTTCTGTTTTGATTGTGAATTAGAAATGCATAATTTACAGTCGCACAACCATGAAAATTTTGTTTATGAGAAGCAAAAAGAGGTTTTATTGGAAGTTGGAAGTCTATAGTCTAACGAATGAGATGAATATGAGATAGAACCTATAAATGAAATCAACTAATCACTTCATCATGTTGATGTAGTATGGACTCATTTATTGCAATTTGGCACATCAGGGTTTTAAATATTTAAGAGGCAAGCTATGTTTTGAAGAGGGTGAAGAGGTTCTATAACACTTTAACATCATCAGACGAAAAAAATCACCATAAACCATCATCATCCATCAACAAAGATAAAATCAAGTGAACAAATGTGAAAGAGAATTCCTGTTGTGCAATTTTTCTACATTTCTTCTGTAGGTTGTTGTTGTGCAATAACCTCACTACGCAACTGTGACATAGTGGCTGAATCCCTCAAAATCGACAAGGAAAAATAAACAAATATTTTTGTGTCATCTCCATTGATATATAAATACAAAGAATATTACAATGGAAGCCTAGCATACATTTGTTTAAAGCAATTCGAAGAAAATAAATTTGGTCAAGAGAGTTCTGTAGTTTTAAGGAACCTAGTTGAAACTATTTCTATTTCAATGTATATTAGTTATATTTTGTGCAAACAATTTTTCTCGTATCCCTTAGTCCAAGAGAGATCCATTTTGTATTTATTTCATGAATTTTAGTATGGAAAGGGTTGGAAAGTGTGTAAGGAAAAGATTATTGAGTACATTTTGTGATCTGAAATTGATCTTTAAAGACTTGGCTAAGTTTTAGGCATGTGTTCAATTAGCAATTAGGAATAAATGAAAGAAGAATAAATTATGAGATATTATAGAAGCCATCATAAAGAAATGAAGATCAGAATGTAAGCACAAATAATGACAAACCATAACAACAAAGTTGTTAACGTAGTTCGACAAGATTGCCTACATCTTTGAGCCTTTGCCTTAGTGGGTGACACTTTCTTATTTCTCTTCAATGCTTCAAAAGTACATGAGAAAAGTGTCAAAAGGATTAGAAACAAGTATGGCTATGTTTTTCTTGAACTCAAGAATCCAACAAAACTAACGTCACTGAAAAAGGTTGAGCGTAGCTCCTGGAATTGGCCCACAAAGTTCCCCTCAATGGCTTCCCTGAATAAAAATGGCTTTGGATTTCAAAATGTTCATCATTTCTCCTATTATTAACCTCTCTAATGTTTATAATAACTTCTGGTTTATATAGATTTTGAGTTGGTATCCTCCTCCCAACTTCCTCCCAAGATCTAACCTCAAATTGGGCTTTAGATCCTCCAAAAATGGATAAAATCCTCCAAAATCAGGATGAAAATCAATTAAAAGTCATAATATATGGTTTAAAACTCACTTTCCAACAATATTGGGCGTCGACCCGCTTTGATACAAGCCCCTAATCATATGGGTACTACCATATGGTTGAGTGTTAGGTTGGGTCCTAGTCTTCCGGTCCAACCCCTAAACATCTGGTGTTAGCCCCTAACCTCTGGTCGTATGAATCCATGTGTCCTGATGCTAACTGGCCATGAACCTTAGCCCCCTAATCCTTAGCCCCATAATCATGTGGGGTTCCATATGGCCTTATGTTGGGCCCCACCAATAAGGGATTAGCCCAGAAAAGCGTGCCACCAATAATTCAAATGGAATTCGGCCATGTGTTTTCACAAGAACCAACCATGCCCATGTGGCTATTGCAAGTATTTTAGATCATTTCTCATGCTAGATTTCAGGGGTTCAAGTCCAACGCAGTCGCAACAAAATTGTTTCCTTAGCCAATATTGGAAAAATCTAGGGTGCCACGTGGTGTTGGTCTAATTGGTCCAAGTGTCACCCTGTGATTCATCCATAGAACACATTCAACACCCAGTCAATGCACAATCATCTACCATGTCAGCTTCCATGTCACTGTCATACAACCACATCACCTATCTAGTCACCCTCCGACGTCATCATGCATACAACTAGTCACCCTGCCTCGTCATATTCTGTATAGCCCAATCACCCTGCCATGTCAACATATGTACAACCACCTATCATCTGTACTGCCATGTGTCATCCTTTCATTAGTCCACATCATGTATGGAATGCCATGTTTCATCTGCACACTACCATGTGTCATTCATACACTACCACCTGTCATTTTTGTACTAGTCTAACTCAACCTGAAAAATGCAAAAATTGAGTGACACGTGTCACCTCTTGGTGTTTCCACATGTCCTTGGTGACATCATAATGACATCATGCCGATGTCACCTGTCATACTACTAACGTCAACAATATGGCTTGTTGAGTTTGACCAGTTTGACTTTTTTCATGTTTGGGAAATTGGTCAGAATGCGATATCTTTCGCATACAATGTCCATTTGAAAAAAAAATTATATGCCCATAATCAGCCCGACAAGGTGGACACAATGGTGTTGGTTTCATCTGATTATGATAAATTTTATTTTCAGGCCTTCCTGGATCCATTTTGGATCATGCCTCTCCACTAATACATTTTGGTCCTCCAAAAGGGTATTAACCAGTAATCAAGAGCGGGATAGGCCACCCCACTTGTCCTTTATCTTTAAACTTTGTCATGTTCACCTATCTTATCATAATCAATTGAAAAACAACCATGAAAACTAACAACATATTGTTATCCACTTGTACTCTTTCACATCTTATTGAATCCACTAACATCCATGTTGAAAACATTAGCAACGATAACATCTAAAATATGATTGGAAATGAGCTAATATGTTTGAAGTGATTTCACGACATTATCTTATCTTCAAGAAAAGTATGATTGAACTTCCATTCTACAACCATATTATGTTTGTGCTTAAGATCAATTTCTTTACTTGGCACAATTATAGATGTGTTGCTTGGATAATCTTCCTTCCTTAATTGTTCCATTGCTTGTAGAGATTGATTTTCCTTTATATGATGAGCATGTATAAAATATTCATTACCTTATTTAGTTAAGTGATATTGATTATGTTCCCTGAAGAATATTGCTTTGCAATCATGCAAATAGCGGTTTCCTAATACCATTCCACATTCATTGAGTGGCACCACATCACACGTTACCTCATCCACAAAATTAGATCAAATTACAAACTTTAAAGGGCATTTCTTTGTTATGTTCAGTCTATGATTGTTTCTTATCCATTTAAGTGAGTAAGTTTTATGATGTAGCTTAGTTTTCAATCCCAATTTTTTAACCACTTCCTCTGAAATCAAGTTAGCTTGAGATGCACTATCTATCAATGTGTCGATCTTAGTATGTTTCATTATCACCCTTATGTGAAACAAAACACTTTTACAATCATATCCATCACCAATTTTACCTATCAAACCCATTGTTGTGGTTTTAGTCTCGTCACCTGAATCATATCCCAAGTCTGTTAGTCGTGCTACTGTTGCAAATTTTTTCCTCCCTTTCCTTTCTTTGAACCACTTTGGTCTCTTCTATGGATGTAATTTCTAGCAATGGTCATCACCGTACCCTTCTTTCTTGAAATGCTTGGAAGAGAGATTATATTCCTTTCTTGTAAGTGAATTTTATTTATTTCCATTCCCCTTCATTTTGTCCTCTTTCCTTGAAGATGATTCCCCTGATACACCAACTCATGTTTTCCCTTCTTCAATGTACATTTCTTGAGCATAATCCTCATCAAGATTAGTAGGTCCAAACATAAATAAAGTGTTATGAATATGTGTAGGTTAACCTCATATATAATTCATAAGAGTTTCTTGGGTATGAAATGGAATATTTAACATTAATGCCATCTTACGAAATTCATCTGTGTATTATTGCACCATTTTTCCCTTTATTAGTTTAAGACTTTTCCATTCAATTAAAGCCTTCTCCTTATAACCCAAAGGATACAATTTCTTTCTAAGTGAAAAAACAAAATCTTTCCATGATGGGAATACATTACAAACTTGCTCTGTGCCATTTTGCAACTTACGCTTCCACCATATGAGTGTGGTGCCTGCAAGATGAAGCAATTCCAACTTAATTTGAGTTTCCTCATCCTTGATTTGTTTCACACTGCAATAAAATTCCATAGGTAGAACCAAATTATCAAGCCTCTCATCATTGACTTCACCATCATACATGGGCAATTCAAATTTCACATCAAGCTTAAGTAAAGGCTTATCATGTTTATGTTTATGGTAATGTTTTCTTGCCATAGATTTTGAACTTGTACTTGAAGAAGAAGAATATGATAGAGAAGAAGGAGGTGAAGGAGGAGGTTTAGGAGGATCCTCTCCTTCTTCACTTTTGTCTTGTTTGGAATATTACCCTTGTAAAGGCATCTTCCGTTCCAGGTAATTTTCATATAAGACCTTTACCATCTCAGACATGGCGAATAAAGTCTTTTTCAACTCTATCTCGTTCTGAGATATGTCTTCTTCTGATGCCATCTCCTAAATTTGAGAGTTCCTCTTTCTCGATCCAATCTCAAGATCCCCTTCTACAAGATCACCTTCACCACAACTCATCTTTTCCCCAGTAATCATGCAAACTCAAAAAACCAACTCTCAACCTACTTTGATACCAGTTGATCTGAAATTGATCTTTAAAGATTTGGCTAAGTTTTAAGCATCTGTTCAATTACTAATTAGGAGATAATGAAATAAGAAAAACTTAATGAGATATTAAGCATCCATCATAAACAAATGCAGATCAGAATGTAAGCGCAAAGAATAAAAAAACATAACATCAAAGTTGTTAACCAAGTTTGACAAGATTGTCTACGTCTCCGAGCCTTTGTCTTAGTGGGTGAGGATTTCTTATTTCTCTTCTATGATTCATATGTGTCAAAAGGATTAAAAATTGATTTGGATGTGTTTTTCTTGAACTCAAGAATCGAATGCAACTAACGGCACTACAAAAGGGTTCAGTGTAGCTCCTGAAATCAACCCACAAATTTCCCCTCCTCAATGGCTTCCCTGCATAAAAATGGCTTTGGATTTCAAAATATTTATCATTTATCATATTCTAAACCTCTCTAATGCCTCTAAGAACCCCTCCTTTATATATATTTTGAGTTGGTATCCTCCTCCCAACTTCCTTCCATGATCTGGCCTCAAATAGGGCTCTATATCCTTCAATAATGGCTAGAATCCTTCAAAATCAGACTTAAAATCAATAAAAAATATAATATATGGTTTAAAACCCACTTTCTATCAATATTGGGCTTCCTCCCCCTTTGATTCGGGCCCCTAGTCATATGGGCACTGCCATATGGTCAAGCGCTAGGTGGGGTCCTAGTCCTCTGGTCCATCCCCCAAACATCTGGTGCTAGTGCCTAACCTCTGGTCGTATGACTCCACATTCCCTAATGCTAACCCTCCAATTGCCTCCACCTCGTCCTAGCTCCTGGTCCTTATCCCCTTGGTCATGTGGGGTGCCATATGGCCCTGTGCTGGCCCGCATCGATTGAGGCTTAGCCCACAAAACCGTAGCACCAACAATTCAAATGGAATTTAGCCATGTGTTTCCACAAGCACCAACCACACCCATGTGGTTAGTGCATGGATTTTATACCATTTATGGTGTCAAAGTTCAGGGGTTTGAGTCTAATAGATGCATTTGCAACAAAATGTTTTCCTTAGCCAATATTGGAAAAATTTGGGGTGCCACATGGCACCCTTTGATTAGGCCACATGCCTCCCTTTGATTCACCCATATGGCACAATCAATACCCAGTCAATATGCAAAGTCATATTCCATGTTAGCTGCTACATCATCGTCATACAACCACACCACCTATCCAATCACCCTTCCACGTTAGCATCCATAAATCCTAGTCACCCTACGATGTCACCTTCTGTATAACCCAGTCACCCTGCCACATCAACATTTGTACAACCATCTAACATCTGTACTTCCATGTGTCATCCTGCCATTGGGCCACGTTACGTACAGACTCCGACGTGTCATCCGTACACTTCCATGTGTCATTTCCATACTAGTCCAACTCAACCTGAAAATGCCAGAATCGAGTGACACATGTCACCTCCTAGTGCTGCCATGTGTCCTTGCCGACATCATAATGACTTCATGCTGACGTCACTTGTCATAATTCTCACATGAGTAGTACGACCCGTTGAATTTGACCAATTTGACTTTTTTCCTACTTGGGAAATCGGTCAAAACGCGATTTATTTTGCATATGGCATCTATTTGCGAAAAACATTATATGGTCGGAATCAACGCGGCGAGTTGAACACAATGGAATTATTTTTTCTGATTCCGAGAACTTTTATTTTTAGTTCTTCTTGGATCCATTTTGGATCATTTTGTAAACGTTTCCATGATATTAATGAAATTTGTTGGATTATAAGTCCCTAAAATTTGACTCCAAAGATACATGTGATTGTGTTTATTTATGGATGTGATCCTATAGTATTTTTATTCTTGTTTTAATCCACCTATGTGACATGTTTTCCTCTTTATGTTAACGTGAAGTATATGTATCAGAATTCATCTCTATCTGGTGCTTTGTTGCATGTAATTTTAGTTGTCTTTCTATTGTAATCACCTTGGGATTAATCCTTGATAGATTCTCTAAGGGGTTATTTATTTTCTTTCTAATAT
The DNA here is from genome assembly GCA_009831015.1 of Picea engelmannii. NCBI lineage: Eukaryota > Viridiplantae > Streptophyta > Pinopsida > Pinales > Pinaceae > Picea > Picea engelmannii. The sequence continues at coordinate 725,287 of ML779653.1, forward strand.
TCACTCTACAACGATATTTAATTGGCCTAAATAAGTGCTTTCTATGTTGCCTATGATGAGTCACCTTTAAATTCACCAAGTGTACAATAAACTGTCATTAATTTATAACGTTTTAGTGACTCCATTTCCCAATGAACCTTTTACTCACCTTGCCACCAACTCTGTCAATTCAATCTTTCGTTAAAGATCTAGCCTTTGGACAAAATTCCAAATCAATTCTTTCAGTGATTGATTTGAAGAGAGAGAGATCCCTTTCTAGTTGGAAGGGATAGTTTCTAGGATCAAGTTTGTTTGTGGTTACCTCTGTGACATTGCTTCCTCAGCCAAAATAAATTTACAGAGTGATAATAAATGTGATCTATGTACATGAGGATTCTATCCTCTCTAATCTTATAATATTCAACTTTTTACTGCAAAATATCATGTTGTAGATTTTTCTCTATTTCCATGTACTATTGATATGATTTTGCAGCCCCTAAAATTTTGTCTTTCAAATATGATTTGTGCATTCTAATGGTTGTATCATGCATCTCATGCACCCTCATGAGGATTGCATCAACCACCTTCAGGGATGATTTTAAGAATGGAAATTTATTTTAAAATGTAGAAACCTTGGCGAATCTTACTAATCCTTCATATGTCAACTATAAATGTTTAGCGATATTTTTGTAAAAATATTCAAATTTCTAATTATTTTATATAGTTTTTATAAACTTTTGGCAATTTTTAAGGTAAAATATTTTTTTCCTATAGAATTTGGGCGAATCATTTTTAAAATAGAGAATCTCGTTTTTGGAAAAACCATGGAAGATTAGCCCATGAGAGAAATTTAGCCCCTAAAATCATCCTTGAGGTCCACCTTGTTCTCTTTAACTTTGATATTCCTTATATCAAAGGCATATTAACTAAGGAATTCCAACCATCTAGTTATCCTAACATTCAAATTTGGTTTTCCAAAGAAATATTTCAGACCACTATGGTATGTCCTCAACAGAAATATTCTTCCCATGAGTTAGTGTCTCCACATATTCAAGGCATGCACTGTGAATACCAATTCTAAATCATGAGTGGAATATTGTCTCTCATGCTCTTTTAGTTTCCTTGACTTGTAACATACCACATGCCCGTTTTTACTAAGGATTCCCACATGACATTTTTTACAAGCATTCATGCATACAATGAAGTTTTTATTTAGATCAATAGTCCTTAATATTGGTGCACTTGTCAATAAATATTTTAAGTGCTAAAAACCTACTTCACGGTGAGGTGTCCACTCAAATATCACACCCTTATTTTGCAAAGAGGTGATTGGGTGTGAAATATTTTAGAATCCTTCAATGAATGTCATGTAGAAACATGCAAGTCCTATTAAGGATCTCATTTCTGAGACATTATTTGGTACTGGCCATCCCTCAATGGATCTTATATTTTCTAGATTCACTGTTATCCATTTCTTTGATACAATATGGACCAAATAATGTATCTTCCTCTAATAAAATGACCACTTTCTCAACTTTTCATACAATTGATGCTTCCTAAAACATGTTAGCACCATCCTCAATTTTTTCTCATGCTCTTCTTCAAACTCAGAGTAAATAAGTATTTCATCCAAAAATACAATGAAAAACTTATCTAAGTAATCTCTGAAAATACCATTCATTAAACAAATGAAGACAATTGGTGCATTTGAAAATCCAAATGGCACCACTGTCAACTCATAATGGACATACCTCATTCTAAAGGTTGTTTTTTTGGTGTCTTCTTCTTTAATTCTCACCTTATGATAGCCTGATCTGAGGTCAATCTTGGCGAATACCTCAACATCCTTTAGATGATCAAAAATATCATCTATCCTTGGAAAAGGATACATGTTCTTCACCATCACCTTATTTAGCTTCCTATATTCAAATAAAAGTCTCAATGTTCCATCCTTATTCTTCACAAATAATACTAGGGCACTCTAAGGTGACACACTTGGGCACGTATACCCTTTCTTGAAAATTTCCTCAAGTTGAATTTTCAATTCCTTCAGTTCTGGTGTACTCATATGATAAGGATTCCTAGATACAAGGGCTTCTCCAAGAATCAAATTGATTGAGAAATAAATATCTCTCTTGGGTGGAAAACCCAATATTTATCTAAATACACCTTCAAAATCTTTTAGGAATGCATAGTCTTCAATATTTTCCACCTTTTCCTTATGTATATCTTCCATATGTCCTACAAATAATTAGCATCCTTTCCTAAATATTTTCTTCAACTACAAGGCTAAAACTTCTCCAATGGTTGATTCCCTGGGAATACCCTAAATTGATTCCCTTCCTCATCCAAGCAAGTAAATTCCTTATTATAACAGTGTAGGATAGCATGATGCTTTTCTAACCAATCCATACCAATTAGGAAATCATAGGAGCCCAAAGGTATGATGTTCAAATATTCCTTTGTGCTCAATCCATTCATGTCCATTAGACATCCTTTAACCATTTCATTAATTTTCCTTTTAGCTCCTTTAGCTAGCTACACCAACCAACATTTCTAAAGATTGTTTCTTGGAAATTTAAATCTTTCCACCATCTTAGGATCTATATACCTATGAATAGCTCCTAAATCAATTAAAATAGCAATAGGATGGTTGTTGATCTTACCTTCCACTTCAATAATGATGGATTGAAAGTCAACTTGCTTGTTATCTAGGGCTACATAGATCCTTGGTACATGTCTACCAATGTATTCAATTATATTAACCTATTGTACATTATGAACAATCCTCACTTTTTCATATATATGAGGGCAATCCCACTACATGTGATATCCCTCACAACCCAACCACTTCATTGGTTGTTGCAATGGAATTTTCCCCATTGTTTCTATCATTCTGGGCTCCTTGGAGGCTGGTTGTCCCAAAGAATTATTTCTGAAAAATGGTGTCTTGGTTCCCTTCTTCCTCTATTTTGTCTTGACTTTCTTATTGTCTTCCCAAGCCTTTTGGAAATTTCATCTTCCTCTATGCTAATCATAGAGGAATTGAGATTTTCTTACGGTTTCCTCCAGTTTATTGGGAACATCATACTGTATCTTATCACTAAAAATTGATGGCATACCAATCAGGTACCTCTGAATCTTACCCCATTCATCCTTGATGAAAGAAACATATTTTAGTTTCTCTAAGAATATCCTTTCATACTCATCTATAATCATACTCCCAAAATTGAGTTCAAAGAACTCCATTTTATTATCATAGTGACATTCAATTAAGTATTTATTTTGAAAATACCTTTTGAATTCCCTCCAACTAACCTTATTCTCATCAATGTGTTGAACTTGCACAAATTGGTCCCACCACATTGATGTTTTTCCTTTGATACGGTAGATAGAAATTCTCTCTTTTGCCTATGAGGAGTAATTATGTAATTAAAAATACTTCCTCATGCCCAACATCCAGTTATTTGCATCTCATCTTTCTTCTTCTAACCATCAAAGGTAGGAGGCTTAATCTTATTCATTTCTGCTTGCAGCTCATCTACCTCACACCTCCTCTTATGGTTTTTGACAAGACATGGACTTCAAATACTATGATCTCTCCTAAATCAATGCCTTGGTGAGTTATGATGATGCTTATCAACACTCCTTGTTTCTCTTATTTTATCATGAGACCTGTGACTCCTTGACTTGATTGACTGTGTCTCCTTATCCACTTTTTTCTATATTATGTCCAATCTTTGAATCAACTTAATGTTGAAGCCATCTTGCTTCTCCTTGGATTTAAGCCTCTCATTATCAACTTTATAACTTTGGAAATATTTTTTTAGACTCTTTATATTCTTTACTAAGTTCATGCTCTCCTCCCTGCCTTCTATATTCCCATTGGATTTTGTACCCTCATCACCCATCCTGACATACAACCCTCTGACCTCATATTCATGGTTGTATATTCTCTATGAATATTCCATGCTTCTGATATTTGTGCTAATCTTATTTTTATCCATTTGTTGTTAGTTGTGCAAAATGTGCAAGAAATAAGATTTGTTAGACTAAATAAATTTAACAAAGCTATTAGTTTATGCATCATTCTTCCCTTCAAATACCCAAAAATATTATTCTTGATATCTTTTGAACTATGTATCTCAATTCACACCTTTGTGTGAACCAATGGACTCGTTTTTCAAATACCTTTCCAATGACTTCTTGCTTTCTCAATTTTGAGTCTTGTGCAGAAAGTTATGGTCATTTTAATATTACACATCTACTCCTTCAATGAATCCCTCAACCATGTGAAATTTTAAATGTGCTTATGCCTATTTTCACCTGATGCTTTGACAATTTGACATAATATCAGCTAGGCTTCTTTATGACCATATTTTGGTCATTCTATCCAAGTTTCACCTTCATCTTTTTGGATCATGTTGTCATTGATGCCAATGGTTTGATTATTTGGGAGATTGTTGGATCATATGTCATTGATGTAAATGGTTTGGTTTGATTGATGTCAAGTAATTGATTGATTGATGATTGATGAAAAATGAATATGCCTTGATGAGAATGATATATGTCCAAGTGGAAACTAATTGATAAAGATGGATCATTGATATGATGCATTGATGAAGATGGATCAATGATTTGCCATTGATACATGATGCATAGTTGATATATATGATGCAGTGGTGTATTGATGCAAAGATGAATCATTATTGTCTTATCATGGTTGATAAGGTTCCCAAATGGATGAACTCCAAAGTGGTCCCCTTATGGTGAAAGCCCTCATGGGAAGACGCTTTACGGATTGAGTTGTCCTAGAAGAATGATTGGAGGACCCATGCTTGCATGTGGATTAATGAGATGAAGGTCAATGAAGTTGTTGGTGAAAATATCCTAGATGGATAGTGCTTGACATGCCATTTTCGATGGTATGTGGAATGTCACATAACTTCTCACGGTTTGAGAATTATGGCCTTATGAAGTTGGAGGACCCCCATATGATGGCTTGAAGCCCAAAAAGGTAAAAGAATTCAAAGTGATTGAAAAGAAGAAATCATTATTTAAATGATAAATTAAAGTGACAAAATCAAGAAAGATTATTTAAATGATAAAATGAAGTCACAAAATCAAGAACGAATATTTAAAAATAAAGTATTGGAGAACTTTCTATTCATGGAAAGTGGTTAACCCTAAAATAAAGAAAATAGGTTAAGTGACCTAGAAATGGGTTAAGTAACCTAAAAATGGGTTAAGTGACCTAGAATATGAAAGTATAAATAAGAAGCTAGGATCTCTTGTAAAATGTACATTTCGTGAGAATCCTTTTTGTGGATCAATGGAGAGGTTCTTTTGAATATCTCGTGGAGTATTGATGGAGAGCTTCTTGTGAGAGAATCCTATTGGTGTGGATCTCTTGAGCATGATTGAAGATCTATTCTAAGAAAGAGAGTGAGAGGAGGATCTCATGGAAGCATCAAAGTTTGGCAATGTCGAAGATCTTGACGACAAAAGTCTCAAATTCATAGAAAACCCTATTTTCTGATGTCCACGCGGGCTGTCTGTGTATAGGGTGTGTGTACACGCGGGTTGTTTGTGTATAGGTTGACTGTACACGCGGGCTGACTGTGTAGAGGGAGCATGGAGTGGATAAAATCATGGAGAGTTTTGTTTGAGTTGGTGCCAAGCTTTTGGATGATGAGGCAGGTTACAGATTTGCATTCTATGGCCTCAGATCTATCACTGAGACACTGGTATGATTACATTATTGTCTTGATGGATACTATTGTTTGATGTGTTGTGAATACTTAGGGAATTCTTGGTATGGATTCTATGATGTGGTTCAGTTTGGTTGATTTGGTTGATGGAGTGAGCATCACTCTTGTGATTCAGTAGTGACATGATTCCTATGGTATACCAGTTGTTTATACATGATTGAGATAGCATTCATATTTATTTGTTGTGGATCATGAGAAAGCTATTGAAGATATTGGATGTGTTGTGATTGGCTATGGGTCAGTTTGGACAATGGAAGATAGAAGAGAAAGTGATTACAAGTTGCAAAGGATCTGAGCATGTGAAGAAAAGAAAAACCCTAGTTGCTTAGAAGCATATGCTTGTTTCATTATACACTGGTTGTGTTCACACACGGGCTGTAGTGCACCAGGGCACGTGCACACACGGGCTGCACTACTAATAGGTCGCGTACATGTTGACAGATTGATATATGTTGAGGATTGTTGCCTCATCTCAGTTAGTGCTGAGGGTGTAAGTTGAGTCTTGCATTATAGAGTAGGTTCTCTTACAGAGTTGTACTCTATTCAGTTGTTGTTGATAAACCCCAAGGATTGTACTCCGTAATAAAAAGAAAATTGTACATACATCTTGTGTTCTTTGTGTTCATTTTGGTGATGACTTGTTGATGATATATTGTTGATATATGTTGTTGATATGTGCTCACATCTAACTGGTTATAAATGAAAACAATGGGTAATGATTAAATGTTGAATGCTAATTGATGAGTTTTAGTGAAAAAGGGAAGTTTTGGGAAAAAGAGCCCCACACTCATTCACCCCCCCTCTAAGTGTGGTAGGTGTGTCCAACAATTGCTATCAGAGCGGGCCTTCACTACAAGCCTTAACAAGATTGAAGTAGATCCATAGACACACAAATAGATGATGAAGTTCCAATCCTTGATGAGGAAAACTATTCTACTTGGAGAATAGAGATGAGATTTTATTTGAAGACAATGGGAACAGCTATTTGGAAGGAAACCATCGGTGGATATGTTCTATTGAAGAAAAAGTCAAAGTTTGCAGCTCAAAGGGAAGGAAAGAAGAATTATGCATTGTCTCTCAAGACAATTCTTAGTGGACTCTCAAGCCCTATCAAAGAGAGCATGGGACAATGCACTTCCGCCAAGGGATAAATCTAGAGGAGACATGTCAAAAAAAGGAAGAGAAATAAGAAATTGAAGAGCACTCCATCAAGATCATCAAAGGAAAAGAATTATCAAAATATCTTGAATGCATTATTTCTAAATGTGATTTTGAAAACATTTCAAGTGAAGATAAAGAATCAAGTGATAATAGCACAAAGGAAGATCTTGAAGATGAAGGAAAAACATTATGTGTTGATGTTGGCAAAAAGGAAGAAAGTGAAGATACTTCAAATGAAGGTAAAGAACCCTCAAAAGCCCTTGATTGCAACGATGATGATGATTTTTTCTCTACAAGTGAAGAAGAAGATGTAGAAACAGTTTGCGTAAAGTTTGATGGTATTTATCCCATGAAAAGAATAGAAGGAAATATATTAAAACTTCAAAAGGAAATTGAAGAGGGTTTATACATGTATAGGAGTGATCATTTTTATACACACTATAACTATCTTTCGGATAACACTAAGAATTTTCTTAGGAGGAGTCAAAGGMACATCTTGAAGTTAAAGGGAATGCTCAAAGAACAAGAAGCGAGTTCTAAATTAGAAGAAAAGGAAGAAGAGATCACAAGACTAAAGAATGGAAAAGAAGACATGAATATAAATTATGAGATTAGTAAAGGGTTTGAAACTATTGTCCATCTCAAGACCCAAATTGAAGAAGCTAAAAGAATAGAGGAACTATTGAAGAATGAAATAAATGAAAAGGAAGAGTCATGTTGTAAGTTAGAAGCTAAAATTGTTGACCTTAGAAAGAAGGTAGAGAAGTCAAACAAATTCTTTAATATCTCACGAATCTTGGATGAGATCTTGGAAAGTCAAATACCATCATGTGATAAATCAGGTCTTGGATACAAAGGAGAAGGTACACATGTTGAATCAAGCACCTCAAAGAAGCATGATGTAAGTCCATAAAAGAAAGAAGATAATATTGCAAAGAAACCATCTACACAAGGCAAAGAAAATCTCAAAAGTACAAAGCAAGGATGACATCAAGAAGCCTTTCTTGGGACACCAAAGGAAGGGTATGAAAGTATTTTTCATGGGAATTTTTATTCATATAATGGATATGGTCACAAAGCTTTTGAATGTAGATCTTGTGAAAGGAGAAATAATGGAAGATTCTATAACACCACAAGGTGTTGGAGATGTGAGCAAATAGGACATATTGTTGTTCACTGTAACTCTATGAGATGCTACAACTGTAGTGGATTTGGCCACAAATCCCAAGAGTGATGGAACACAAGTAGAAATTCCATGATGAGGACTTCACATAGCATGGATAGAAGAAGGAATAAATTAAGAAAGGGAGACATATTTGAAAATATGGATGCTGAGAGCTCAAGTTCTGAAGAGAAGGGTCATCTACAGAAGTGGGTGAAGAAGACAGAGAAGCCATATCAGAATGAAAGATTGAAGGGAAGTTCAAAAGTGTCATCTACTAAGGCACACACAAGTAACAATGTGACAGTCACGTGTACACATGTGCTACCTTGAATAGGTCATGTACACACACACTCAGTTGTGCAGCAGGCCGCGTGTATGTTTTAAATCCTTGGGAAAAAGGTAGTGCACATGGCTTGGAGTTTGATGTGATGGTATAACTCTGTATTCCAGGGTCTGACATTGTTTATTGTAGGTTTTGACATGTTTACTGGAGGTTTTCATGGTGAGATCACACAATGGTATAATAAAAATAAATATTGGGTGCATGGCACTAACCCAAGAGTATGGATTGATGTTGATCTGTTGGGATTAGTCATCTTGTGATGATGGTGATGTATATGGATGGTATATCTTATGATGTATTATTTGAAGCATATGTTGATATCATGGTGCATGGATTTTTCATATGGACCAGGCTACATGTTGAAACATACGGTTTGATGATTGGCACATGTTTTATGGAGGACTTGGCATACATGTATGGGACTCATCATTTTGTGGTATTGGTGCATAGTAGTACACTCATATATGGTATTACTTGATTTTCACAACATTGGTATTTTTTTGATACATGATTGTGGCACTTGGTTCATGATGGAGACATATCAGAGTGATATGATACATTGTTTGGCATGTTGGTAGATTCACATGGTTGTCATATTGGTGGATGCACATGTTTGGCATAATTGGTAGATGCACATGTTGGCATATTGGTAGATGCACATGTTGGCATATGGTGGATACATTTCATGGATGATATATTTTGGCACATTGTCGATGTACATGGTTGATGTACATAGGTGTTGTGCATGGTGGGCACATTTTGGTACATGATGCACTTGGTGGATATATTGTTCATGATTATCTATTTCATTGTTGACATATATTTTGTTTCATGATGAATGGTATAACAAAAGTTTGATGCATGAACAGGTCCAAGGATCATCATATGGTAGCATATTGTTCATCTTCCAAAGAAGATATGGGGAGACATACCCTTAGGGGGAGTCATTCTTCTTCCCATGATTCTAGGAGGAGATATTTATCAGATACATACCTAGAAAAAAGACCTATAATTGAAGAAAGAGCACAAAGGAATAATTCCAGGGGGAGCAATGGTCATAGGGGGAGTATGTTCAATGTATTTTCAGCATTACATCAGATTGATATCCCTTGTTCAAAAGGGGAGAGATTATATAGCGGCAACAAGACAGGGGGAGTAGCCCCAAGATGAGAATGGCCCTTTTCCATTGATGTCAAAGGGAGAGAGATAATCACATTGATGTGATTGAAGTCTATTGAGGGGAGAGATTGTTTTGGAGAGATAGTCATATTGACTATTTATGAAGAGCATGCCTTGTCTACATGTTGACATCAATAATTGGTAATTGGAGTTGACATCAATGTTGGCATTTCCATCAAAGCCAAAGGGGGAGATTGTTGGATCATGTTTTCATTGATGCCAATGGTTTGATTATTTGGGTGATTGTTGGATCATATGTCATTGATGTAAATGGTTTGGTTTGATTGATGTCATTGATTGATGTCAAGTAATTTATTGATTGATGATTGATGAACAATGAATATGCCTTGATGAGAATTATATATGTCCAAGTGGAAACCAATTGATAAAGATGGATCATTGATATGATGCATTGATGAAGATGTATGAATGAGTTATCATTGATACATGATGCATAGTTGATATATATGATGCAGTGGTGAATTGATGCAAAGATGAATCATTATTGTCTCATCATGGTTGATAAGGTGCACAAATGGATGAACTCCAAAGTGGTCCCCTTATGGTAAAATCCCTCACGGGAAGACACTTTACGGATTGAGTTATCCTAGAAGAATGGTTGGAGGACCCATGCTTGCATGTGGATTAATGATATGAAGATAAATGAATTTGTTTGTGAAACTATCCTATATGGATAGTGCTTGACATGCCATTTTTGGTGGTATGTGGAATGTCACATAACTCCTCATGGTTTGAGAGTTATGTCCTTATGAAGTTGGAGGACCCCCATATGATGGCTTGAAGCCCCAAAAGGTAAAAGAATTCAAAGTGATTGAAAAGAATAAATCATTATTTAAATGATAAATTAAAGTGACAAAATCAAGAAAGATTATTTAAATGATAAAATGAAGTGACAAAATCAAGAACGAATATTTAAAAATAAAGTATTGGAGAACTTTCTATTCATGGAAAGTGATTAACCCTAAAATAATGAAAATAGGTTAAGTGACCTAGAAATGGGTTAAGTAACCTAAAAATGGGTTAAGTAACCTAAAATATGAAAGTATAAATAAGAAGCTAGGATCTTTTGTAAAATGTACATTTGATGAGAATCCTTTTTGTGGATCAATGGAGAGCTTCTTGTGAATATCTTGTAGAGTATTGATGGAGATCTTCTTGTGAGAGCATCCTATTGGTGTGGATCTCTTGAGCATGATTGAATATCTATTCTAAGGAATAGAGTGAGATGAGGATCTCATGGACGCATCAAAGTTTCAACAATGTCGGAGATCTTGATGGAAAAAGTCTCAGATTCACATAAAACCCTATTTTCTGATGTCCATGCGGGTTGTCTGTGTATAGGGTGCATGTACAACTGGGTTGTCTATGTATAGGGTGAGTGTACACATGGGCTGACTGTGTACAGGGAGCGTGGAGTGGATAAAATCATCTAGATTTTTGTTTGAGCTGGTGCCAAGCTCTTGGATGATGAGGCATGTTCCAGATCTGCATTCTATGGCCTCAAATCTATCACTGAGACACTAGTATGGTTACATTATTGTCTTGATTGATACTATTGTTTGATGTGTTGTAAATTCTTAGGGAATTCTTGGTATGGCTTCTATGATGTGGTTCAGTTTGGTTGATTTGGTTGAAGGAGTGAGCAACACTCTTGTCATTCAGTAGTGACATGATTCCTATGGTATACCAGTTGTTTATACATGATTGAGATAACATTCATATTGATTTGTTGTGGAGCATGAGAAAGCTATTGGAGAGCTTGGATGTGTTGTGACTAGTTGTGGGTCAGTTTGAACAGTGGAAGATAGAAGAGAAAATGATTGCAGGTTGCAGAGGATCTGAGCATGTGAAGAAAATAAAAACCCTAGTTGCTTATAAGAATACAGTTGTTGCATTATACACTGGCCGCATTCACACATAGGCTATAGTGAGCCAAGGCGCATGCACATGCAGGCTGCACTACTGGCAGGTTGCATACCTATTGATAGATTGATATTTGTTGAGGATTGTTGCCTCATTTCAGTTGGTGCTAAGGGTGTAATATGAGTCTTGCATTATAGAGCAGGTGCTCTTACAGAGTTGTACTCTATTCAGTTGTTGCTGATAAACCCCAAGGATTGTAGTTCGTAATAAAAAGAAAATTGTACATACATCTTGTGTTATTTGTGTTCATTGTGGTGATTACTTTTTGATGATATACTACTGATATATGTTGTTGACATGTGCTCACATCTAACTGGTTATAAATGACAACAATGGGTAATGAATAAATGTTGAATGCTAATTGATGAGTTTTAGTGCAAGAGGGAAGTTTTGGGAAAAAGAGCCCCACACTCATTCACCCCCCCCTCTAAGTGTGGTAGGTGTGTCCAGCACATCTTAGATTTGAGTTGGTAGATACATCATGTTGAATTTTTAGGCCAATTTATATTTTTAGCCCTGAATGTTACATGTGCCTCCTAAGTCCTCCTGTGCATTTTTAGGTGCCCATATTTCTATTTTGATTGAATGGATGTATTTTATGTCTCAAGGTATTTCTCTAGGCTTCTCCTATGCCCCAATATTATTTTGAAGCAGGAAGTTATGGCCTTTAGAAGTTGACCGAGTCTCTAAATTTCCCTTGCATTGTTTGTCGTGTAACTTCCTCATACTAGCTCTATTTGATAAAAAAATTACATTGTTAGAAATATCGTTGAGATCTATAGTTTAGATGAAAAAAAAAATTGTCCTATAAGGACATACAATTTTGTATGAATTTGATTTTCGAAAAATATTGTTTAGGTCTCCAAAAATGGCCTTCAAAACATGACTTGGAAATCACTGTAATTTTCCAGTTATTTTCATTAATTTATGGGAAAAAAAAATTAATCTAGCTGAATAGGATGTTGATGTGGCATCCTGGTCCACTTGGCACCCTTGGAAGGAATCCATGTCAACTACTTGCCACCCTATCCTATCCCCATCGACCCTTTTCTCCTACTTCATTCACTTTTTCCTTCACTAGCACACACATTTTATTTTTCGGGCCCCACAGTTCCTTGGATACCATGTGGCACCTTTTCATTGAATTGTGGAGATGGGAGGGCTTGATCCCACACCCATTTCCTTTGTAGGTGAAGTAAAAAATTAGTTTAATAAAACTACTGAGGTTTGGGTGGTGATTAATGATCACAATCCTGATTGATGACCACCGTTGCATCGCCCCCCCATCCTTACCAACTGTTAATAGAGGGGGGGGGGTTCCACAATGAAAGCCACTCATTTTTTGGATGATTATGTGTTTCCTATTGGTCAATTCCCTCCCCCATTTTGTGGTTTCCAAAACCACCAAGGGACCTCGGCAACATAGTTCTACAGGTACGATTCATTGTTTCTCTAGACAAGTGAGCTCCCGCCACCACATCTCCACCTCACTTGCCACCCATCGTTCAAAAATATCCCTCACCTGACACCATGTACCTTCCATCATGGCAGTACATGTCACATTTCTTCCATGTCATCTCACACTTGGTTCTCATGTCATGCTAACATCAGTGTATGAGAAAATTCCCAATTTTTCCCAATTTTACCAAAATTCAAAATTTCCCAAATTTTCCCAATTTCATAATTTTTTCGAGCCGCCATTAAATACCTACAACCAAATTAATATATCCAATTTTTTCCCTATACACCCGAATTCAACCAATATAAACTAAATCCAACTCCTTCGCATCGAATTCCCAGTAATTCCACTGCAGAAATTGGGGCTTTTCCCAATTTCACCCAATTTCACCATGGAGCTCTAGAAATTCCAAATTCAACCATATAAAAGACTCACTTTTCCCTAGTTATATATTTAAATTTCTCATTTTTAATTCCTTCACTCAATTCCTCCAATTTGTCATGAAATTCCTTCAATTTCACTTCAATAATATTATCAAGCGAATTGGAGACTTCCTCTGAAATTAATTTTCTACAATTTTCATCGTCAACACCTACTAACTTGAACCATCCAGGAACAATATCCAAAATGGAGCTATGATACCACATTGTAGTATCCCCAACTCCAAAATGGGTTATGCCACACCAAAAATTTAAACTATGATGCCAATTTAATTCACTAATATGCTCTGCAAATGCTTAGAATCATGCATAATAACAACAAATATATTCATGTAGCATATACATGAAAAACCCATTATAGAAAATACATAAATAATAACCAAAACATTTAAATCAAGAATATAAAAGATGCTTATCTTTGTAAAAAGTCACCAACTTCGTATATACCTTATACTTTCCTCCTAGCCATAGACTCTACTACTTATAAACTCTCAATAGTAGGTGTTGTCCCTGATATTAAACCTAAGGCTTAAAGAATAATGTCAGGCATCAGGAAATAAAGGAAAGTTTTGAAAGGTGTTTCTTCTTCCATTTGTTATATAAGAATTAATCCTCAAATGAAATTAATGACAAAACAAAGCAGAGGTCGTCTTTTGTCGTCTGAGTCGATTTATAAAATCAAATTATTTGGGAGAAACTTAAAAAACCATTAAACAAAATGAGGCATCAATATAAGATGAATCTTACCTTGTTTATAGTAGAAGAAAATAAAGAATCCACCCTTGAAAGGATATAAGATACAATTATCCAGGTAGCTCACAGGTCTTGTATTTACTGATAGAAAATATAGAGGAAAAACTGCTTTCTTATCAAACAACCGTTAAAATGTGACTATAGTAGTAGTAGTAGTACTAAATTGCAACCACTCACATATCAAGGAATGACATAAAGAAAAGATATAAATATGAGATACAGGAGAAACACATAACTCAAATTGCACAAAGTTTGGAATCTCAGACTGCACTTGTATTAATTCTCACAAAAGGAGAGTTTTCTCTATTACATCCAGCAAGAAGTAACCTGTGTTAAGTCTTCAGACTATGTATTTATACAAAAATGTTCTCAACCCTAAGCGGTTGCAATTCTCATAATTTCAAAAATAGTAAATATTACAATATGTAGAATTGGAAAAGTTTCATTCGCATCTTCTCTATCCCTTCGACTGTTGGCAGAGATGTTTCTTCTTATTATCCTCCATCTCATAAATAAATGGCCTTTAATCATGACCTGTATATATGATATGCACTTGTTGTCTCATTTTCTTCCAGACCTGTTGGCTTTCTCTTGCTCGACACACTGAACACATCTACCTACGAATTGCATGACTAACCTGGAAGGAAATGTTGTGTCATTCACCTCGAAAGTATATAACTTCTTTTCTATGTGGGGAAGCCTATATTACATTCTCCTGGATTCTATAGATATAGACTGTAGCCGTAGACTGGGATTGACTATCCACTTATTAATCTGGATAATGTCAATTTTTTTCAATTGCAGAATTTCGGCCTGGGCTTCTTCCATACTTGTCTTGGAATCAAGTTGATTCTTTTCTATATCAATTTTCCCCAGGGATTCAAATATACTATCTCTTTCAATGTTCAGTGACTCCTTGTCGAGTGTGAAGCATGGTTCTTCACAAGCTTTCTTCACCTCCCAAGCTAACCTTTTACTTTCAACCAAAATGGCCTCCCAAGTTTTCAGTATTATATCACCTCAAGTTTACTCCGAAAGAGACAATCTACAGACCATGGCTACTTCCTCTTTTGATGATGACACAAATGCCTCCTAGAAAGTAGTTCGAGTTGCAATGACCTCTCTCTCCTTTAAGTAGATGTTATTTAAAGACTGGTCTACCACCTGATAATGGTTTTGGAAAACTTCTACCTTAGTAAAAAGGATTTGCCGTGTTTATTCCAGTTTCTTGTGCACCTCCAATGCATGGGCCTGGAAAATTTCCATATCTATTGATGTGTTCTCAATCATGGTTATTTTATCCTGCAATTGTTTGACCAACTCTTCCTGTTGAATGGCTAATTATCTACTTGCCTATGAATTCTTATGCATTTCGTCAAGACTGATTTTGAGTTGCTGAATTTCATGTCTGTCACAGGCTCTAATCTGCTCAAAACCCTTATTCATATCATCTCTTACACTATATTCCATTGTCTTTATTTGGTATTTCAATTGATTTACCAGCAGGTCCTTCTTCTTCAATTTTTCCTTCAGATTCCCAACTGAATACTAATTTGTTGTGGAAAAAGCTCCCAATGAGCCTGCCACTTCCATAGTGAAGTCCACCTCCTCTAAGGCCTGTCCATCACATAGCACCTTGTGCCTCTTGATAGTTTCACCCTCCTTTTGGTGCATCTCTCTTTTTACTACAACCCTCCTCTTCTTGTTGAAGAAGAGGTCGGAAGGGGGAATTTCTTCAACCGAAATGGGAGTAAGATCTTCTATAAACACTACTTCGGCACTTGGGTTCCCCTGACTAATTTGTAAAGGGTTCAAAGACATAATAGGGTCACCTATTTGGGTGGTCTGTGGTTTCCTTGTTGCATTAGTAGCCATTTTTTTTGGTGTAGACAATGATGCATCCTATCCCTTTTTAATCAAAACTTCAGCTTGATCTTTCGTTTGATCAACAGGCTGATTTGATGGTGTAGTATTTTCTTTATGTGTCAAAACCTTCGATTTCACCAAATTTTCTCGAATGTATTTTCTATTGAAACTTTCTGATTCTAAATTCTGAGCCCTAACTTCCTGTATGGCTGAATATGTCGGGAGTTCTCCCTATAAGAATTTGGATAGACTATTTCTCTGGTGTTTTTAAAAATTATAGAACTCAGTTAATTTGTCTGGAGCTAAAGTCTGGACTCAGCTCAACACTTTTTGATAAGATCTTGCCCCTCAGAATATCTCATCCTGTGGGGAATTTACATGCTCATATCTCTTCATATTGTAAAGAGCCATGTGATTTCCCACGATCTTCTGGGGATCATGTTTCTTGAATTCAATTTTTACAATCTTAATTTCCTTTAGGGTCGTGACCTCTACCTTTGAGTGGCCGAAATATCACAGTGAAAAAGTACCAACCTATAAGGGAAAGGTGGGCCACACTTTTTGTTTCACTTCCTTGAGCTCTTTACTGATCCCTCCTAACACAGTTTGATGTGCTACCTCTCCGCACACCAATCAATTTGGTAGGAACATTGGTAAGGCATGCGGAGGAACGAAACATCCAAAAACACTAATGTAAGAAAAGTGTTCCTCAATGTATCAATCTACTATTTTTCCTAGGTTGGCCACTAGCTGTTCTTAAATCCTTGGAGGTGGACAACTGTAAATAGAGATATGCATCGGCACCACCACATAGTTGCAAATTTCATAGAAGAAGTCCTTCACTTTATCCTCCTACATCTTGGAGTGATATAAATGTATTGGTTCAGCGTTGATTAGATTCCAACTCCATCCCGTCAAAGGAAATGGTGTCATAAAACAAATGACATACATAAGGTATGCCGACATGTAAAATGGGGCGGGTCGTCCTTTGGATTTCAATGATTGATATTCTTTGATTTCCTTGGCCAAACTGTCTGATAATATCTTGGCCTAATTGAAAGAAAAACCCTCTTCAACTTCATGCATGATCGGTACCCATGATTGCGGGAAGTGAGAAGAGTTTTATTTCCTGAAAAGTCTACATAGCATCATGGACACATACATCATATCAGTGTCTAATGATGCAGTGGTGTAAATGCCATGGGTGTCTTCTCTGAATTTCTTAGGGCATGCCCACCAATCCTTGATCAAATCAGGGTAATTATTTACACCTTGTGGGAACTCTTCTTCATAGAACTCTTTTAAGAAAGCGACATTATAACTGTGTTTGAATGTTGGGCACAATTTGTACATCACATGTATATGTTCTGGATGAAAAGATCCAACAACAACCTTCTATAAATTGTGGATGGTCCTAGTTGAGACGTCAACGTTCTCCAACACCCAACCAATCATATCATTATAAGGCACGAGCCTTGGCCACATGGATATTTTATGCAGCTCTAATTGAACAACATATTTGAGTCTCAGATCCTGGGTTTCAGTCTCCTCATAGTCTATCTTTTCTGGATATTTGATCAACTTGTATTGTAAGATATCAAATACCCGCGTCCATGTTTTCATAGTATCTACAGCTCTCGACGATGTGTCTGAGAGGAGATCTGTGTTCTAGCTCGAGCTCTCACCAGCCGCTTTAACTGTTTTCCTTGGAGCCATGATAGTATAAGATCAAAACTCTGTTACCTATCACAAAAATGCATACACTTCTTATTTTTATCAATCTTGACATTCTTTTGAAAATGAAAATGGAATTCAAACTTCAATATCTTTTTCCCTTTAAGAGTATCAATTTATGCATACCTTCACTCACAACGTATTTGTTAATTTTAATGAAAAATCTAGGCAATGATCTGCGATCTTATTTGAAATCATTTCCGTAGATATGCTATTAATTCCATAAATGTTTGGTGGTTCTTGATTGGGAGATTGCATAGATGAAATTTGAATTTACCCGAACTACGATTCAACGAAAAATTAACATGAAATAATAGTGTTTAACCTATTATTTAATCATGTTTAACCTTAACTTTTTTCGGGCCTTCGGACCTTGGGGTATCCGATAACAACTCGATATATGATTTCCGAACCTTGAAACCATGAAGTGATTATTATTCGCTAATTCTCTTTAATATTTAATTAACTCTGCTTAATGCTTAAGGAATTTCAGGAGTTCGGGTTTCATGAATTTCGAATGCGATGGACGGTAAATATACGAACTCCACATGTGCGAAGTTATCAATTACATTTAATTGAGATTATTTTATTTAACCAAGGTTTAATATTTCGGGACTTCACATTTTGTGATTTACAAATTAGAGCTCTATCACTTTCCCAAAGCGTCGCTTCCCCTAGTGGCATGTTAAATCTTAGGAAGGTATACATGTATATGTTGACTAGGATCTATTGAACGCTTTTCATGTATTGGGACTTTGAAGGTGAGACATGTTGAAATGCTTGAAGTACAAAACTCTGAAGTTCAAAACTCTGAAGTATTCTCTAGGGGTTTGATCTTTTAAAAATCAGGTGGCTCCAAATTAACTCAGGAAAAATGATCATTCAATCAAATGGAGAACTTCATCAACGGTGAGAATCAAGTGCGCTTTATTCTTATTTTAACTAGGAATGAAAACTATTTAAAGTCTAAAATTTATAAATATATATTTGTTCCAACATAGTCTCCATCTAGGGATCGCATCTCCCTACAAGACGTAGAAGAACAGTAGACCAAGTTCCTTTATTGGGTAAATGGAGTCATTATTTCATTTCTATGAAACACATTCGGAAAAGGATGATACTGAGAAAAAGAGTTTCAACCGAAGCTTAGAAAACCTTAAAACACGTCAAATCATGACATTTGGTTAGGCTATTTGAAATTTCTCTTTCTTAAAACAGATTTGGATTTTCTTAAGATAATCAAAGTAACTTTAGCCGAAATATCAATCTTTGATCGATTTCATTTTCATCAAGGTCGATTATATGTAACATAATTTCTTAGGGGAATCCCTCGTTGGTTCAGAATGTAAATCTTTTTCGGAAAGAGAACTAGCTACCAAAGTGCATTATTTACATGTATAACAACCTTGTAGATATCATAGACATTTCTTCACTGCCAGTGAGCTTGTTCAGTACCCCAGTGAATTTATCTACATTCTGCATTGAATTTTCTTTCACCACTTAAATTTTCATTTTGCTGAGATGAGGGCAATAATTTAAATGGATTTCCTTTCATCGTCGCTTTTGGAATAGATGGGGGCAATCAAATTATGAGTTTCCTTTTACCATTTGTATTATATTTTAATATTTTTGAAGTGGGGTAAATCAATTTGTATGCATGATATGAGGGATGATATATTCTTATAATTTAACAATCGGAGTTCTGTCAACCCACTTTGATTTACTCTGGACCAATTCTCTCCTGACCTTCAAAACACCTTCACCTACAGGGAGGTTATCACATGGAGTTTTATTTTCAGGGATTTTCCTTGAGTGAAACAAATCTATTTAAAACTAGATAAGAGAGATAAAGTTATTAGGATTAACCTAAAAATACTTTCTTTCAGTTAAGTTGAAAGGGATGTATAAATTTTCGCCTAACATTATTTTGAAGACATGTTTATGAGTTTTCAAAGTTAAGGTGAAGTGTTTTTTCTCTATGACGACCAGGGCGAGGTATTTAGAATCATAGGAAAATAAAACTTGAGGGTGGGCAAGATAAAACAAAAGGAGTATTCAAAATTTTTGTTGCGAACAAGGTCAATCCCACACAAGCCTATTCATAGATTCTCGTATTTTCTTTAAGGTCTTTTTATTCTTATTTTCCTTTTTATAAATTTTATTTCATATTTTGTTTTAATTTTAATTTTATCAAAACTCAGAGAAGACTTTTAGGATTAGGCTGTAATTCTTATATTCCTTTGGTTCTTGATCAGGTGATAGTATTTATATGGATGAGACTTATTTCATATTTAGTGAGATCCCCCTAAAATTTTTATCTTGGGTCAGTAGGGTAGAAGCTCATACATCAGATTTTCTTTATATTTTCAACCAAGTAAACCCTTTATTTATCACCTGTTTTGAGAGAAAGCTAATGTTCTGAAAAGTGAGTGTTGGTTTTTGATACATCCTTATATCTCAACTCTAAACAAGTATTCTGCATAAAAATAAACATGAGAAATGTAAAAAACTTCTGAAGAAAAAGAAACAATAGTTGTTACTTATTTTTTATATTTCTGTTTTTATGAAATCGACAAGCTTGGTCGTATTTATAGTGAATGTAAAAAATTACCAAAGAAACAGAAAATTGCAAATCAAAACATGAAAATCAAACCGGTATGTACAATGGGAATTTAGAATTGGATTATTGCATGAAGTGTTTTAGTTAACGCCCATTGACACGGGCGTTAAGGATATTCCCATCAAGGTTTTCTAATAAGAATGCAATCTTACCTTCAGAAGTTGTGATATTTAAAGGTCCAAACCAGATGTGATCAAACTTGTCGTGCTTTCTAGCGTCTTCTTTTCTAGCATCCCATTTCAACACTTGGTCACCAGGGAGGAACTATCCATATTTAGTTTTTTTATCGAACAAGGCTTTCATGTTGTCTTGATATTTTTGAAGTTTCTCATCCACTTTAGCTGTGTTTTGATGTACTTCAATTAACTGGTTTATTCTTCTGGTAACATCGTTAGTCTTTTCCTTCAAGTATTGCCAAAGTTTCATTATGGACAGAGAGAGATTAATGGGGAAGACCACATCAGTACTGTACACCATTTGGAAAGGAGACATTCTAATTGATTTCTTAGTACGGATCTGATTTCCCCACAAAACGTATTTCAAATGAACATGTTAGGATTTCTTATTTTTAGTCAACGACTTTTTTATTATGGTGATTAAGCTCTTATTTGATGATTTGGCTAATCCATTTCCTTGAGGATAGTAGGTTGTGGAATGTCCTAGAACAATGTTTTACTTTTGACAGAAACTGACCATTGCCATGGATTTGAAATCTTGGACATTATCAGTAACTATCTTCCGAGGGCAGTCGAATCTTGATAAAATGTTTTCTTCTAAGAAATTGATCACTACTGAGTCTACAACATTCTGTGTCAGAATGGCCTCTACCCATTTAGTGAAATATTTTGTGGCGGTTAGAATCCATTTATGTTGTGCACTAGAGTGTGGATGGATTTCTTTGATGAAATACAGACCCCATTGTTGTAACAGAGCTTCAGTTTTGACTGGAATTAAGGGTAATGCGGGGAGCTTTTTCTTTCCTAAGAATAGTTGACAGGAATTACAGGCTTTGACCTTGGTATTTACATCAGTGAATAGTTTCAGCCATGTTAAATTTTTAATTAAACAAAGTACCAAGGCAAGTGTTTCTCTTCCCTAGGCGCCTAAGGGGGAGAAATTGCCGAATGTGGGTCCTAGTCATTTAATTTGTGAGATGAAAATTAAAAGGTGACTTTACAATTAAAGTGAGGGTGAGTGAAGAGACACCAAATCTCAGCCACCCATCTGATCTAATATCAACCGTTAGATTAGAAAACCCCTCACCTTCCCTCATGAGGTCGACTAAGGCAAGAGGGCACACCCATTCTTGGGTAAGCAACAACAGTCTTGTTGAGAGAGCAAGAGACTCTTGGTGAGATGCCAAGAGGTTCTTGGTGAGATGCCAAGAAAAAGAAATTTGAAGCATTCTTGTTGAGAGAACAAGAGGAGTTCAAGCATTCTTGTTGAGAGAACAAGAGAGAGCAAGAGAGAGGTCGAGCTGAAGAAAAGAGACAGCAACTGCAATTTCTGGGAGTATTGGCATGCATTCCAAGGCTGCCGAATAGCATTTAGTGGCACAGAAATTGAGTCTTAGCAGAGTTTTGGCACAAATTTCGAGACAGTTCGTACAACATTAATTGCTGGGACAGTTGTACAGTTGTACGAATTTCTGGTTCAGAAATCAAGGAGCAAAGCTACAGGAATGTCCAGATAAGTTTGTGTAAATATCTGAAGATGAATATGCTGTAAAAGAATTTCTCTGAAGCACATAAATAATACAAAGTCCTCTCTCACTGGTTTTCCCCTTGTGGCTTTTTCCAGGGTCGAAGTTAGACCGAATATCTTTGTGTCTATATTTTATGAGTTTTTCATATTGCTGATATTTTATTTCTGCGTTGAAAGCGATGTTCAGAATTCTCATGTTTCAGTTCTGAAGTTTGTTTTCTGTTAAGTCTTTATATGCTGAAACACAGTGTTGTAACATATGATGAAACACAGTGTTGTAACATATGTTGAAACACAGTGTTGTAACATATGCTGAAACACAGTGCTGTAACATATGCTGAAACACAGTGCTATAACATATGTTGAAACACAGTGCTGTAACATATGTTGAAACACAGTGTTGTAACATATGTTGAAACACAATACTGTAACATATGCTGAAACACAGTGCTGTAACTTATGCTAAAACACCGTTGTGACATATGCTGAAACACCACTGTGACATATGCTGAAACACCGCTGTGACATATGCTGAAACAGTGTTGTAACATATGTTGAAACACCGTTGTGACATATGTTGAAACAGTGCTAAAACTTGAGTTTTGGCATTTAAATTTGGCTGAAAAATCAGCGAGACTGAAATTGGGTTGGGGTTTTGAAAAATTAACATGGTATCAGAGCTGATTTGAATAGAGGCAGAAATTTCAGCAAACAGAAAGTAGGGACAATAGTCACTTCACAGGGCAGATTTTTTGAATTTGTGATTTTTAGCAGAAAGAGGGTCATGGCTACTGGTTTGAGGGTTGAAGATAGACTTGATGGGGCAGCAAAGTTTGGTGCTTGGAAGGAGATTATGATCTTGCTTTTGCAAGAGAACGAGTTGTGGGACATTGTGGAGAATACCACTACTCATCCTGTTGTGGTACCTACTGATGTTACTCTTCTTGCAGCCTATAATAAGAAGAGTATCAAGGCTAAGAGATTTATTCTTGATGCCATCAAGGATCATTTGATTCCTCA
>ML779653.1:772274-862249 GCA_009831015.1 Picea engelmannii
AAGCAATGTAATGAGACATAAAAGAGAATTAGTGTATTTGGAGCGGTAGCTCAATAGGAGGATGCCCCCTCGAAGAGGCAAGTGAACAGGAGAGGATCCCTTCCATAATAGGATCCATTGTATGGTGTTGCCCTACCTCAAGGTTTTGATGGTAATAAAGAAGATTTTGCATATTGTTCTTGTATATCTATTGTGGTGCTTTTGTATTCAGTCTTTGGTTCTTAACAGTCGTTGTTGCTAAAACACAGAACTGATGCTAAAACACGGAGTTGCTACACAGTCCGAGGTCGCAGATGCTGAAACAAAGAGCTGCCTTATAGTTCGAGGACGTAGATGCTGAAACACAGAGTTGTTACAACTCCCACAGTCCAGAGTCGCAGATGCTGAAACACGGAGCTGTTACACAGTCCAGAGTTGAAGAGGCTGAAACACAGAGGAAACCGCCAGAACCGACGATGATGAAACACAAGGAAGTCGCCACAGTCAGTGGTCAACACAGTCAGAGCGCAATTCACGTGGCTGAAATAGCCCGTGAATTGCGATGCTGAAACAACATCAACAACAATGATAAGAAGTTGTTACACCAGCCGTAATAGCAATACCTCGTTCAGTTCCTGTAATAGCATTCGGTTGCGTGAGACTAGGACATCCTATGCTGATTTAGAAAGAAGATCCGATTTAGGATAGGATTCAGATATGCATTGTAATTATGGTATCGAAGAGGTTTCCTCTTTAAATCGGAGGAAATCATCATTCGAGATATCCAAGTTTTTATGTATTGAAGCAACTCCAGAGAAGCGGGACGTATTTTATTTTTCCAAATTGTAATGTGATATTTCGACAGATGAATATAAGACTGCTTTGAGTATCCTTCTCTAGCTTTTTCGTTTCAGGGGAATCTTGTGAGAAGGGAGGGCCTACCTTCTTCACAAGATTCACCCATTAGTTAGAAGTGTGTTAGTACAAATTATGTTTATGCTTTGTTTAACTGTCGTTTGCTGAAACACTGTTTTTAATGGATTCCGCTTTGCTGAAACACTACTGACTCTGTCTTAGTTTATTGAATGGAATTTGTAATTCTTTTTATCAGCAATCTTGTGTGATGATTTTATGAGGTTAAGCAGAGACTGGGTTAAAGGTTCTTGCTCAGACAGGAAGGAATAGGAATATCCTATCTTCTGTAGAATTCATTTACATCTACAAGTGTGTTAGCCAGAGATTGGGTTAAGGGTTCCTTCTCAGACAGGAAGGAATCAAAACACCTTGTCTTCTGTAGATTTCATTTACATATGCAAGTGTGCTAGCCAGAGATTGGGTTAAGGGTTCCTGCTCAGAAAGGAAGGAATCAAAACACCTTGTCTTCTGTAGATTTCATTTACCTCTGCAAGTGTGCTACCCAGGGATTAGGTTAAAGGGTTCCTTCTCAAAAAGGAAGGAACCAAGACATCCTGTTCTCTGTAGAATTCCATTATTTCTGCATTTGTGGTAGTTATAAACTAGGTCAATGATCCCTACTCAGAAAGGAAGGGATCATACTGACCTATTCTCTATAAGCCTCAACCTCACAAGTGTGATAAAACAGAAATAAGGCTCAAGGCTCCTGCTTAGAAGGGAAGGAGCTAGGTGGCTTTGTTCTCTGTTAAGATAGAGTTAATTGTTTTATGCATTACTGTTTTCATGAAAGAGTGTTAATGATGAAGTCTCTGTTGAGAGTAAGGGTCATGTTCTCTGATTGCAGAATAGTTGTTATTTCCCATTGCAAGTGTTATTTTAATGTAATCCAGGATTCTTAGATTAAACTTTAAGATTTGCAGTAGGGGAATTACTTTCCTGTGATTTAATTCAGAGCTTCAGTATATTCAAGAAAGTATGATTAGTATAAGTTTCTTTACTACAACACTAAGTTGCTTTTGGAATTGAGAATATATAGTGCGTGGTTATATTTGAAATAAAAGACTTCCCTGGGTTGATAATTTATGTATCACTTGATTGTTTGAATCAATTAAGCAATTATAGTGACCAACAGTATAGTAACCTCAAGACCCCGTTTTTCCATAATAACTTTGGGCATTAAGTTATGGGAGCCTCCAGAATCCAACATAAAGTTATGGAGTAGGTGATCATGCACAATCAGTGTAATATAAAAAGGAGCGAAAGGGTATTTAGAATTTTAAATATGAGGACCAAACATTATAGTGGGTCTATCATATTCTAAATTAATGGCATCCACATGATTTTCATCATCTGAGAAATTTATCATTTTGGCAATTTGTTTTCTATACATTGGATTTTTCGCCAATTCAACCAGAGGTACATGAAATTTTATTTTATTAATTTCATTTTACAGATTGGAACTTCCAATCATCCTTTCGACCTCTCTAGTTGGGATCTCTATTTATTTATTTTTTAGCCTATTATTCTATGTTGCTTTAGTTTCGACAGTCTTTGTTTTGGCAGTTTGTGTTTCAAGTGTTTTTTTTTGGTAGCCTGCATTTCATTGGATGGTTGAGCTGCCTCGTTAGTTTTATTTCTCAACAATATCTTCCTCGGTGGAGCAGTTGTAGAATTTTTATCTCTAGGCCTTATATTATATTTCTGTTGAATCTTGGCCATTATAGAGTTGGCGATTCCTTGACAATCAGACTCTCCCATATTATTTATACTTCCCTCATTTCCAGAGAGTGATTATTGATCTAAATACCTTTCATAATCATGTCTAGTTAGGTGAGGTTCTTGGTCATTATCACTGAGACTACTTATATCTTCATCTAACCCCTCATAGTATTGCATGTCATCACTTTTCATGAAGTTTTTTGTTTTAAACGGGGCTTTGATTTTTTTGTCCTCGTTTTTATTTGTCTCTGTTGGATCTAGGGTTTAAGATTCCTTTTGACATATCTCTTGGAAAACAGATCCAGATTAGCTTGGTCTATTTCCATTCTAGATATTTAGTTTGAAAACTCTTTGATTATCTTAGCCATGTCATCCATTTTATCATCCACGAACCTCCCAAATCCGGAGGATTCATCTTGTTCCATGAAGCATCTATTTTCTTTGGTTCTTGTATCAATCTTGGATTTTAGTTTACCCGATGCCATCATGTTCAACTCATTTTCAATGGCATCATCCTGCATTATTGTGAGGTCAACAGATCTCCTTTCCCTCAAAAGTAGGGAAAAGTCAGGTTCGAAAGCCCCTACGAAAGTCACTTTAGTTGTTGGTTGAGAGGGATTAACTTCTGTTGAGATCTTATGATAAAGTTTGTTAAATGTCTGTGTGAAATCTAGGACTGACTCATAATTCTTTTTCCTCAGGGATCCAAACTCTATCAAATAATACAAGTGATATTTCTTTTCTCTCCATTGTCTCAAGAAAGCATTTTCTAGCACGTCATAAGATCCTATAGAACCTACCAGAAGCCCTTGAAACTAGAGTCTTACTTTTCCTTCAAAAATTTTCACGAAAAGTATTGAGTAAACATCCTCATGCTCAAAGCCAAGGATATCAGCGAATTGGTCAAAAATGTTTATGTGCTCTGTGGTAGTTAAGTCTCCTTCTCCTGTGAATTTTGGTAAGTTCTTCATATAATTTTCTGGTAAGTCATGAAGGACAGGGTGATGCAGGAGCATCGCAAATATCAAGCGAGCGTGGAGCAAGCACAACGTATTTTTTGAGCACATGATAAATTGCTTGAAAAACTTTTTGAAGTTGATGCGCGAATCTTTCATGAATCCATTTATGAAGGAGCGCCTTTGTATATTGTATTGGACCTTGAGCGATTCTCTCTCGTCCTTAGTAGATAGGAGGCATTTAAACTAATTAATGCAAGTAGATAGACTTGAATTCATAGATTAGACAGTTTTAGAAAGAAGGAGGGAAAATGGATATAGACACCCTCATTGTACATTGTAGCATTAGCATGATTATTGAAGCAGGAAGAGCACAGGAGAATAGCAGAGAGCTGTAGAAGAACATCCATGTATAGATCTTGAATTAATAGAAGAAGTTGATTCAAATCCATGGGTTTGTGTCTGTTCTATGTGTGTTGATGTTAAATGATGTGCTCATGAGTGTTTGTTTTCATGTTATCCATTTCTCTATTGTTGGGTATCTGATTTCATGTTTGAGTTTGAAATCTGAGGGGAAGAAGGAATGAGTTTCAATTGTTTCTCTATCTGAGTGAGGATTCCTACAAGGAGTGCAGTCGAAAACGTCCGCAAGGAGTGCGTTGATGGAGGCTCAGGTAGTTTAACTCTTGTTCTCGTTCACCCAGAAGTGAAATTGGGTTATACGAGCCGTGCAAGTAGTGCGCAGGCTAAGGAGAGTCTCAGTTGTGAATCTGAGCGACGTATTGAAGGAATGCTACTGGAGGTGTGCGCAGAGTCGAAAGAACTCAACACTTGGAGGTGTTTGAGAACAGCCACAAGGAGTGCGTGCAAGGAACCTGTTTGAGGTTGAAAGTGTGAGAAATATTAGGAGGGATAATACTTTCAAGCTCATTGAAGAGAAGCACAGAGAGTTTTTGTTGTGGAGTGTTTGAATAGGCGTTGCAAAGTTACGAGCAGGGGAATCAGTTTTCATAGAGGAATACTGGGTTCACCAGTAGAATACATCCAAGAGGAGGAGATCGATGGTCAGGATCTTGAGGAGAGGATCTGTGAAAATCCCATCAACCGTTGGATCTGCCAAAGAAGCGAGGAGGTTATGGCCACGTTCGGAGTTCAAGCTCAAGGGGTCGTGAGCCTTTCGATCGTTGATCAGTTACCCGTCAGTCGTCTGATCTGACAGGAGTTGCACGGGGTTTAAACCCTCATGAGAAGAGTAATAACCCCAAAGAGGTGTCGGGATATCGAGCCGTCCGGGTTCGAAAAATCGGGAGTCACGTGGACTAGAAGTCGAGGAATTCCACCTTGAAAACTCCTGACACAAATCTGGGCCGTCCATCTGAGAGAGGACGCGTGTCACGCGATCGTCGATTCTGGAGATCTGGATACTAGACATTGGGATATCGGGAGTCGGGAAATCGGAATTCATGAGGTCGTGAGAATCGGGACATCAGAAATCACGAAATCCCGAGAGTTAACCAGGATCGTCCATCTTGAGAGGATGCAAGGTAGAAATCGGAGCCATTGGGAAAAGTCCAGACAAGGAAGTTGTCTATCGATGTTTGGGTCATCGGGATATCGGGGATCCTAGTGACAAGGTGTTTATGCATTTCGGAATCGTGAACTGCGAAACCCCGACAGGGAGGAAGGTGCCACCATAGGGCCAGCTGTTAGCAAATCGGAGAGTCAGGATTTGAGGAATTAGGAATCCCGTGGGCAAGTGTTTTACAACATTTGAAACCCTGTAGTCCCGACAAGGGATAAGACTGCAGTCATGGGGAAAATGGTCATATGGGCCAGGAGCATAGCCAGGAGGGCTAACACGTAAAGAGCGCGTCGGGATTCGGGGAATCGCGAATCCTGAGGACGTGTGTATTTTGACATTGGAAAGTCTGAAACCCCGATGGGAATATGACTACGGTCATATAAGGAGCGGTCACATGGACTAAAGGCTTAGCCTGGGAGGGGGCTAAGGAAGCAAGGGAGTGTATCGGTGTATCAGGGATCGAGGACTGGTGGGGTGAGTTGTTTTGGGCATCGCAAATGACGAAATCCCGATAGGAGGAACCCCGATAGAAAAGTAACAGGTTAGCGTTGATTCGCATTGGATTTCAGAGAATCGCGAAACACAAACCACGCAACCACAGGACTCACGAAACTGTGAAGTCCGATTTCCCAATCGGTAAGGGATATCTTTTGGAGAACTATTATGGGTGTGGAAAATTCCTGATAGGTAATTAGAAGAGATTTTCAATTCTTCGGGCTGAGGAAGAAGGAGGTCCTGTGAGCGGACGTGCCTAGGTGGCACGACTGCATCAAGTGGTATCAGAGAAAGAAAATTTATTTTCTTTTTGTAGCAGAGAAGACGGAAATTCACCATGCCGCCAAGGAGACGGGATAGACAGTCACCCAACCCATAGGAAAGAGAAAACCCTAGGAGAAGGGGTAGGCAAACGCAGAATCCAGAAATGGAAAGAGAGATACGTGATCTACGAGCTAGACTCGAAGATATGGAGACAATGCAAAGACGTACAGCCAGTGCGGGGGATCTTAGCGATTCAAATGGTGAAGTTGAAGCTGAACATGGGGAAGAAGTTGCAGTCGAGGATGCAGCCAATGAACGTCTAATCAAAGATATTGCATGGATGGGTGCAAAAACGAAGCTGGGCATTCCAGTTTATGAGGGGAATCTAGATGCGGAAGAACTTCTAGATTGGATTAGATCTCTGGATACATACTTCGATTATGAAGCTGTCGAAGAGGATGATAAATTCAGGCATGCTGTCACGAGATTGAAGGGACACGCAACATTATGGTGGGACAAGCTACAAGAAGATAGACGCTGCAAGGGCAAGAAGAAAATTAAAAGTTGGGATCGAATGATTGCAAAGATGAAGGAAAAGTTCATCCCTAGATATTATCAAATAACTCTATTGAGGAGGATGAAGAACCTGAGATAGAAGATGATGACAGTAAAAGAGTACACGGAGGAATTCTATCGACTGAACATCAGGGTAGGTCATTGGGAGAGCGATGATGGGAAATTTTCCAGGTATATGAATGGCCTGAGATACGATATCCAGGACGAGATGAGTATGGTAACCATATGAATGATGGAGGATTCATATCAAATGGCTTTGAAAGCTGAAGAGAAGTTGAGCCGTAAGCAAGGTCAGCGAGGCCGAGGCAGGAGTCAGCCCAAAGGCAAATCGTTTGCCCAAGATAAATACCAGAAGCCCAAGGACGACTGGAAAAAGCCTCAGACTAGAGCCGAGAGAGGTGGAAGTTCGAAGTGAGGCCAACATGTTGAAGAAAGAGGGAAGCATATAGAGAAAAGTGGAGGATACGCTGATAATAACATGTTTCCTCGTACCAGAGGTAGAGGAAGAGGAAGAGGTGGAGTAATCACATGCTTCACATGTGGAAAAAATGGGCACAAGTCATTCGACTATCCAGATAAAAAGAAGGATGGAGGAGAAGCTCACATCGCCGAGGCACAGAGGAGAGATGTTGAAGAGGAAGATGAAGAAGGCGAAAGATCGCTGATGATGCGAAAAGTCCTTTTGACACCAGAAAAAGAAGTGGAAAGTTCAGTCCAAAGAAACAGACTCTTCAG
This sequence comes from Picea engelmannii, assembly GCA_009831015.1. Classification (NCBI taxonomy): domain Eukaryota; kingdom Viridiplantae; phylum Streptophyta; class Pinopsida; order Pinales; family Pinaceae; genus Picea; species Picea engelmannii. The sequence continues at coordinate 779,496 of ML779653.1, forward strand.
AACTGCTTGCAAAACCATGGACAGGGTATGCAAGGTTATCGTGGACAACGATAGCACAGATAATCTCGTTTCAACCGAGATGGTAGAGAAGCTGAAGCTGGAGACGACTGATAACCTGAGTCCATACAAATTTTCATGTCTATAGAAGGGACATCAAGTAAATGTCACTAAACAGTGTTTAGTTGAATTCAAAATAGGAGGGTATAATGATAAAATACTCTGTGATGTTATTCCTATGGATGTCTGTCATTTATTGTTGGGCAGACCATGGAAATATGACAGGAATGTAATTCATGATGGGAAGATGAATATGTATACTCTAGAGAAGAGTGGGAGGACACACATGTTGCTTCCAATAAAAGATAAGGAGGTAAAACCAGAAGGGAGAAATACTGTACTCCTCATGAGTGGGAAGGAGCTTCTTACGGAGGTGAAAAACAAAGAAGATCCACAATTCTTTTTGGTCAAGAAACCAAGGATCATTTTGACTAGCACGAGAGTAGATGATTTGCCAGGAGAAATTCAGGAAATACTGGAAGAGTTCGCTGACATCGTGGTGGATGAATTACCTCGTTCGTTGCCACCGATGAGGAGTGTGAGTCATCATATAGACCTCATACCAGGAGCTAATTTACCGAATAAAGCTGTGTACAGGTTGACGCCGCAAGAAAATGAAGAGGTCAAGAACCAGGTCCAGGAGTTGCTAGACAAAGGATTGGTCAGGGAAATTTTGAGCCCGTGTGTCGTTCTAATGGTACTCACTCCAAAAAAAGATGGAGGCTGGAGGATGTGCACTGATTCAAGAGCCGTTAACAAGATAACCATTAGGTACATATTTCCATTACCAAGGATGGACGATTTAATGGATTGCTTAAGTGGCGAATTTTTTTTTTCAAAGATAGATTTGAAGAGTGGATATCACCATATTCACATGAGGGAAAGCGATGAGTGGAAGACGGCCTTCAAAACCAACAAAGGTTTGTATGAATGGCTTGTTATGCCATTTGTATTAACAAATGTGCCAAGTACCTTTATGAGGTTAATGAATGAAGTCCTGAGGGAATTCATCGGGAAGTTTGTCATTGTGTATCTGGATGACATATTAATTTTGAGTAAAATGGAGGCTGAACATCTGAAGCATTTAGCCATTGTGATGAGGATATTATAGCAAGAGAAGTTGTTGATAAAAATAAAGAAGTCCTCATTCATGAATACAAAACTCATTTATTTGGGATTTGTTATTTCGGCAAATGAGTTGAGGATGGATCCAGATAAGGTGGAGGTAATCAAGAATTGGCCATCACCAAGAAATATTTTTGAGGTGAGGAGTTTTCATGGACTGGCTAGTTTCTACTGGAAGTTCATCCAAAATTTCAGTGGGATTAGCGCAGCGATGATGGATACAGTGAAATAAATACATAAATCTTTTCACTGGATTGAAGAGGCGGAGAAAAGTTTCAAATTGTTGAAACAAAAGATCATGGAACAATCGGTTCTGGTGTTGTCGGATTTCCAAAAGACATTTCAAGTAAAATGTGATGCAAGCGGGTTTGCCATAGGAGAGGTCTTGAGTTAGGAGGACAGACTGATTGCATATTTCAGTGAGAAGTTGAATGAGACAAAAGAAAAGTACTCCACGTATGATAAGGAATTCTATGCCACCATACAAGCATTGAAAAAATGGAGGCACTATTTGATTCCAAAGGAATTTGTTTTATATAGTGATAACCATGCATTACAATTTGTGACTCAACAGGAGAAGTTGAATTAGAGGCATGTTAAGTGGGTCGAATACATGCATAATTTTACTTTTGTAATCAATCATATTTCAGGTACTGCTAACAAAGTGGCTAATGCTTTGAGTAGGAAATTTTTTCTGATGCAGGAGTTCAAAGTCAAGACGTTAGGCTTTGATGATCTCAGGGACATTTATGAAGATGATCAAGATTTTAAAGAAGTGTACGGAGAAGTTGAGAACCCAGTTCTCAGAGACATAATCCAATGGATAGACTACGTGATCCAGGAAGGGTTGTTGTTTAAGGGCAATCAGATATGTATTTCGAATTTCTCCATGAGGGAGAATTTGCTGAAGGAAAAACACAGCGGAGGATTGGTCGGACACTTCGGTCATGACAATACATTTGCAAAGCTGAGCGAGTCATACTTTTGGCCAGGCATGTGGTCATAGGTCAAGTGATTTGTAGACCGATGCAGAATTTGCCAGCATTCAAAGGGGAGAAAGAAGAATGCAGGATTCTATCAACCATTACCCATACCCGAGAGGCTGTGGGATGAAATAAGCATGGATTTTGTATTGGGATTTCCAAGGACGCAAAGAGGATTTGATTCAATCTTTGTGGTAGTGGATAGATTTTCCAAGATGGCACATTTTATCCCATGCTAGAAAACCAGTGATGTGACTCACATCGCAAATCTGTTTTTCAAAGAGGTCGTTCGACTTCACGGCTTACCCAGAAGTATAGTTTCAGACAGAGATACAAAGTTCGTGGGACATTTCTGGAGGACATTGTGGAAGAAGATGGGGACTAACTTGATGTTTAGTTCTACCTATCATCCTCAGACGGATGGGAAAATAGAAGTGGTGAACAGAAGTCTGGGAGACTTGTTGAGAAGCTTGGTGACAGAGCACCACAACCAATGGGATAGTATATTTCTGCAGGCAGAGTTCACATATAATGACTCAGTGAACAGGAGCACAGGCCAAATTCCATTTCAGATTGTATATGGCATGCAGCCGAGAGGAGTTTCTGAATTGAGAGATTCATAACAGACTACTACTAGGAGCGCTAGTGCAGAAGAGTTTGTAGAGGTGATGAAGGAACTTCACGGCCAGGTGAAGCAGTGACTGCTAGATTCAAGTCACGAATATAAGCGCAGAGCTGACCAGCGGAAGAGGCAACTTCAGTTCGAGGTTGGTGAATTAGTTTTGACACATTTGAGGAAAGAGAGGTTCCTGAGGGGAACATACAATAAATTGAAAATGAAGAAAATCGGGCCATGTAAGGTCTTGAAGAAATTGGGGGAAAATGCTTATGAGATTGAGTTACCGGATGGGATCGAAATATATCCAATATTCAATGTCGTAGATTTATACCCATATAAACTTGAGGAGACTGGAACAAGTGATGAATAGCCAGAGGTTCAGTGGCAGAAGAAAATGCCAATTGCAGAGAAGCCATATATGGAACAGATATTGGATAAACGAATCAATAAGAAGACCAGGAGGAAAGAATACTATGAGTATCTGGTCAAATGGAAGGGCCATATAGTGGAATATGCCAGCTGGGAGAATAAAGCAGAGATACAGAAGCATAGATATACCATGTAGGAGCTCATGGACATGAGCCCATGAAATTTTTCAAGCGAGGGAGTATGATGCAGGAGCATTGCAAATATCAAGCGAGTGTGGAGCAAGCGCAACGTATTTTTTGAGCACATGATAAATTGCTTGCAAACATTTTTGAAGTCAATGCACAAATCTTTAATGAAGCCATTTATGAAGGAGTGACTTTGTATATTGTATTGGACCTTGAGCGATTCGCTCTCATCCTTAGTAGATAGGAGGCATTTAAACTAGTTAATGCAGGTAGTTAGACTTGAATTCATAGATTAGACAGTTTTAGAAAGAAGGAGGGAAAACGGATATAGACACCCTCATTGTACATTGTAGCATTAGCATGATTATTGAAGAAGGAAGAGAACAGGAGAATAGCAGAGAGTTGTAGAAGAACATCCATGTATAGATCTTGAATTAATAGAAGAAGTTGATTCAAATCCATGGGTTTGTGTCTGTTCTCTGTGTGTTGATGTTAAATGATTCCTGCAAGGAGTGCAGTCGAAAACGTCCGCAAGGAGTGCATTGATAGAGGATCAGGTAGTTTAACTCTTGTTCTCATTCACCCATAAGTGAAATTGGGTTATACGTGCCATGCAAGGAGTGCGCAGGCTAAGGAGAGTCTCAATTGTGAATTTGAGCGAAGTATTGAAGGACTGTTGTTGCAGGTGTGCGCAGAGTCGAAAGAACTCAACACTTGGAGGTGTTTGAGAACTGCCGCAAGGAGTGCGTGCAAGGACCCTTTTTGAGGTTGAAAGTGTGAGAAAGATCAGGAGGGATAAGAATTTCAAGCTCATTGAAGAGAAGCAGAGAGAGTCTGTGCCATGGAGTGTTTGAACAGGCGCTGCAAAGTTATGCACAGGGGAATCAGTTTTCATAGAGGAATATTGGGTTCACCCGTAGAAGAAATCCAAGAGGAGGAGATCGATGGTTAGGATCTTGAGGAGAGGATTTGTGAAAATCCCATCAGTTGTTGGATCTTCCAAAGAAGCGAGGAGGTTACGGCCGTGTTCAGAGTTCAAGCTCAAGGGGTTGTGAGCCATTGGATCGTTGATCAGTTACCTGTCAGCCGTCTGATCTGACAGGAGTTGCATAGGGTTTAAACCCTCATGAGGAGAGTAAGAACCCCATAGAGGCATCGGGATATCGAGCCATCGGGGTTCAGAAAATTGGGAGTCACGTGGACTAGAAGTCGAGGAAATCCACCCTGAAAATCCCGACACAAATCTGGGACGTCCATCTGAGAGACGACGCGTGTCACACGATCGTCCATTCTAGAGATCTGGGCACTAGACATCAGGATATCGGGAGTCAGGAAATCAGAATTCCTGAGGTCGTGAGAATCAGGACATTAAAAATCATGAAATCCCGAGTGTTAACGAGGACCGTCCATCTTGAGAGGACGTGTGGCAGAAATCGGAGCCATCGGGAAAAGTCCCGACAAGGAAGTTGTCTATCAGTGTTTGGGTCATCAGGATATCGGGTTTATGCATTTTGGAATCGCGAACTACGAAACCCCGACAGGGAGGAAGGTGCCACTGTACGACCAGCTGTCAGCAAACCGAAGAGTCAGGATTCAAGGAATTGGGAATCCCATGGGAAAGTGTTTTACAGAATTTGAAACCCCATAGCCCCGATGAGGGATAAGAATGCGATCACGGGGACAACGGTCATATGGGCCAGGAGCCTAGCCAGGAGGGCTAACGCATAAAGAGCGCGTCGGGATTCGGGGAATCGCGAATCCTGAGGATGGCTGTATTTTGACATTGGAAAGTTTGAAACCCCGATGGGAATATGACTGCGGTCATATAAGGAGAGGTCGTGTGGACTAAAGGCTTATCCTGGGAGGGGGCTAAGGCAGGAAGGGAGTGTATCGGTGTATCGAGGATCAGGGACCAGTGAGGGTGTATCCCGATAGGAGGAACCCTGATAGCAAAGTAAAAGGTCAACGTTGACTCGCATCGGATTTCGGAGAATCGCGAGATACAAACCACACGACCACAGGACTCGCGAAACTGCAAAGTCCAATTTCCTGATCAGTAAAGGAGATCTTTAGGAGAACTGTTGTGGGTGTGGAAAATTCCCGATAGGGAATTCGTAGAGCTTTTCAGTTCTTCAGGCCGAGGAAGAAGGAGGTCATGTGAGCGGACGTGCCTGGGTGGTGCAACTGCGTCACAGGGGGAAGGACTAAAGGAGCATATCTGGATGCCAATTTGGCAAAAATCCTAGGGGGCAGAGGTGGTGGTCCTTGACCACCTCCTCCTTCGGAACCACCTCCTTCAACAACAACCATTTGATGTTGAGGAGATGAACTTCGACAGTTCAAGAGAGGGTTTTCGTAAACTACTAGGGACCGAAGAGGTGATTGTTCAACTTCCTCGGGCTGTAGTGAAGGAAAGACCAAGAACTGAGTGTTATAGGACGTGAAGTCTAGAAGAGGAGGGAATGGAAAACGTGGGTGAGCTTCTTCAGACTTACAAAACGTATAGATAGGTGAACCAACAGGAGATGAGTCAGGGTGTAACGTGCACTCCTCGAGATTTTTGAGATAAAAAACCTTATTTTTGGGTGAGGATGGAGTAGACAGAAAAGTAACGATAGTAGGTATAGAGGAATCTCTTCTATTCAGACTATTCTAAGTACCATATAAGTCGGTCTCAATCTTTATTTCGTGTTCACTAATTGAGGCCTCCGTAGACGATATTTGTTTAAAGTTTTCTTCAGGATGACCTTTCGACTGGAACCTTAGTATTAACTGGAGTTATTTTGGGTTGGTACTTCTTACCTGAGGATGAAGTAGTAGACTTGAGGTATCCCTTAGGTTTTAACAACTTTTCAGGATCAGATATGGGCGTAGTCTGTTGATCGTTTGTGTTCTTCCTAGTATTCTTTCTACCAAATTCCATTTTATTTGTAGTGGAGTCTCTAAGTGAAAGATAAAAAGTATCCTTATTATTGTGTTCAATATTTTTTCACTATCAAAGAGATACACTTACCATGTCATTCTCCCAGGGAGAAATAACTTCATTTCTCTATCCCCGACAACGACGCCAAAAAGATGTTGTTCCTGAGATTAAACCTAAGGATTAAAGAATAATGCTAGTATTTAGGAAATAAAGGAAAGGTTTTAAAGGATCTTTTTCTTCTGTTATTTATATAAGAATTAATCGTCAAATGAAATTAATGACAGAACATAACAGAGGTCGTCTTTTTTCGTCTGAGTCGATTTACAAAATTAAATGATGTGGGAGAAACTTATGAAAACGTTAAACAAAATGAGGCATCAATATAAGATGAATCTTACATTGTTTATAGTAGAAGAAAATAAATAATGCACCCTTGAAAGGATATAAGATATAGTTATCCAAGTAGCGCATAGGTCTTGTATTTACTGATAGCAAATACAAAGGAAAAATTGCTTGCTTATCAAACAACTGTTAAAATGTGACTACAGTAGTAGTAGTACTAAATTGAAACCACTCACATATCAAGGAATGACATAAAGAAAATCTATAAATATGAGATATAGGAGAAACACATAACTCAAACTGCACAAAGGTTGGAATGTCAGTCTACGCTTGTATTAATTCTCACAAAAGGAGAGTTTCCTCTATTACATCTGGCAAGAAGAAGCCTGTGTTAAGTCTTCAGACTATGTATTTATACAAAAATGTTCTCAACCCTAAGTAGTTGGAATTTTCATCATTTTAAAAACAGTAAATATTACGATATGTAGAATTGGAAGAGTTTCATTCATATCTTCTCTCTCCCTTCGACTGCTAGCAAAGACGTTTCTTCTTCTTGTCATCTAGCTCAGTAATAGATGGCCTTTAATCATGACTTGTATAWATGATATGCACCTATTGTCTCATTTTCTTCCAGACATGATGGATTTCTCTTTCTTGACACACTGAACAAATCTTCCTATGAACTGCACCACTAAGCTAGAAGGCGTTTTTGTGTCATTCGCCTCGAAATTATATAACTTATTTTATATGTGGGGAAACCTATATTCCATTCTCCTGGTTTCTAGATATATAGACTGTATCCATAGATTGGGATTGACTATCCACTTATTAATCTAGATAATGTCAATTTGTTTCAATTGTAGGATTTTGGCCCAGGCTTCTTCCATACTTGTATTGGAATCAAGTTGATTCTTTTCTATATCGATGTGCCCTAGGGATTCAGATATACTATCTCTTTTAATGTTTAGTGACTCCTTGTTGAGTGAGGAGCATGGTTCTTGTATCAACCTTGGATTTTAGTTTACCCGATGCCATCATGTTCAACTCATTTTCAATGGCATCATCCTGCATTCTTGTGACGTCAACAGATCTCCTTTCCCTCAAAGGTAGGGAAAAGTCAGGTTCGAAAGCCCCTACGAAAGTCACTTTAGTTGTTGGTTGAGAGGGATTAACTTCTGTTGGGATCTTATGATAAAGTTTGTTAAATTTCTGTGTGAAATCTAGGACTGACTCATAATTCTTTTTCCTCAGGGATCCAAACTCTATCAAATAATACAAGTGATATTTCTTTTCTCTCCATTGTCTCAAGAAAGCATTTTCTAACACGTCATAAGATCCTATAGAACCTACCAGAAGCCCTTGAAACTAGAGTCTTACTTTTCCTTCAAAAATTTTCACCAAAAGTATTGAGTAAACATCCTCATGCTCAAAGCCGAAGATATCAGCGAATTGGTCAAAAATGTTTATGTGCTCTGTGGTAGTTAAGTCTCCTTCTCCTGTGAATTTTGGTAAGTTCTTCATATAATTTTCTGGTAAGTCATGAAGGACAGGGTGATGCAGGAGCATCGCAAATATCAAGCGAGTGTGGAGCAAGCGCAATGTATTTTTTGAGCACATGATAAATTGCTTGAATTTTTTTTTGAAGTTGATGCGCAAATATTTCATGAAGCCATTTATGAAGGAGCGCCTTTGTATATTGTATTGGACCTTGAGCGATTATCTCTCGTCCTTAGTAGATAGGAGGCATTTAAACTAGTTAATGCAGGTAGATAGACTTGAATTCATAGATTAGACAGTTTTAGAAAGAAGGAGGGAAAACGGATATAGACACCCTCATTGTACATTGTAGCATTAGCATGATTATTGAAGCAGGAAGAGCACAGGAGAATAGAAGAGAGTTGTAGAAGAACATCCATGTATAGATCTTGAATTAATAGAAGAAGTTGATTCAAATCCATGGGTTTGTGTTTGTTCTCTGTGTGTTGATGTTAAATGATGTGCTCATGAGTGTTTGTTTTTCTGTTATGCATTTCTTTATTGTTGTGTATGTGATTTCATGTTTGAGTTTGAAATCTGAGGGGAAGAAGGAATGAGTTTCAATTTTTTCTCAATCTGAGTGAGGATTCCTACAAGGAGTGCAGTCGAAAACATTCGCAAGGAGTGCGTTGATGGAGGCTCAGGTAGTTTAACTATTGTTCTCGTTCACCCATAAGTGAAATTGGGTTATACGAGCCGTGCAAGTAGTGCGTAGGCTAAGGAGAGTCTTAGTTGTCAATCTCAGCGAAGTATTGAAGGACTGCTGCTGCAGGTGTGCGCAGAGTCGAAAGAACTCAACACTTGGAGGTGTTTGAGAACTGCCGCAAGGAGTGCATGCAAGGACCCTCTTTGAGGTTGAAAGTGTGAGAAAGCTTATGAGGTATAAGACTTTCAAGCTCGTTGAAGAGAAGCACAGAGAGTCTGTGTCGTGGAGTGTTTGAATAGGCACTGCAAAGTTACGAGCAGGGGACTCAGTTTTCATAGAGGAATACTGGGTTCACCCGTAGAAGACATCCAAGAGGAGGAGATAGATGGTCAGGATCTTGAGGAGAGGATCTGTGAAAATCCCATCAGCCATTGGATCTGCCAAAGAAGCGAGGAGGTTATGGCCGCGTTCGTAGTTCAAGCTCAAGGGGTCGTGAGCCTTTGGATCGTTGATCAGTTGCCCGTTAGTCGTCTGATCTGACAGGAGTTTCACAGGGTTTAAACCCTCATGAGCAGAGTAAGAACCCCAAAGAGGCGTCGATATATCGAGCCATCGGGGTTCAAAAAATCGGGAGTCACGTGGACTAAAAGTCAGGGAAATCCACCCTGAAAATCCTAACACAAATCTGGGCCGTCCATCTGAGAGAGGATGTGTGTCGTGCGATCGTCGATTTTGGAGATCCGGGCACTAGACATTAGGATATCGAGAGTCAGGAAATCATAATTCATGAGGTTGTGAGAATCGAGACATCAGAAATCACGAAATCCCGAGAGTTAACCAGGATCGTCCATCTTGAGAGGACGCATGGTAGAAATCAGAGCCATCGGGAAAAGTCCCGACAAGGAAGTCATCTATTGATGTTTGGGTCATCGGGATATCGGGGATCCTGGTGACAAGGTGTTTATTCATTTTGGAATCGTGAACCGTGAAACCCCGACAGGGAGGAAGGTGCCACCATAGGGCCAGCTGTTAGCAAATCGGAGAGTCAGGATTCGAGGAATCGGGAATCCTGTGGGCAAGTGTTTTACAGCATTTGAAACCCCGTAGCCCCAACGAGGGATAAGACTGCAGTCATGGGGATAATGGTCATATGGGCCAGGGGCCTAGCCAGGAGGGCTAACACGTAAAGAGCGCGTCGGGATTCGGGGAATCGCGAATCCTGAGGACGTGTGTATTTTGACATTGGAAATTCTGAAACCCTGATGGGAATATGACTACGGTCATATAAGGAGTGGTCACGTGGACTAAAGGCTTAGCCTGGGAGGGGGATAAGGCAGCAAGGGAGTGTATCGGTGTATCAGGGATCGGGGACCGGTGGGGTGAGTTGTTTTGGGCATCGCAAATGCTGAAATCCTGATAGGAGGAACCCCGATAGAAAAGTAAAACGTTAGCATTGATTCGCATTGGATTTCGGAGAATCGCAAGACACAAACCACGCGACCATAGGACTCGTGAAACTGCGAAGTCCGATTTCCCGATCGGTAAGGGATATCTTTTGGAGAACTGTTGTGGGTGTGGAAAATTCCTGATAGGGAATTAGAAGAGATTTTCAATTCTTCGGGCCGAGGAAGAAGGAGGTCCTGTGAGCAGACATGCCTGGGTGGCGCGACTGCGTCAAGTGGTATCAGGGAAAGAAAATTTCTTTGCTTTTTGTAGCAGAGAAGAAGGAAATTCACCATGATGCCAAGGAGACGGGATAGACAGTCACCTGATCCAGAGGAAAGAGAAAACCCGAGGAGAAGGGGTAGGCAAGCGCAGCATCCAGAAATGGAAAGAGAGATACGTGATCTATGAGCTAGACTCGAAGATATGGAGACAATGCAAAGACGTACAGCCAGTGCGGGGGATCTTAGCGATTCATAGGGTGAAGTTGAAGCTGAACATGGGGAAGAAGTTGCAGTCGAGGATTCAGCCAATGAACGTCTAATCAAAGCTATTGCATGGATGGGTGAAAAAACGAAGATGGACATTCCAGTTTATGAGGGGAATCTGGATGCGGAAGAACTTTTAGATTGGATTAGATCTCTGGATACATACTTCGATTATGAAGATGTCGAAGAGGATAAGAAATTCAGGCATGCTGTCACGAGATTGAAGGGACACACAACATTATGGTGGGACGAGCTACAAGCAGACAGACGCTGCAAGGGCAAGAAGAAAATTAAAAGTTGGGATCGAATGATTGCAAAGATGAAGGCAAAGTTCATCCCTAGAGATTATCAAATAACTCTATTCAGGAGTATGCAGAACCTGAGACAGAAGATGATGACAGTAAAAGAATACACGGAGGAATTCTATTGACTGAACATCAGGGCAGGTCATTGGGAGAGCGATGATGAGAAATTTGCCAGGTATATGAATGGCCTAAGATACGATATCCAGGACGAGATGAGTATGGTAACCATATGAATGATGGAGGATGCCTATCAAATGGCTTTGAAAGCTGAAGAGAAGCTGAGCCGTAAGCAAGGTCAGCGAGGCCGAGGCAGGAGTCAGCCCAAAGGCAAATTGGTTGCCCAAGATAAATACTAGAAGCCCAAGGACGACTGGAAAAAGCCTCAGACTAGAGCCGAGAGAGGTGGAAGTTCGCATCGAGGCCAGCATGTTGAACAAAGAGGGAAGCATAGAGAGCAGAGTGGAGGATACGCTGATAATAACATGTTTCCTCGTACCAGAGGTAGAGGAAGAGGAAGAGGAGGAGTAATCACATGCTTCACATGTGGAAAAAATGGGCACAAGTCATTCGACTATCCAGATAAAAAGAAGGATGGAGGAGAAGCTCACATCGCCGAGGCACAGAGGCAAGATGTTGAAGCGGAAGATGCAGAAGGCGGAAGATCATTGATGATGCGAAAAGTCCTTTTGACACTAGAAAAAGAAGTGGAAAGTTTAGTCCAAAGAAACAGACTTTTCAGAACTGCTTGCAAAACCAAGGACAGGGTTTGCAAGGTTATCGTGGACAACGACAGCACAGATAATCTCGTTTCAACCGATATGGTAGAGAAGATGGAACTGGAGACGACTGATCACCTGAGTCCATACAAATTTTCATGTCTACAGAAGGGACATTAGGTAAATGTCACTAAACAGTGTTTAGTTGAATTCAAAATAGGAGGGTATAATGATAAAATACTCTGTGATGTTATTCCTATGGATGTCTGTCATTTATTGTTGGGCAAACCATGGAAATATGACAGGAACGTAATTCATGATGGGAAGATGAATATGTATACTCTAGAGAAGAGTGGGAGGACACACGTGTTGCTTCCAATAAAAGATAAGGAGGTAAAACCAGAAGGGAGAAATAATTTACTCCTCATAAGTGGGAAGGAGCTTCTTACGGAGGTGAAGAACAAAGAAGATCCACAATTCTTTGTGGTCAGGAAACCAAGGATCATTTTGACTAGCACGAGATTAGATGATTTGCCAGGAGAAATTCAGGAACTACTGGAAGAGTTCGCTGACATCGTGGTGGATGAATTACCTCGTTCGTTGCCACATATGAGGAGTGTGAGTTATCATATAGACCTCATACCAGGAGCTAGTTTACCGAATAAAGCCACATACAGGTTGACGCCGCAAGAAAATGAAGAGGTCAAGAACCAAGTCCAGGAGCTGCTAGACAAAGGATTGGTCAGGGAAATTTTGAGCCCGTGTTTTGTTCTAACGGTACTCAGTCCAAAAAAATATGGAGGCTGGAGGATGTGCACTGATTCAAGAGCCGTTAATAAGATAACCATCAGGGACAGATTTCCATTACCAAGGATGGACGATTTAATGGATTACTTAAGTGGAGCAAATGTTTTTTCAAAGATAGATTTGAAGAGTGGATATCACAATATTCACATGAGGGAAGGCGATGAGTGGAAGACAGCCTTCAAAACCAACGAAGGTTTGTATGAATGGCTTGTTATGCCATTTGGATTAACAAATGCACCAAGTACCTTTATGCGGTTAATGAATGAAGTCCTGAGGGAATTCATCGGGAAGTTTGTCATTGTGTATCTGGATGACATATTAATTTTCAGTAAAACGGAGGCTGAACATATGAAGCATTTAGCCATTGTGATGAGGAGATTATAGCAAGAGAAGTTGTTGATAAACATAAGGAAGTCCTCATTCATGAAGACATAACTCATTTATTTGGGATTTGTTATTTCAGAAAATGAGTTGAGGATGGATCCAGATAAGGTGGAGGTAATCAAGAATTGGCCATCACCGAGAAATATTTTTGAGGTGAGGAGTTTTCATGGACTTGCTAGTTTCTACCAAAATTTCATCTGAAATTTCAGTGGGATTAGTGCAGCGATGATGGATACAGTGAAGAAAATACATAAATATTTTCACTGGACTGAAGAGGTGGAGAAAAGTTTCAAATTGTTGAAACAAAAGATCATGGAACAATCGGTTCTGGTGTTGTCAGATTTCCAAAAGATGTTTCAAGTAAAATGTGACGCAAGCGGGTTTTCCATAGGAGAGGTCTTGAGTCAGGAATTCTATGAGAAGGATTAAACCTATGAGAAGTTGAATGAGGCAAAAGAAAAGTACTCCAAGTATGATAAGGAATTCTATGCCACCATACAAGCATTGAAAAAATGGAGGCACTATTTGATTCCAATGGAATTTGTTTTATATAGTGATAACCATGCATTACAATTTGTGACTCAACAGGAGAAGTTGAATCAGAGGCATGTTAAGTGGGTCGAATACATGCATAATTTTACTTTTGTAATCAAGCATATTTCAAGTACTGCTAACAAAGTGGCTGATGCTTTGAGTAGGAAATTTTTTCTGATGCAGGAGTTCAAAGTCAAGACGTTAGGCTTTGATGATCTCAGGGACATTTATGAAGATGATCAAGATTTTAAAGAAGTGTATGGAGCAGTTGAGAACCCAGTTCTCAGAGACATAATCCAATGGATAGAGTACGTGATCCAGGAAGGGTTGTTGTTTAAGGGCAATCAGCTATGTATTTCGAATTGCTCCATGAGGGAGAATTTGCTGAAGGAAAAACACAGCGGAGGATTGGTCGGACACTTCGGTCATGACAAGACATTTGCAAAGCTGAGCGAGTCATACTTTTGGCCAGGCATGTGGTCATAGGTCAAGCGATTTGTAGACCGATGCAGAATTTGCCAGCATTCAAAGGGGAGAAAGCAGAATGCAGGATTCTATCAACCATTACCCATACCCGAGAGGCTGTGGGATGAAATAAGCATGGATTTTGTATTGGGATTTCCAAGGACGCAAAGAGGATTTGATTCAATATTTGTGGTAGTGGATAGATTTTCCAAGATGGCACATTTTATCCCATGCTAGAAAACCAGTGATGTGACTCACATCGCAAATCTGTTTTTCAAGGAGGTCGTTCGACTTCACGGCTTACCCAGAAGTATAGTTTCAGACAGAGATACAAAGTTCGTGGGACATTTCTGGAAGACATTGTGGAAGAAGATGGGGACTAACTTGATGTTTAGTTCTGCCTATCATCCTCAAACGGATGGGAAAATAGAAGTGGTGAACAGAAGTCTGGGAGACTTGTTGAGAAGCTTGGTGACAGAGCACCACAACCAATGGGATAGTATATTTCCGCAGGCAGAGTTCACATATAATGACTCAGTGAACAGGAGCACAGGCCAAAGTCCATTTCAGATTGTATATGGCATGCAGCCGAGAGGAGTTTCTGAATTGAGAGATTCAGAACAGACTACTACTAGGAGCGCTAGTGCAGAAGAGTTCGTAGAGGTGATGAAGGAACTTCACGGCCAGGTGAAGCAGCGACTGCTAGATTCAAGTCACGAATATAAGCGCAGAGTTGACCAGCGGAAGAGACAACTTTAGTTCGAGGTTGGTGAATTAGTTCTGGCACATTTGAGGAAAGAGAGGTTCTCGAGGGGAACATACAATAAATTGAAAATGAAGAAAATCGGGCCATGTAAGGTCTTGAAGAAATTGGGGGAAAATGATTATGAGATTGAGTTACCGGATGTGATCGGAATATCTCTGATATTCAATGTCACATATTTATACCCATATAAACTTGAGGAGACTGGAACAAGTGATGAATAGCCAGAGGTTCATTGGCAGAAGCAGATGCCATTTACAGAGAAGCCATAGATGGAACAGATACTGGATAAACGAATCAGTAAGAAGACCAGGAGGAAACAATACTATGAGTATCTGGTCAAATGGAAGGGCCATCCAGTGGAATATGCCAGCTGGGAGAATGAAGCAGAGATACAGAAGCATAGATATACCGTGTAGGAGCTCATGGACAGGAGCCCATGAAAATTTTCAAGCGAGGGAGTATGATGCAAGAGCATCGCAAATATCAAGCAAGTGTGGAGCAAGCACAACGTATTTTTTGAGCACATGATAAATTGCTTGAAAACATTTTTGAAGTCGATGCACAAATCTTTAATGAAGCCATTTATGAAGGAGTGCCTTTATATATTGTATTTGACCTTGAGTGATTCACTCTCATCCTTAGTAGATAGGAGGCATTTAAACTAGTTAATGCAGGTAGTTAGACTTGAATTCATAGATTAGACAGTTTTAGAAAGAAGGAGGGAAAACGGATATAGACACCCTCATTGTACATTGTATCATAAGCATGATTATTGAAGCAGGAAGAGAACAGGAGAATAGCAGAGTGTTGTAGAAGAACATCCATGTATAGATCTTGAATTAATACAAGAAGTTGATTCAAATCCATGGGTTTGTGTCTGTTCTCTGTGTGTTGATGTTGCAAGGAGTGCAGTCGAAAATGTCTGCAAGGAGTGCATTGATAGAGGCTCAGGTAGTTTAACTCTTTTTCTCATTCACCCAGAAGTGAAATTGGGTTATACGTTCTGTGCAAAAAGTGCGCAGGCTAAGGAGAGTCGAAAGAACTCAACACTTGGAGGTGTTTGAGAAATGCCGCAAGGAGTGCATGCAAGGACCCTTTTTGAGGTTGAAAGTGTGAGAAAGCTCAGGAGGGATAAGAATTTCAAGATCATTGAAGAGAAGCACAGAGAGTCTGTGCCATGGAGTGTTTAAACAGGCGCTATAAAGTTACGCACAGGGGAATCCGTTTTCATAGAGGAATATTGGGTTCACCCGTAGAAGACATCCAAGAGGAGGAGATCGATGGTCAGGATCTTGAGGAGAGGATCTGTGAAAATCCCATCAGTTGTTGGATCTGCCAAAGAAGTGAGGAGGTTACGGCCGTGTTCAGAGTTCAAGCTCAACGGGTCGTGAGCCATTGGATCGTTGATCAGTTACCCATTAGCCGTCTGATATGACAGGAGTTGCACAGGGTTTAAACCCTCGTGAGTAGAGTAAGAACCCCAAAGAGGCATCGGGATATCGAGCTGTCGGGGTTCAGAAAATTGGGAGTCACGTGGACTAGAAGTCGAGGAAATCCACCCTGAAAATCCTGACACAAATATGGGACGTCCATCTGAGAGAGGACGCGTGTCACGTGATCGTCCATTCTAGAGATTCGGGAGCTAGACATCGGGATATCGGGAGTCAGGAAATTGGAATTTCTCGATCAGTAAAGGAGATCTTTTGGAGAACTATTGTGGGTGTGGAAAATTCTCGATAGGGAATTAGTAGAGATTTTCAGTTCTTCGGGCCGAGGAAGAAGGAGGTCCTGTGAGCGGACGTGCCTGGGTGGTGCGACTGCGTCACAGGAGGAAGGACTAAAGGAGCATATCAGGATGCCAATTTGGCAAAAATCCTAGGGGGTGGAGGTGGTCATCCTTGACCACCTCCTCCTTCGGAACCACCTCCTTCAACAACAACCATTTGATGTTGAGGAGATGAACTTCGGCAATTCAAGAGAGGGTTTTCGTAAACTACTAGGGACCAAAGAGGTGACTGTTCAACTTCCTCGGGCTGTAGTGAAGGAAATACCAAGAACTGAGTGTTATAGGATGTGAAGTCTAGAAGATAAGGGAATGGAAAACGTGGGTGAGCTTCTTCAGACTTACAAAACGTATAGATAGGTGAACCAACAGGAGACGAGTCAGGGTATAACGTGCACTCCTCAAGATTTTTGAGAACAAAAACCTTAGTTTTGGGTGAGGATATAGTAGACATAAAAGTAACGATAGTAGGTATAGAGGAATCTCTTCTATTCAGACTATTCTAAGTACCAGAGAAGTTGGTCTCAATCTTTATTTTGGGTTCACTAATTGAGGCCTCCGTAGACGATATTTGTTTAAAGTTTTCTTCAGGATGACCTTTCGACCGGAGCCTTAGTATTAACTGGAGTTATTTTGGGTTGGTACTTCTTACCTGAGGATGAAGTAGTAGACTTGAGGTATCCCTTAGGTTTTAACAACTTTTCAGGATCAGATATGGGCATAGTCTGTTGATCGTTTGGATTCTTCCTGGTATTCTTTCTACCAAATGCCATTTTATTTGTAGTGGAGTCTCTAAGTGAAAGATAAAAATTATCCTTATTATTGTGTTCAATATTTTTTCACTACCAAAGAGATACACTTACCATGTCATTTTCCCAGGGAGAAATAACTTCATTTCTCTATCCCCGACAACGATGCCAAAAAGATGTTGTTCCTGAGATTAAACCTAAGGCTTAAAGAATAATGCCAGGATTTAGGAAATAAAGGAAAGGTTTGAAAGGCTCTTTTTCTTCTGTTAGTTATATAAGAATTAATCCTCAAATGAAATTAATGACAGAACATAACAGAGGTCGTCTTTTTTCGTCTGAGTCGATTTACAAAATTAAATGATGTGGGAGAAACTTACGAAACCGTTAAACAAAATGAGGCATCAATATAAGATGAATTTTACATTGTTTACAGTAGAAGAAAATAAATAATGCACCCTTGAAAGGATATAAGATACAGTTATCCAAGTAGCTCATAGGTCTTGTATTTACTGATAGAAAATACAAAGGAAAAATTGCTTGCTTATCAAACAACTGTTAAAATGTGACTACAGTAGTAGTAGTACTAAATTGAAACCACTCACATATCAAGGAATGACATAAATAAAATCTATAAATATGAGATATAGGAGAAACACATAAATCAAACTGCACAAAGGTTGGAATGTCAGTCTATGCTTGTATTAATTCTCACAAAAGGAGAGTTTCCTCTATTACATCTGGCAAGAAGAAGCTTGTGTTAAGTCTTCAGACTATGTATTTATACAAAAATGTTCTCAACCCTAAGTAGTTGGAATTCTCATCATTTTAAAAACAGTAAATATTACGATATGTAGAATTGGAAGAGTTTCATTCATATCTTCTCTCTCCCTTCGACTGCTAGCAAAGACGTTTCTTCTTCTTGTCATCTAGCTCAGTAATAGATGGCCTTTAATCATGACTTGTATATATGATATGCACCTATTGTCTCATTTTATTTCAGACATGATGGCTTTCTCTTGCTTGACACACTGAACAAATCTTCCTATGAACTGCACCACTAACCTGGAAGGCGTTTTTGTGTCATTCGCCTCGAAATTATATAACTTATTTTATATGTGGGACAACCTATATTCCATTCTCCTGGTTTCTAGATATATAGATTGTAGCCATAGATTGGGATTGACTATCCACTTATTAATCTAGATAATGTCAATTTGTTTCAATTGTAGGATTTTGGCCCAGGATTCTTCCATACTTGTATTGGAATCAAGTTGATTCTTTGCTATATCGATGTGCCCCAGGGATTCAGAGATACTATCTCTTTTAATGTTTAGTGACTCCTTGTCGAGGTAGGAGCATGGTTCTTCACAAGATTTCTTCACCTCCCAGACTAACCTCTTAATTTCAACCAAAATGGCCTCCCAGGTTTTCAGTATTATATCACCTCGAGTTTTATCCGAAAGAAACAATCTAGAGTCCATGTCTACTTCCTCTTTTGTTGATGACACAACTACCTCCTGGAAAGTAGTTCGAGCTATAATGGCCTCTCTCTCCTTTAAGTAGATTTTATTTAAATACTGGTCTACCACTCGATAATGGTTTTGGAAAACTTCTACCTTAGTAAAAAGGCTTTTCTATGTTGATTCTAGTTTCTCATTCACCTTTGACACATCACCCCTACCTCAACAGGCTCTGTGTGACCTCCCGATCTTGGACTGTTCTATTCCCTTGAGCTAGAATGGCTCTTTAATTCCCACAAGAACCTTCACACATATAACCAAAGGTCCTTCTAGGGTTTATGCCTATGCAAACAAGCACAAGGCACGAATCTCCACTCCATGTGACCAATTAGTGTGACCATGGTCTTCACCCGAAAAAGGTGTTTCGTGTTTCATGACTTTCTGATCCATGTTGTGAATCCCTCTAACTCCTTCAATCCCCAAAACCCCAAAATGGGATAATGGGTCCTCATATCCTCCCTTGTGCCTCAACCATATGACCTTAGTCATGTCCTGGGGTCCACCTTTGAGAGCATCAAGATTTCGTGACTCGTGAGTTCATGATGCAACCTCTTCTCCCTTTCCCAAAGTTCGAACTCATGAATTCTTCTCCTCAGATCGAAGGCCTGAGCTTCCCATGATCTGAGGGTCCAAATTGTATCATAATTTTGCATATCAGGATTTCATAATTCAATACCTCCAAGTCACGACCTTCTCCATACTCCAACTCCCGAATGTTCAAAATCTGAAATCACAAGATCAACGACTCTTGTTGATCTAGATCTAACGGTGATTATTCATGTTGATCTTGTGAGTGTTGAAAGACACTCATTCCTAATTTCTCTGTTGTTCCACTAGATCCAACGGTCCATGATGAATCGATAGTTCTCCTTCTGAGAATTTCAACCATCCGTTCGATTTCTCGATACTCCTGGACAAATAACTCGGTGCCTCCTTATGATCTTGGTTTCTGTGAGGTGACTTCAACCCTCATCCTCCGTAGAACTCTTTGAAGCCTCTATCCTTCCAGAGCTTCGTTCTTGCTGAAAAATCAAGGATTCTAGGGAATCATACCAGCACTACTTGCGTCTTCACGATAATATTTGATTATCGAAACTTCTCATTTCTGTGCACTCCTTGCGACAGTAACTCTTCAACCACTCACTAGGTTGGAAAAGTCTAAGACTTCAACTGGACTACACACACCTTGCACAACTCTGTGTTATACTCTCACTTCTACCGGTATGAGAACAACGGTGTCTCTCCTGAGCTTTTCTAAGGTAAAACTCAAAATATTGTCAACGCAATCCTTGCGGACCTTCACTGCACTCCTTGCAGGAATTATCAAGATGAGAAACAATTGAAAGACATACTCTCCCTTTTACAGAATTCACACATTCAACATGAAATCATACATACACACAACATTGAAAACAAATAAACAACAGAGCTTATACGAAAACTATAAACATACCATTCAATAGATGTAAACATAATTCATAAACACCATGAAGTTGTATCAATCTTTCTTATATTAATCCAAGTGAATCTGTACATGGGTTCTATAGCATCATCTATTTTCTTATATAATCTTCTACAATCTATCTTCTTCTCTCCTCTCCTATTCACTTTCTCTACAACTCTCTCTATGATAATAATCTTACAATACAGTATATATGAGGGAGATTTCTAGAGTTTTCCCTCCTACAACTCTAACTATCTAATTGAATTAAAATCTCTACAACTACTTTACATTTATTACATTAATTGCCTCCAACAAATAGATGAGAGCAACCACTCAAGATCTGTGTTACAATATCCAAACCATAAAAGCAAAAATATCTTCCCAAATATTACATTAATGTTTTATATTTCCAAATTCAAAATGTTCTCAAAATGTGCGCTAGTGTGTTTCCAGTTGTCCTCCGCTTTGCTGACTTGCTTTGCTAGAGATGCTCTTGCATCATACTACTCTAGCTAAAAAAATTATTAGCTCCTGTTCATGAGCTCCTGCACCGTCTGTCCATGTTTCTAGATCTCTTCTTCACTTTCCCAACTGGCATATTCAATTAGGTGTCCCTTCCATTTTACCAAGTATTCAAAATACGTCTTTCTCCAAGTCTTCTTGCTAACTCTCTGATCAATGATATTTTCCATCTGCGGATTTTCAGCTACAGTCATCTGTTTGACCCACTAAACTTATTTTTGATTCTCTTCTCCGCCTGCTTCATATTATATGTAAGGATACATATCCTCTATGTTGAATATGGGTGAAATTCCCACACCATCTGGAAATTCTATTTCGTAAGCACTTACCTCAAATTTTCTTAGAATTTTACACGTTCCTATATTTTTCATTTTAAGTTTATTATATGTTCCCCTTGGGAATATTTCCTTTCTGAGGTGTGCTAATAATAAATCTCCCACTTCAAATTGAATCTCTCTCATGTGTTGATCTTCTCTATGCTTGTACTCCTGGTTGGAATTCTTTAACCTATCTTTTATCTTACTATGGAGCTCTTGCATCTTTGTTGCAAAATCTTCTTCTCCAACACTTCTAAACTCATTCTTCTCTAAGTATCTCAACTCAGATACATTTCTTAGCTACATTCCATACATTAGTTGGAATGGGCATTGTCCTGTGATCCTATTAGGTGAGTCATTATATGCAAATTCTGCTTGTGGCAGAATCTGATCCCACTGACTGTGATGTTCAACTACTAAACTTCTCAACAAGTCCCCTAAACTTTGATTTACTACCTCATTCTTTCCATCCGCCTGAGGGTGATATGATGAGCTAAAATATAATTTTTTCCCCAGCTTCTTCCATATTGTCCTCCATAAATGACCAACAAATTTGGTATCTCAATCTGAAACAATACTCTTGGGTAAGCCATGAAGTCAAACAAATTATTTGAAAAGAAGGTTTGCAATGTCTGTTGCATCACTTGTTTTCTGACATGGAATAAAATGTGCCATTTTGGAAAATCTATCAACTACCATGAATATGGAATCACAACCTCTCTGTGTCCTTGGTATTCCTAACACAAACTCTATGCTTATCACATCTCATGACCTCTCTAGTACTGGAAATGGTTGATATAATCCTGTATTCTGTCTTTTCCCCTTTACGTGCTAGAAAATTCTACATCTATTCACAAATTTGTTGACATCTGTCCTCATCCATGGCCAATAATATAAATTGTTCCGTTGCACAAATGTTTTGTCATGGCTGAAATGTCAAGCCAATCCTCCACTATGTTTTTCCTTTAAAAGGTTTTCTCTCATAGAACTCTTTGGGATACACAATTGATTTCCTTTGAGTAATAATCCATATTGGATTAAATATTCAACCCATTTGTTTTTATCTCTCAGAACAAGATTCTCACATGCTTCATAAGCATCCTTGAAATCTAAATCATCCTTGTACATGTCCTTAAAGTTATCAAAACCTAAGGTCTTCACTCGAAACTCCTGTAGAATTAGAAATTTCTTGCTCAATGCATCAACAACCTTGTTAGAAGTTCCAGAAATGTGCTTTATAACAAAAGTAAAGTTGTGCATCAATTCAACCCATTTCATATGTTTCTAGTTCAATTTCTCCTGTCTAGTTATGAATTGTAAAGCATGGTTGTCGCTATACAAAACGAACTCTTTCAGAACCAAGTAGTGCCTCCATTTCTTCAACGCCTATATGATTTCATAAAAATCCTTGTCATACGTGGAATATTTCATCTTGGCATCGTTTAACTTCTCACTGAAGTATGCAACTAGTCTATTGTCTTGACTTAAGACTTCTCCAACCACAAATCCACTTGTATCACATATGACTTGAAATGTCTTACTAAAATCTGGAAGAACAAGAATTGGTTGTCCAGTGATCTTCTCCTTTAACAAATTGAAAATTTTCTCCGCTTCCTCTATCCAATGAAAATATTTATATCATTTCTTGACTGTGTCCATCATTCGTGCATAAATTCCACTAAAAGTTATGATGAACTTCCTATAGAAACTGGCTAGTCCATGGAATCTTCTGAATTCAAAGATATTCCTTGGTGACGTACATTCTTTGATTGCTTTTACCCTCTCAGGATCCATCTTCAACTCATTCGAAGAGATCAAAAAACCCAAATAAATGAGCTCTTTCTTCATGAAAGATGACTTCCTCAAATTTATCAGCAATTTCTCTTGTTGCAACCTCCTCATCACTAGAGTTAGGTGTCTCAAATGTTCCTCCTTAGTCTTACTGAAGATTAGTATACCATCGAGATACACAATTACAAACTTTCCAATGAAATCCTTCAAGACTTTGTTCATTAATCTCATAAAAGTACTTGGCGCATTCACCAAACCAAATGACATGATAAGACATTCATACAACTCTTCATTCATCTTGAATGTTGTCTTCCATTCATCGCCTTCCCTCATTCTAATTTGATGATATCCACTTTTCAAATCAATCTTTGAAAAAAACTTTGCTCCACTCAAGAAATCCATCAAGTCATCCATCCTCGGTAAAGGAAATCTATTCCTGATGGTGATTTTGTTTATAGCCATTGATTCTATACACATTCTTCAACCACCATCCTTCTTCAAACTTAACCCTATTGGTACAGCGCATGGACTCAAGATTTCTCTTATCAACCCTTTTTCCATCAAACCCTGGAATTGCTTCTTGACCTCTTCATTCTTCTGCGATGTCAATTTGTACACTAATTTTTTTGGTAAACTCGTTCCTAGTATAAGGTCAATGAGATGGCTTATACTTGTTACGGGTGGCCATGAACAAGGTGAATCGTCCACCACTATATCAGTGAAATTTTCAATAATTTCCTGAATTTCCTCAGGTAGATAATGTATTGAAGTACTAGTCAAGATGACTTTAGGTTTCCTCACCACAACAAACTTCATGTCTTCTTCTTTCCTGACTTCATCCATAGGTTCCTTCCCACTCATGAGAAGTATTGTGTTTATTGCTTCTTCTTTCACCTTCGTGTCTTCAATCAGAAGCAACATATGCATCCTACTATTCTTCTCCAAGGTGTACGTGTTCTTTATTCCATCATGAACAACATTCCTTTCATATTTCCATGGTCTCCCCAAAGAAAGATGAAAAACATCCATGGGAATAACATCACATAAAATATCATCTCTATATCCCCCTATCTTAAATTCAACTAAACATTGTTTAGTGATTGTTACATGATGTCCTTTTTGCAACCATGAAACCTTGTATGGGCTCGAATGTGCAACTATATCCAATTCCATCTTCTCCACCATTTCTATGGATACTAGATTATATGTTCTTCCACTTTCCATAATTACCTTGCATACCATATCCTTGGTCTTGCAAGTAGTTCTAAACAAACTGTTTCTCTGGATTGGATTCCCTATCTCTTTCTCTGGATTCAAGAGAATTTTCCTCATCATTAAGGATCTTTTGCCTTCTACATCTTCTGCCTCAACATTTCTCCTTTGTGCTTCCGAGATGTGAGCTTAGCCTCCTCCATCCCTTTTTCTATCAAGGAATTCAAAATATTTGGGTCTGATATTTATATAGACAAAACACTTTATTTCACCTCCTCTACCTCTTCCTCTTCCTCTTTCCTGATGAAAAGTGTTCCTATCAACATATTGTCCTCCTTGTGAGATTCCTCCCCTTTTTGGGTGGTTATGACGTTTATTTTCTTCATCTTTGGGATTTTGTACTCTGTCTTGAGAAATTGGTTTGGATCTACTCTGACTTCTACCTCTGCCCCTTTGACCTTGCTTTTGGGCCAACTTTACTTCAGCCTTTGAAGCAATTTGTGTTAGAAAAACAGGATTGTGGAGCAATAAAATAAAACAAATGTGGAAACAAAACACAAAAGATACACAATACAATAGAGACATAGATTTACATGGTTCACCCAGTGTGGGCTACGTCCACCAAAGAAATTGCCAGGTCCTTCCTTTATTGGGTAAAATCATGAAGATGGGTAACACTTTTGCTTGTTTTATGACAAAACAAACTGTATTTTCACAAGTGCTTCAACTTCCGGCATACAAAAGTAAATTTTTTATTTAGAATTTCACTTTACAGTAAAAACAAAACTTGTGAATAATTTTGTTATCTTTCCAATGACTATTTTTCAATTTTTTTATTATTAAGATTTGATATGTCAATTTGGCAATTATTTAACAGTATGTTCCTTAAACATGAAAGGAATGATAATGAGTTATTGTTTTCCACAACAATGTATCTATTATTAAACTTATGTTTTTAAGAAATGAAATATACTGCAACAATCTACAGAGACTCTATTTTTATGACTATAATTTTAAATCTAATGGATGAATATTATAATTTCTAGAATTTTGTGAAGTTGACCAAGTTGAAAACGTTACATATTTTAAACACATGTTTTTCTACACATTGTATCTATCTTAATTTTTACTTTAAAGTAAAATCTAAAATTACCCTTTTGAAGAGAACAATTTAACGATTATGAATATAAATTTTCCATAATTTTCCACTGTATATTTATAGAGATATGTATTTTTCATTTCACCGAATCATAATCTCGCCTAAAAATATTATGCAGTGATTTTTTTATAAAATTAAATAAAATTAGATAAAAACAATGAAAATGAAAACAAATTATACCCAATGAAAGTAGATTCAATTTTAAAAACGTTGGTATCAATTCCGAAACTAAATTTTGAGTATTTGTAGGAGTCTGCTACCTCCAAAGATGAAGTAAGATGGAGAGAATTTGCAACTTCCTACAAACAGTCCCATTTTCAGGGTTTCGACCGAAATATTCTTTCGGACGAAACATCGTTTTTAACGAAATCTGTTAAAAATAAACATTTCGGCCAAAATATTCTTACCACAGGAAAAAATTCATCCAAAAAACATTGTACACAAATTTCAATGGTGCCGTTAAATTTTATGTGCAAATTTTCGGCCGGAAAAGGTTTCGACTGAAAAATTGCCGCTAGAAATTTTAGAGACCCATATGTCATGAAAGCATTACCCAGATTCATGATTTTACCCTATTATTATCCATCATATGAAGCGATACAACCTACAACAAACCTGCTATAACTTCCTCTTCTTTCTCTCATAGTCTCTTATCTCAGAATACAATATTCACCATCAACCATAGTCGCAATACAATTCCCTCATAAAAGAGGGTTGCCTTATAGGGAAAAAAACCCTAACATAATCTCTACCATTAGATCTGCGACCTTATAATGAACGGTCCATATTTACAATGAAATTACAATATACTTCTACAAGGCAATTTTTCCTTTGGGGGCTTCGCCCCGAAACCCCCATCAAGGCACGCTGCCCTTGAACCCTCGCTGGGGGACCTCTTGCCCCCAAGCCCCATAGAGGGGGTACCCGCCCTCTATACTCCCCCGCGTGGAAGAGTGTACATACTTCTAGGGTGTAAATAATTCATGGGGTATAAACACGGCTAAAAGCAAGGACCTATGAATCAGGAAGATAATTAGGCTCCACAACCAACAATCTCCCACTTGGAGACTGATCTCAACAACTCCACCATTGCTCTATATGATGGAATCTGAACCTTCTTGGACCTGGAAAATTTCTCATCTTCATATTCATTCTTTAAGACCAACTGAAACTAAGTAGGAACTCAGTTTCTCCCTGGTTACTCCCTTTGTTAACATGTTTGCAGGATTCTGGCTAGTGTGTATCTTTTCCAACTTCAAATGTCCATCTTCGAAGGAGGATCGTATGAAGTGGTACCTCAATTGTATATGCTTATTCTTCGAATGGAAGTTTGAGTTCTTTGCAAGGTGAATGGAACTCTGACTGTCATAGTACAACCTGATGTTCTCCTACTTCTTTCCCAATTCCTCCATAAACCTCTGTAACCAAATCATCTCTTTACTAGCCTCTGTAGCAGCAACATACTCTGCCTCTATTGTTGAAAGTGCAACAACCTTTTGCAGTTTCAAAATACAACTTACTGTTGTTCCACCTATAGTAAAAATATACCCTGTGGTGCTCCTCATGCTATCTTTATCACCTGCCATATCTGAATCAACATATCCCTGTAGAAAAGTGTTTGAACCTCCAAAACATAATGCATGAGTAGTAGTACCTCTCAAATACTTGAGAATCCACTTTACTGCCTCTCAATGTTCTTTACCTAGAGTGTTCATATACCTGCTCATAACTCCCACTGCATGTGCAATATCTGGTCTTGTGCAAACCATTGCATACATCAAGCTGCCAACTGTTGATGAATAAGGGACCCTGGACATGTATTCTATCTCCTCCTGTGTCTTGGGACACATTGCCTTAGTTAATTTTAAATGGATGGCCAAAGGTGTACTAACTAGTTTTTCATTCTGCATTCTAAACCTCTCCAACACCTTCTCTATGTACTCACCCTGAGACAATGTCAATTTGTGATTTTTTCTGTCTCTTGTTATTCTCATGCCAAGGATTTTCTTTGCAGCACCCAAATCCTTCATCGCAAATGAATTGGCTAATTTATTCTTGAGCACATTTATATCTTGCATATTAGACCCTGGAACAAGCATGTCATCTACATACAATAGAAAGATAATAAATCTTCCATTCTCTATCTTTTTAAAATAAACACAGTGATCAGAATGGCATCTACTATAACCCTGTTTTGTCATAAACCTGTCAAACTTCAAATACCACTGCCTTGGAGCTTTATTTATGCCATACAAGCTCTTCTTCAACCTGCATACCAAATTATCCTTCCCTTTGACCTCATACCCCTGTGGCTGCTGCATATGAATCTCTTCCTCCAAATCCCCATGGAGAAAAGTTGTTTTTACATCTAACTGTTCGAGATGCAAATATTCTACTGCCACAAGAATTAAAATAGTCCTAATTGAGGTCATTTTAACAATAGGAGAAAATATTTCATCAAAATATATACCTTTCTTTTGTGCAAACCCCTTTACAAGAAGTCTAGCCTTGTACCACTTTTCTCCTCCATCTTCTTCCTTCAGCTTGTAAACACATTTATTATGCAATGATATTTTTCCCGCAGGAAATTGAACCAAGTCCCAAGTCTGGTTATTTTCCAAGGAATCCATTTCCTCTTTCATGCCTTTATCCCACTTCTTTTTGGTGTCTACCTGCATTGCCTCTTCATAACATTCTGGTTCACCAGAATCAGTCAACAATAAATAATACAATGAAGGAGAGTATCATTAAGGGGGTATACTTAACCTGATAGATCTTCTAAAAACACTTGCAGGTGTTTGAGGTACCTACTGCTCCTATTGTTGTACATTTTGATTTTTAGGTTCCTTTGGAATTTCTTTTTTAGTGATCTCATCAAACACCGTGTATTCTTGTTTTTCCTTTTCCTGTTTCTTTCCCTCCAACTGATCTTTGTACATGACCTTCTCATTGAATATGACATCTCTACTCCTAATGATTTTGTTATTTTCATAATCCCATAAGCGATAACCAAATTCATTAACACCATATCCAATAAAGGTACAGTTCTTGGATTTTGCCTCAAGTTTTGTTCTATTTTCTTTATCAATATGGAGAAATGCTTCACAACCAGAAGTTTTCAAAAAGGAATAGTTTCCCTTTTTTTCTTTCCATGCCTCCTCTGGAATTCTACCATCCAAAGATCTTGAAGGTCCTATATTTATTAAATAACAACAGTATCTACATCATCTTCCCAGAACTATAAGGGAAAACTAGAATGCAATCTCATACTCCTTGCACACTCCATGATTGTTCTGTTCATCCTTTCTAACACACCATTTTCTTGTGGTGTTCTTGGAAATGTCTTCTCTCTATGAATCCCATGGTATGAACAATAATCATCAAACTCATTGCTGCAATATTCACCTCCATTATCTGATTTGAGACACTTCAAACTTTTTCCTGTCTCATTCTCAACCAAAGCTTTCCATTTCTTAAAAGTATCAAAAACATCAGATTTTTGTCGAATGCAATAAACCCAAGTTTTTCTAGTTGCATCATCAATAAAAGTAACAAAATAATTAGAGCCACCAAGAGATGATACATGAGATGGTCCCCATACATATGTATGCACAAGCTCCAACCTTTAATTATTCTTTTCTTTTCCCACTCTGAGAAATCTGACTCTCTTTTGTTTTCCATAAACACAATGGTCACAAAAGTCCAAATCAATTTGTTTAAGATCTGGCAAGAAATTTCTTTTGTGAAGTATCTGCATTCCCTTCCCACTCATGTGTCCAAGCCTATGATGCCATAGTGTTGTATCCACTCTTGTAGAAGCTAAAGAGATAGAAGAGTCAGTCTTACCAGTACATAAATACAATGTACCTACCTTCTCTCCTTTTTCTATCACCAATGATCCTTTGATGACCTTCCACGTCTTATCTGTAAATATGGATATACAACCTTCACTTTCCAACTACCCTGTTGAAATTAGATTTTTCCTTAAATCTAGAACATGTCTTACCTCTTTCAACAAACATTGGTTTCCATTGCGTTGCTTTATTTTTACCTTTCCCATTCCAATAATTTTGCATGGTGCATCATCACCCAAATGAACCTATCCAAAATCACCTTGAACATAATCTAGAAAATGTTTCCTATGGAGTGTGGAATGAAATGAAGCCACTGAATCTACTACCCAAGACTCTGAAATATTATTTATAGAAAGAATCAAAGAATCTTGTAACACATCATCTGTTACATTCGCTTCCTGATTTCTCTCCTGCTATCCATCTCTTTGTTTCTTTGGAGCTCTACAATCTTTCTTCAGATGTCCTTTGTTCCAACAATTCCAACACTCTATCTTTCCAAGTATATATTTGGATCTGCCCTTCCTAGAATTCCCGCAGTTCCTTGAGTCCTTTCCTCTATCCTTTTGTCTTCCCCTGTTCTCCCTGTTCAACGCATTACCTGATGTCTCACATGTTCTTTTCCATCACATTTCCTCACTAAGGATAACACCAACAACATCATCAAATTTTAAAGTATTTGAACTAGAGACAGAGTTACTTACAGCCATGACCAAGCTTTTCCATCTTTTTGGTAATGAGCACAAGATTAGAAGAGCCCTGACCTCATCATCAAAGTCCATTTTTACAGAACTTAGTTGATTAGTAACCGTATTAAATTCATTTAAATGATCTGCAAAAGACACACCTTCTGACATCTTCATATTAAATAATCTCTTCATTATAAATACCTTATTGGACGCCGAGGTTTTTTCATACAATTTGGCCAATGCATCCATCAAACCCTTTGTTGTCTTTGTTACAGATCAAAATTACTCAACTGGATAAGTGTCGCATATTCCTCTCAATTGTTGTAAGTGTCACAACTTCCTTACAACTTTCGCAAGTGTCGCAAGTTGGTTACAAGTGTCGCAAATGTTGTTGAATCATGTTTCCATAATGACGACACTAAGGAGACACTTAAAACATCTTATGTACTTGGTTTGAAGAAGGAGAACTGGTTCACTGGAGTCAAACAAATCTTAACACCTGAAAGGGCTTTCAATCAAGAGTTTTGAGGGTGAACGCTCCCCTAAAACAGCCTTAGGAGCGCTGGCACTCCCCTATAAGGCCTCAGGGAGTGTTATAATGCTTCCACACCCCTCTGAAGGAGCGCTGCCTACTTTTGAAGCATTGGCGCTCCCCTTAAGCTTCTCTGGGAGCGTTTTAGCGCCCTGATGCCCCTTTTGAAGGAGCGCTCCCTAATCTGGGTCAGTTGTTAGCCCGGTGAGGAGAATAAGGAAAGGATATTTCGAGATTAGGAGGAAGTTGTACTCGAATTCTTGGTTTCATCAAGAGATCCATGATCCAAGGAGGAGGTTCCCAACATGTTCTAAACATAAATCAAGAGGTTAAGCTCCTCCCAAGCTATATAAACAAGCTCTATGATGGTGAAAAGGGGGAACAATTGCTAGCATGAAACCTATGATCTCATAGGAAACACATAGTCAGCGAAAGGAGAAGTGATCAGTGAAGCTGCTGTCAACCAGGTTGTGGATCTTTCGAGCAAGGGTTGGACGAAGGGGACTTGATGAAGCTGTCACATTCGCATCTATGATTGTAAGTACTGTTGTCGTTATTATCATCAATATGACACGCTTGGCCTGTTTCTTTCTAGTTTGTGTGTGCTGTTACATGAACTTATCATTAATTGGTAGATCTGTTTTCAAGATAATATCAATAGAGTAGGAAGTGGTCGTATCTTGTTTGTCTGGAGAACTCAGCGAGGAGAAAAGGATTGGAGCACAACTCGGAGCGTGCAGGGACAAACGTCGATAAAGAGGTACTTTTGTTATCCTTCCTTATCATGTATTAGTTTAGATAGATTTGAAAGGAAGTCAGTGTCCATGTTAAGCATTTTTCTATCTAGGGTTAAGCTCAAGCTCTTAGAGGCGATCTACCTGTCCGCAGGGAGATTTTCCTACAACAGAAACTGGCGACTCCACTGGGGAGATAGCCTCGAATCGAAACCTCTTGTTTTGATTTCTCCTCATTGACTTAGTTCTATCCCTTGATTGTTTCAGACCTGGTTCACTCCTCTTTTGATTGGTTTCATGAGATGATTGGCTCCCTACCCCATCACACTCAGCATAATTGTCGGAATTGGATTGCAATTTTTTTATTTTTCTGACAATTTTTTGAGTTTCAGACCCTGGCACCCCTGTCCTAGTGTTAACAGAGCACTAGCGCTCCTAATAGATTTGCACAGAGCACTATAATGCTCCTTTCCCTTGGAAAAAGAGCGCCAGCCCTCTTTAGCTCAAAAATCTTCCAGAATTGCATTTTCTTGGATTTTGCCTCTATGTTTCCTCTACTGAGTAACCTTGTGAGTCAATGTTTCTTCCTTTTCAACCTTGACATCTGTCTTTTGATTGAAGAATAAGCACCTTACTGTTTGGATATTGTAGCCTTCTTCACTATTTTCATTCAAGTCTTTCATGTTGAGCGAAGTTTAAAACCCATGCATTGTTCTTCTCTCCTCATCATCTGAGTAAAAACCTTGGTGAAGGTCATCAAAGGCCTACAGACTTCTTTATCTTGATTTGAGTTAAGGTCATTGTTCTTCAAGTTTTGCTTTTTGGGTGTGAATTTTGTTTTCTCTTTGATTGTTTCTTTTCTTTCGCTTTTCGTTTTGATTGCAACGAGAGGGTGCATTGTTTGTATGACTTTAGCTTGTGCTAGTTTGATTTTCATTCATACAAAGACAATTAGCAAGACAAGATCTGTGTTGAATTGATCTTTAACTCATATACGAACAATGAAAAAGCATCTCCATGATTGATTGTGCATATTAGAAGGCATTTAAAAGTTTTTGCATTACATCAGGATTTGATCGAGAAAAAGAATCGTTTGGGGACACTCTGTATTTGTGCTTATTAGTGAAAAGAACTCTCTCTCTCCCTTAGATAGACATTCATCGAAAGGAAATGAATTCTTATCATATTCGATGCATTCTTTGGGTATGATTCATAATTCCATTTGTTTCACTTCCATACACCCCTTTTGCATAAAGAACAACCATAAAAAATAACGCTAATTAAAAATTACCTAGAATTGTTTTTCTTCGCTAGTATCCTCCACCAACAATAGAATAGGTGTAGTACTTTGGATTAGGCTGTGAGCATAACTCTCCAAATTTTCCAAAAAAAACAGTAGCATCCTGAGTTAGGGAGAGTCAAATCCAGTTATTGTATAAGTCTGCCTGGGATCCCCCTCTCACACAGGGGTTACGCACGAGGTCACATTCAGGTAAGCTACGGGGACTAACCCTCCGTGGTTTAACTGATTGCGGTGGTCAGAACGTATTATGGGGGTCACTTTGAGGTAAATCCACAATTACTACATGGAAGGCTTCTAGTTGATTTCGGGCTTGATACCCTGCCTGTACGTTCCGATCGGACTGTCGAATGTTCCCGCCCAGGGGCTGTTTGCGAATTGGTAACCTTAGTAGCCATAATCTTTAGGGTCTTACACAAGGTGACGATGATGGGAAGTCTCACTGTACCTGGAATAGACATTGGTCAAACTCACTCAGGCTCCTTGGAGGGTAAATCCACAATTACTGCGTGGAAGCTTGCACCAAGGTGTAAGTCTGTTAAGAAGGTTGCCATTCTAACTGTTCCACCCTACCCCCACCCCTTCTGGACTTGATCATGCGACGTTGGATTTCATCACCAACTAGTACGATCATCAAAAGAAGGTCATGTTTGCTTGGTTGTGATTCTTAGATTTTTTAGCTTGTGTTGTTTATTTTCGCTAGTTGGCCATAGATTTCTTTCGACGACTCTTTTCCACCAACATCGACCCTCCATGCCGTTCACGGAGGATACAGGGACTTCTTCCAGAAAATATGGAAGGAAACACCCCTTTACCCCCTCATTCTACGGAGGAATCTCCTCAACAAAGCGAGGTTCAAAACACTACAATTTCCCAGGAAGAAGTTCCCATCCCGTTGGAGAATTTTGGAATTGTCTCAGAATCTCCGGAAGCATATCGCATTCCGTAGGGATACGAACGACAGATCCTCCACTTAAATTATGCCAGAGAATTTGTTGTCAATCCGGATATTCCGGCTGGGTCTCCTCAAAACCCTTTATCCAATGACCCTTTTTGGACTGCGGACGTTGTTCGGAGTCCACCACGCTTGGTGCGATATCTTTATGGAACAGGACAAGGTGCCGACACATCTTTTTCCTACACTGTACCCCCAAATCACTTCACCGGTACTACCACTTTTACAGCCACACCAACCGTTGGTCCGAACATACCGTCCGTTGGCCCAAGGCCTACTATTCCCCTCTAGATGGCCCATTCGACAATGGCCCCACACATTTCGACTATCCTTGCCGGTAATGCGGTTGTTAATCAAGCCCTGATTGGTACACCTGTAGCACCAAGACCTACACTCCCTTTTGGATTTAGGGCACTGAACGCGTCCACTACCACCACTGCCCAAACCACTACTCAAATTATAACGGGAAGTTCCATACCCATCCAACAACCTGAAGGGACTAGACTTGGTGGTCCTAACCCGATCGACAACACCGATCAATCATTGGCATCTAGCTTTCAGATCCCGGGAACTCTACCTCAAACTAGGGGGCATCCTCCCTCCAGAGGACAAATTCCATTCAGAGAGAACCCTAATGCCGGGGGGCATCCTCTCACCGGAGGACAAATTCCATTCGGGGGGCACCCTCATGCTAGGGGGAAACCTCAAGTCAGAATCCACCATCAACCACAAGGACAAAATGTGTCCATCGCACCCAATCCGTGGAGCATCCCTTTTCAAGGAAATCCGCTTGCCTCCATGGGACAAAATTTTCAGACTCCGCAACAACCCCCCTATGGAAAAATGCCAAACCCACCCTATAACCCTCAAAACCCATCCGGTTATCCTCCGCTCACACATGCTTCTCAAAACACCTCAAATCCTACGTACCTTGGTCAAAACCAACCTCATATGAGAGGGTCCACTAGTTATAATTATCCACATAACCTGGTAATGGGCCCCACTGGTGTACCCCTGCCACACCAACATTACCCACAGGTTAACTGACAACTACCTTTTCTAGCTACCCTGGATCTTCGAGACTTGTCTCGGTTAATGAATGATCCCATTTATCATTCTTCGGTTTGGCCAGCTATTCCAGCAAAACTTCCTTCTGATATCCCAAAATTCGACGGAAAATCCAGAGAAGACCCAAACAACCACGTGATGACTTTCCATTTGTGGTGTTCATCCAACTCCCTCATGGATGAAGCTATTCATTTGCGTCTTTTCCAACGAACACTTACGGGTTCCGCAGCAAAATGGTATATTGAATTACCACGCGCATCTTTTCACGATTTCAACTCCCTCGCCATGTCCTTCATCACACACTTCCAACTGCCCATTCGATACGAGACGGGTACCGAACTATTAACCTCCCTTCGTCAGACAACTTCCATACACATCTCCGATTATATCCATGAATGGAGACGACGATGAAGGATAATCAAAGCGGTCATCCCCGACCAATTATTAGCGGAATGGTTCACGAAATCATTATTACCCCAGATCGCTTGTGATGTTGCCATGGGCATTGTGGTCACCGAGGAAGAAGCCATCGTCCGATCTCAGTACTTAAATTTAGTCTATTCACAATATGGTACTCTGTATGAGTTGATAGCGAATTCTACCCGTGCCACTAACGATCCATCCAAACCATCGACTGCTTCACATGCGGATGGAGTTATTGGCTCCAGCAAAACCCAATCTACCACCCCGTCCACTAGAATGACTCAGCGGCCTTCTTCGACGACTGCTCCCAGTTCGACTGTACCCTCTTCTACCCCCCCTCAAACTCAGGTCTCTGATGTGAATGTGGTCCAATCAACCCCTTCACAACAACTTAGGGGAAAGAATAAAGAGAGAAACAAAACAAAGAAGAACAATAACAACGAACAACCCAAAACCCAACCGAAAACCCCTACTGCTGGAAAACAACCACAACAAAAACTGAAATTCCCATGTCTCATTTGTGGTGACGATCACTACACTCGAGACTTCCCACATCGCGATGAGGTGGCCAAACTTTTCAAGGGAAATTCGCAACCCGTTGTGATTACTCAGCCTTTTCCGCAACAACAATCTTTGGTTGCACAAATCCCCACGCTGGGGGGTAGTTCCAACAAACCTCCTGATGAGGCCTCGACAAGCGCCCACATTTACATGTTTAACGGGGTTAATATAACCACTCGTTCTGCGACATACGACACGCCAGTTAAACCTGACAAGCCGAAGACTGCTAACGGTTCGTCGCCAGATCCTTTACCATCTGTTGTTAATCCTCCATATGTTAGCCCTCCATCCGGGCCACTTCAGATTGAGAAACCTTCTTTTGACTCCATCTTACGCCCTCCTAAGAGCACCATCTAGAAATCCACTTTCAATCCTAATTCACGGGCTACCCAAAATTACAATATTGTAGAAGATTTGGCCCAAGCCCCGTGTGCCATGTCTGCATTGGAAGTTCTACAACACCGTCCTAACCAACGTAGGAAGCTCTTAGCTGCTATTGGCGCTTTCGATCCCGAGTCATCAAATTACATCACGTTTAATCTGGATGATCATCAACCGCGACTCTCCCACCATCTAGCTTTCCAAATCGATGTTGTTGTTCACAATCAACAAATCCACCAAACTATCCTAGATGAGGGAGCCTCTACCTGTGTCATGTCTCTAGCCTGTTGGAAAGGCTTAAAATCACCTGCCCTTAACAAATCCCCTACGATGTTACGTGATTTTGATGGAAGAGGTTTCCATCCTCATGGATTGTTGCAATCGCTTGCCATTCAATTGGGCGGTAAAACTATTACCGTTGATGTCGAGGTGGTCGATGCTCCCCTCGATTAGAACCTCTTACTTGGAAGAAGTTGGTTCTACGCTATGAATGTTGTCGCCTCGTCGGTGTTTCGATGTGTACAATTCCCCCATCAAGGAAAAATTGTCACCGTCGATAAACGTGACTTCTGTACACCCGACGCTCGCATCCCTGCCACCAACAACATTCCTTTTCTGGGAGACCACCCAGTTACGTATGAAAGCGTTGGTGTTGGCTTATTGAAATATTCTAGCCTTATGGGTACTTTCCCTACACCACTTCCACTTACTGCACACCACATTGTTGTCGTCAACATGATCTCAACTATTCCTTATCAATCCTTGGAATCATCTGATCCTTGGATTGTACCTAGTCCTTTGGAATTTGATGTGCTCAGTGACACCATGCCACTCAGCCCAGTTGAGGCCGCATACGTATCTATCCAATCTACCTCTCCCTCTCCCAACAATTCACATTCATTGGCACCCGATGCTTACTCGTTGCCCTCATGGTTGGATTCCCTATCATCTGTCATTGATTACATTTCCCACATTTTTCCTTTGGATGAATCTATTATGGAAATGCTCAGCATTGACGATTTACCCTGGGATGATAACCACCATCGATCCTCTTTTCTTCCGCCTTTGGAAGAAGTGCAAGACATATGATTTGTCTTCCCCCCCGATGTTACCAATGCTCCACAATCCCCTATCCTCACACAAGATACTTTCTCTGAGGGGAACATGGGTAACATCTCTACTACAATCACAATTGACATTTCAGTCAAAGAAGGTATCGTAGAAAACATTAATCTTGGTGCTAGTTGCACGCCCGATGAAGTGGTTTCTTACACCACTTTGTTCAAGGAATTTCGTGATGTCTTCGCATGGATCTACGAGGAAATGCCAGGAATTGACCCTTCAATCGTCATACACAAAATCAAGACTTACCCTGACGCAAAACCAGTTCGACAAAAACTCCACCCGATTCACCCCAAGAAAATGGCAGCTATAAAGGCAGAAGTTCAAAAACTTCTAAAATCTAGCTTCATCTATCCCGTCCCTTTGACAGAATGGGTCTCCAACCTCGTTCTGGTTGCCAAAAAACAAGGTACCATTCGTGTTTGCGTCGATTATTGAGATCTCAACAAAGCTTGTCCCAAGGACAACTACCCTACGCCTTTCATCGATCAAATTATCGATAATTGCACAGGAAGCATAATCTTCTCTTTCATGGATGGATTTTCTGGATATAACCAGATTGAAATCTTACCTGCTGATCAACATAAGACAACCTTCATCTTCCCTTGGGGAACTTTCGCCTACTCAAAGCTACCATTTGGCCTTAAAAATGTTGGTGCTAATTTCTAGTGAGCCATGTCGTACGCTTTCCATGACATCAAGCATATTGCGGAACCTTACCTTGATGATTTACCTGCCCATTCATCCAATCGACCTGATCACATTAGTCACTTGCGGACAATTTTTCTTCGATGTCATTTCTATCGTATTCGTCTGAACCCACATAAATGAATTTTTGCTGTCGAATCTGACCGACTCCTCGGTTTCATCGTCTCCAAAGACGGGATCAGGGTGGATCACTTAAAGATAAAGGCCATCCTATCCTTACCCCCACCTACCAACTTAACCCAACTCGAAAGTTTGCAAGGCAAAGCAAACTTTCTCCGCCGTTTCATCTGCAATTATGCCGAGATCATTAAAGAATTTATGCGGCTACTGCAAAAGAACATCCCTTTCATCTGGGATGACACTGCCCAACGGTCATTCGATGCTCTCAAGCACGCTTTGACCCACGCTCCTTTGTTACATCCTCCCGAATATACAAAGGATTATATCCTTTACTTGGCCACTTCTACTTCTACCATTGCGATGGTGTTAGTTCAAGAGGACTCTAATGGAGAAGAACACATGATTTATTATCTGAGCAAGAGTTTATTCGGACCCGAACTCAGATATTCGCATGTCGAGAAACTGGCTATGGAAGCCATCATTGTTGTCCAAAGATTCCGCCATTACATCTTATTACGCACCACCACGGTAATCGCAGACTCCAACCCCATGTACCACATCTTGACGCGTCAAGTACTTGGGGGAAAATATTTGAAATAGATAATTATTCTCCAAGAATTCGATCTCGAGTTTACGAAGGCTAAAGCCAAAAAATCCCTGGTGTTTGTCGAGCTCATCTGTGCTCTCCCTTGTGCCGATGAAAACATTGAACCTAGAGATTCTCTCCCCGATGAATCTCTCTTCCTCATCATCATCTCTGACCCTTGGTACGAATACATTCTCCTCTGCCTTCAAACTCAACGTTTTCATCCCAACATCTCTCGCAAAGAGTGTCAACGCATCCGTCACCACTCTCGCCGTTATCTTATCCTCGACGACACTTTGTATCACCGTGGTATTGACACCATCATTCAGTGATGTCTGATTCACGAAGAGGCTGAACGCGTTTTGAATGATTGTCACCTTGGTTCCTGTGGCGGTCACCTTTCTGGGATGGACACAGCCCAAAAAATCCTACGTGCCAGCTACTTTTGGCCCTCGATTTTCAAAGATTGCATCAAGGCCGTCAAAAAATGCCCACCCTACCAAATCTTCAACAAGACGGCACACACCCACCCTACCAAATCTTCAACAAGACGGCACGCACCCACCCTACTACACTGCACCCCATTATTTCCACCGACCCCTTTTCCAAATGGGGTATCGATTTCATGCAGTGTAAGCCTACCTCAGCCGGGGGGCATGGTTACATCATCGTCGTCATCGACTACTTCACCAAATGGGATGAGTCTATGCTTACCTTCCTGAATGATGGTCGTACTGTAGCTCTATTCCTCTTCAACCATATTATTACTCATTTTGGTATACCACGTGCCATCGTCACCGACCATGGTGCACACTTCAAAAACCAGATGATGAGCGAGTTACATGTCAAATTGGGTTTTCGTCATGAAAACTCATCCCCCTACTACCCTCAAGTGAACGGGCAAGTTGAGGCTATCAACAAAGTCCTAAAAACCATGATCCAACGCATGGTAGGGGGAAAAAAACATCGTGGTATTTACAACTGTTTTCCGCTCTCTGGACCTATCGCACTTCGGTGAAAACCTCAAATGGATTCACTCCTTTCCAATTGGTCTATGGCATTGAAGCCATCCTACCAATCGAGTGTGAAATTCCATCACTCAAATTGAAAGTAGAACTCATGCCCCATACTTCTGCAGAAGAAGAACAATTCTTGTATCTATCCAAGATGGACGAAACACGCCGTGATGATTCTCTCGTTAATGAGGCACATCAGAAACGAATTAAGAGTCAATATGAAAAATCCGTCCAACCTCGAGCCTTTGCAGAAGGAGACTTAGTCCTTGTTTACGACCAAGCACATGATAAATTGGGAACAGGAAAGTTAGAACCTATGTGGCACGGTCCTTACATCGTGAAGTGTGTTTTACACAGAGGTGCTTATGAACTAGTAGATCATGATGGAATTTCCCTAGGAGAGCCCTGAAATGGGCTTTACCTTAAAAAGTACTATGCCTAGATCACCTAGCATATATACTTTGTACATTATTGTATTTTAGTTTGGTGTGTCTTTTTCTCTCGCGTCCTCGAGTCTTTACCGTTGCCACTCATGACTATGCCTATGTTTTCATGTGCAGATGACGTATGCCTTTCCTATCTTTTTTGGGTTTGCGGATGGCGCCAGCCAACATACCCGGAACATTGCTTCGGCAACATGGGTTATTTATCAGTTTGACGAGGTGGTGAGTTCAGGAGGCATCTGTTTAGGACCAGCAACCAACAATATGGAAGAATACCACGCTTTCATTGGACTGTTGACCCAAGCCTCCTCCCTAGGTATCTCTCGTATCATTATTTACTTAGACTCCCAACTCGTGGTTTATCAACTCAACCGCATCCACGCTATCTGTAGTCCTATCCTTCTACGTCTACACTTGCAAGTTCACCGTCTTGAACGAATGTTTGATTACATTGAATATAGACACATTCCGAGAGAACTTAATAGTGTTTCAGATTCATTAGCTAATTATATCATGGATCGGTATCTAGCCCATAGATAAGATTCAAGGAAAGCAAAAACTGTACATTACATGTAAATTAAAACACATCACAAACATCATCATGTACAAATCATCCGCATCATAAAAACTTGAAACTGTATATATATATATATATATATATATGGCGTGACTTAAATGTTTTCTTTACATCAAAAAGTGTGTAAAAGAGAAAAATATTGGGTCTGTTCACCCATACAACGTCGCTTGATAAGGCATACAAAAAACATGATCACAGGGAGACTCTAATCTCCCCACACTGCGTTGTGCTGTGAGTAACATACTACTGCACGCACTACGCACCTCAACAGAGAATTGATATTCTTTGGTACCCCTACAGTGTGCCACTGCATATGTAAAGGCACTTCCCCCCTCCGTAGAGGAGGGATGCCCATCGTAAGGCCTTGGAGGTTTCTTTCGACCTCCCGGAGACCCATCAGGGGTACCACTGGATCTGCTGCAACTGGGGCACCTCCACAACACCCTAGTACTGGTATATCAACTGGGCGCATTGCTCCCTTGTCTGCATGTTGGAAACAAAACATCTGTTAAAACTCTTTTACATACCCAAAAAAAATACATATACATCAAAAACTTAAAAAACAAAAACTAGACAAGGTATGGCTTAATCTCTTACCTGACTCATCCCAGTCTTCCCCCGTAGGCAAAATCAATTCCATACTCCCACGAAAGTATACATTGGCATAAGGGAAGTCCTCTATCCAGAGGTACTGTCGTCTCAGCCAGGCAAAGAAATCACCAGTGAAGTGGAACTCTAACTCTGAAACTAGTCTTGGAGACAGACTAGTCCACCTCTCCATCCGAGGTTTGTCCACTGGGCGTACTGCCAATGCTATCTGAGGCTGCATCTGAGGGATGCGCTCTAGAAAAAATGAGACCAAAAATGAGCCATAGCCGAACTGCTTCTGACCAGTCCTGCACCGTGAGATCTGTTCCTTCACATTATGAAGGAATGTTGTACAGTGTTGGTTCCAAACACTGAACACCATAGGCCACCTATGATCTCGATGCCAGGTGAGCGCTAGTGCTGCCTGTCACACTCGTAATAGCAAATAATATAGACCGGAGAGTCAGATCTCGTATATCCTTGATAGGGATCCTGCCCCCTACCAACCTTGCTCCCGGAATACAGTGGCGTGTCAGATACACATCCACCTTCTCAGGTAATGCCCTCTACCCAGTGAAAGATATAGGGAACCCTCTTTTTGAGAGGCTGGTCAAAAAGTACACATCTTCCAACTCGATGGTTAGAAGTTGTGTGCCGATACGGAATCCCTGTTCCGCAACGTCCCAAAGACCAATCATATGCTCAAGCAATAACACCTCTCTCTTCATTTTTTGTAATTTGAAGAACTTGAGCAAGCCGCAAGCTCGCAAAGCGGCCCGCGTACGAGGACTCCATAGAGCGGCCAAATCATCCATCTCATGTTCCCTCTCTTTCCATTCAAACATGATTGCCGAAGACACCTACAAAACAAAAAATCAAGAATTTCCTTATTCCTCACATTTTGGTAATTTCGGCGATTTTCAAAAACATTTTAAAACATAAAACAAAATACCCATGTCATATAAAAGATACCACTCGCTCTTTTTAACCACCACGCCCTTTAACATTTGTTAAATAATGATAAAAACGTTTTAAAAATGCAAAACGACCTTGGGGGGTGCGTGGGCATTTGGGGATAATTTTTATGAGTTCTTTTGCTAAGAATGACCTGCCTAATTGATTGCAAGGGTGTGGACATCCTAACAACCCTTCTCTAACGCATTTTTGCAAAAGAATCCCCCTATTTTATTAATATTTAAAGGGAGGCTGATTTGGCTCAAAGAGGGGCGACTTAGGGCTTTGTGTTTTAAAATAAATACTACTATGAAAACCAACCTAAAACCATGTAATTGAAAGATAAAGGGATGGGCACCTACCTAGTTCGAACAGCGAGCGAAATGATCAATCGTAGCTCCAGCAGCGAAAAACAAGATTTGCTCCAAAATGAGATTCTCCACTACTCCAAAAATCCTTGCAAATGAAATGGTAAATGAATTTTCAAATCAATTGTTATTTATAAAATTATATTTTTTATAAGGTATGGTCATTTTTGGGTTTCTCTAATGATGTAATGGCTTCACTAAACTCTGGTTTTTAGATTTGGTATCGCAGGTTTCCTGGCAGTCCTGATCGGTTATTCACCTTGTCACACTTATGAGCATAGTCTTAGTTCGTTCTCGATCTCGACAATATGAGAACGTAACTGGGTAAAATTTTATCTCTTTTTCGGACCTGTCTGGATACGAACACACGAAAAAGGAAACCCCCTGGAGTCTCCTTTAAACCCTTTTCGGACTCTCTAAATATGAAAAGATTGTCGAGTGATCTTGCTTCCTTTCACACTTGTTAAAAAGGTCAGAAAGGGCGTCTTGCTAGCGATAGTTTAACCCTTTTTCGGTCTCGTTGGACTACTGCACGAAAAAGGAACTGAGAGAGTTATCTTTTAAGCGTTTTTCCAAACTCTATAATCCCGAAAAACCTTCGAGTTTTCTATCTTTGGACTCGTTAAAGCACACATCAAAAGGCCCATACGGGACAGATCCCTTACTTCTTCCGGTTCGTTAAACAAAGGAAGAGGAACTTACCGAAGGTGAGTTATATCGAGCATGTGTTATCCTCCTCGAGCTCGTTAAATCAAAAAGAGGTACTCATCTATCTAGGTGGGGAAAAAATTGAAAGGAGCAAGCCAAGCAGTCTCTTGAGAACATCATCCAACACTTCTTAGAGTCGCCCTTGGACACGACACTTTTTCATCTGCATATATCATAATCCGCTGAACCTCTGCACTGAGCCAATCCTCCGAGTTCCTTTCACTCCTTTGGGTCACCCGACACAAGTCATAGTATCCACTGCATAGTTTTGGTCCATGTCATGTTTTTTTGTTGTGCCTCAGTGTTCAAGGGAAGTATCCACCTCGAGAGTCAGCCATCCCAAATATCTTGTCTCAAAACCCGTGTCAGTCCATGTTCTTTTGATCTACCAACTACATATTTATATGCATTTCGCATCGTTGATGGGGGATACATCAAGGCCCTCCCTCGATGAGTCTATTCTTGTCGACTCCAACACATTATCCGGGAATCAGACTTAGAAACTAGTTAGTACTTTGGGACCTGCATGCCACAATGGCAGACCTCCTCACATTCGACAGTGGTTTTACATCATTGACCTATGATCGAATGATTCCACGAATGTTCGACCTCAGCTCATCTATTCACGTTCGATGGAATGTACTAAGGTACCTTGGGAATCATTGACATTAATGGTGATCTCCCTCGCACTTGTTAACGGTTTACCTCATTGACCGGTAATCAAGTGGTTTTCACCATGTTTGACATCAAGACATCTATTCACATGGTTAGAATCATATCACACTAGGATTGGTAAAAATACCTTGGGTTGAGTAATTCACTTTGATATATGCTTCGCCCAGGTTGCGAAGGAGTTTTTTATTAGACAAAGAACACATACACTGTTACATAGATCCACTTTGGATTGGTCGTGGCTATGTCTTGTCATCTTGTAGATCCACTGTGTATCTTTCGTGGCTACGATCAGTCCGAGTCATCAAAGTATAGATCCACATTGTGTCTTTGGTGGATATACTCTTTTATCAATACAATTATGGATATGCAGTGTATATTATGGTGGCCATACCTTACAAGTCTCAATCACCCAAGCATAGGTATGCCTGCCTTGGGTCTTGAAATATGTCATGATATTTGTTGGATGTTTGTGTGTAGCTTCCGTCAGGTTCTCCGAGTCTATACCCTTGCTTGAACGTCTACAAAGTATTTCAATCATCAATTCGCATATTCTGACTTCATACTTTGGGGGGCATTCTATTACACATCAAAATTATTCAACTGGATAAGTGTCGCATATTCCTCTCAATTGTCGTAAGTGTCACAAATTCCTTACAACTTTCGCAAGTGTCACAAGTTGGTTACAAGTGTCGCAAATGTTGTTGAATCATGTTGCCATAATGACGACACTAAGGAGACACTTAAAACATCTTATGTACTTGGTTTGAAGAAGGAGAACTGGTTCACTGGAGTCAAACAACTCTTAACACCTGAAAGGGCTTTCAATCAAGAGTTTTGAGGGTGAACGCTCCCCTGAAACAGCCTTATGAGCATTGGCGCTCCCATATAAGGCCTCAGGGAGCATTATAACGCTTCCTCACCCCTACGAAGGAGCGTTGCCCACTTTTGAAGCGTTGGCACTCCCCTTAAGATTCTCTGGGAGTGTTCTAGCACCCTGATGCCCCTTTTGAAGGAGCGCTCCCTAATCTGGGTCAGTTGTTAGCCCGGTGAGGAGAATAAGGAAAGGCTATTTCGATATTAGGAGGCAGTTGTACTTGAATTCTTGGTTTCATCAGGAGATCCCTGATCCAAGGAGGAGGTTCGCAACTTGTTCTAAACATAACTCAAGAGGTTAAGCTCCTCCCAACCTATATAAACAAGCTCTATGATGGTGAAAAGGGGGAAGAATTGCTAGCATGAAACCTATGATCTCATAGGAAACACACAGTCAGCCAAAGGAGAAGTGATCAGTGAAGCTGCTGTCAACCAGGTTGTGGATCTTTCGAGCAAGGGTTAGACGAAGGGGACTTGATGAAGCTGTTGCATTCGCATCTACGATTGT
Source organism: Picea engelmannii (assembly GCA_009831015.1). NCBI lineage: Eukaryota > Viridiplantae > Streptophyta > Pinopsida > Pinales > Pinaceae > Picea > Picea engelmannii. The sequence continues at coordinate 824,426 of ML779653.1, forward strand.
AAGTACTGTTGTCGTTATTCTCATCAATATGACACGCTTGGCCTGTTTCTTTCTAGTTTGTGTCTGATGTTACATGAACTTATCATTAATTGGTAGATCTGTTTTCAAGCTAATATCAATAGAGTAGGAAGTGGTTGTATCTTGTTTGTCTGTAGAACTTAGTGAGGAGCAAAGGATTGGAGCGCAACTCAGAGCGTGCAGGGACAAACATCGATAAAGAGGTACTTCTGTTATCCTTCCTTCTCATGTATTAGTTTAGATAGAATTGAAAGGAAGTTAGTGTCCACGTTAATCATTTTTCTGTCTAGGGTTAAGGTCAAGATATTAGAGGTGATCTACCTATCCGCAGGGATATTTTCCTTAAACAGTCTTTTCTTTGGAAATATTAAAAGCCACCGATGCTTCCAGGCTCAGCCGTATCATTCCTAGAGTCTTTCTGTCAAGAATCTCCCATTCTTCATCCTTCATGGCCATCGAATTCTTTGCTACTCCACCCAATGGTAGGAATAGATCCTTCTAATATAAATAATCTTCCATATGCATCTTCCATAACTGGTAGTTTTGGTTGTTAAATTTCTCGACCCTAAACTTTGCATCTTCCGACATTGCTCCCACTCGAACTAGGAACCCTCTTTTCCTACGATTTACCTTTCACTATGATACCAGTTGTTAGAAAAACAGGATCGTGGAGAAATAAAATAAAACAAATGTGGAAAAAAAACATAGAAGATACACAATACAATAGAGACACAGATTTACGTGGTTCACCCAGTGTGGGGTATGTCCACTAGAGAAATTGCCAGGTCCTTCCTTTATTATTATCCAGCATATGAAGGGATACAACCTACAACAAACCCGTTGTAACTTCCTCTTCTTTCTCTCACAGTCTCCTATCTCAGAATACAATATTCACCATCAACCATAGTCTCAACACAATGCCGTCATAAAACAGGGTTTCCTTCTAGGGAAAAAAACCCTAACATAATCTCTACCATTAGATCTGCAACCTTATAATGAACGGTCCAAATTTACAATGAAATTACAATGTACTTTTACAAGGCAATTTTTCCTTCGGGGGCTTCACCCCCGAACCCTCGCTGGGGGCCCGCTTGCCCCCAGACACCCCATCTGGGGGGATAGCCCTCCTAGACCCAACAGAGGGGGTACCCCCCTTCTACACTCCCCCGTGTGGAAGAGTGTACATACTTCTGGGGTGTAAATACTTCATGGGGTATAAACACAGCTAAAAACAAGGACCTCTGAATCAGGAAGATAATCAGGCTCCACAACCAACAATTTGATAAGAATATTCCACATTTTTTATTGTTACCATGCTCATCTCATCTTGAATTTCATATCTCAAGCCATTCATGTATCTAGCGACTTTTTCATCATCACTCTCTTGACGACTTGATATGATGTTGAGTCTGTAGAATTCTTTAGTGTATTCCTTCAATGTCTTCCCCTTCTGTCTCAAATTCTGCATTCTTTAAAACAAGTTAATTTGGTAATATCTGGGTATAAAATTGGTTTTCATCCTTTCTACCATCCTATCCCAACTTTTGATTCATTGTTTCCCTTTGCAACACTTATCATCTTACAGTTCATCCCTCCACAATGTTGCATGCCCTTTCAATCTAGTGACAACATGTTTAACTTTCTTATATTCTTCGATATCCTCATAGTCGAAGTATTTATCCAGAGCTCTAAACCAATCTAGAAGCTCCTCAACGTCTAAGTTTCCTTCATACATCAGGATGTCCATTTTTTCTCTGGCCCCTATTCTTGCAAAAAATTTGAATAGATGTTCCTTTGCATCATCTTCGACTACAACTTATTCTTTATCTCCAGCCTCATTTTCTCTTTTGGCCTCACTAATATCTCTAGTATCATTTGTTCATCTCTTTTCTATCTCCATAGAATCCAATCGAGCACAAAGTTCTCTCATTTCCCTTTTCACAGCTGGATCGGGTATTGGTATCTCTTGATGTCTTCTAGGAAGCATTGTTTTAAATATATTCCATGCATAATACAAATCACAACTTTCCTTCTGTCTCCCTTGCTTACAGAAAAAAATGATTGTAATCTCTGATACCACCTGACACAACACCCCTACCTTAGCAGGCTCTGCGTGACCTCTCGATCTTGGATCATTCTATTCCCTTGTGCTAGAATGGCTCTTTAGTTTCCACAAGAACCTTCACACATATAACCACAGGTCTTTCTAGAGTTTATACCTACTCAAACAAGCACAAGGCATGAACCTCCACTCCACGTGACAAACTAGTGTGACCACGGTCATCACCCAAAAAATGTGTTTTGGGTTTTGTGACTTCGCGATCCCTATTGTGAATCCCTCTAATTCCTTCAATCCCTGAAACCCTGAAATGGGCTAATGGGTCCTCAACTCCTCCCTTATGCCTCAACCATATGACCTTGGTCACTTCTTGGGGTCCACCTTCGAGGGCGTCGGGATTTCACGACTCGTGAGTTCACGATTAAACCTATTCTCCCTTTCCCAAAGTCCAAAATCGCGGTGTCTTCTCCTCAGATCGATGACTATGAGCTTCCCACGATCTGACGTTCCAAATTGTATTGGAATTTCATGTATCGGGATTTCATAATTCAATACCTCCAAGTCACGACCTTCTCCATACTCCAACTCTCGAAATGACAAAATCTGAAATCTAGATCTAATGGTGACTATTCCTTCTGATCTTGTGAGTGTTGACATACACTCATCCTAAAATTCTTCGCTGGTCCACTGGATCCAATGATCCACTACGAATCGGTAGTTCTCCTTTTGAGAATTTCAACCGTCCATTCGATTTTTTGATACTCTTGGCCAAATAAATCGGTGCCTCCTTCTGATCTTAGTTTCTACGAGGTGACTTCAACCCTCATCTTCCTTTGAACTCTTCAAAGCCTCTATCCTTCTTGATATTGGTTCTTGCTTCAAAATCGAGGATTCTAGGGAATCCTGCCGACACTCCTTGTGGCTTCACGATAATCTATGATTATCTAAACTTCTCAGTTCTGTGCACTCCTCACGACAGTAACTCTTCAACCACTCACTGGGTTGGTAAAGTATAAGAATTTAAATGGCCTACATACACCTTGCACGACTCTGTGCTATACTCACACTTATGCTGGTATGAGAACAACAATATCTCTCTTGAGATTTTCTGAGGTAAAACTTAGAATCTTGTCAATGCACTGATTGTGGACCTTCGCTGCACTCCTTGTAGGAATTCTCAGGACGAGAAACAATTGAAAATCATACTCTACCTTTTACAGACTTCACGCATTCAACATGAAATCATACATACACACAACATTGAAAACAAATAAACAACAGAGCATATAATCAAATTGTAAACATACCATTCAATAGATGTAAATGGAATTCACAAATACCATGAAGTTGGATCAAACTTTCTTATATTAATCCAAGTGGATCTGTACATGGGTTCTATAGCATCAGCTATTTTCTTATATAATCTTCTACAATATATTTTCTGCTCTCCTCTCTGTTATAACCCTAAATTGCACCATACATGCTTACCTGGCATCAATCCATCTCAAATCCCTTCTTTGCCAAAGCACTGCTGAAAAAACTCTTTTAAAAACCTCTTTTATAAGGGCCCATGTGCCCTACTCCATTACTGCATGCATGTACATGCTAGTTGACCTAAAACAACTTGTGTGGACCGACAAAAGAATGAAAAAAGGAAAGTTGTCGATGAAACACATAGCTTTGGAAGAGTTAACTGAAACTCCCGGCCATGCATGGCCGAGGGTTCATCCAAATACCTAGCTTCTTCTAGCCTATAAAAGAAGGGCTAGGGGTCCCATTTGGAGGAGGAGAAAAAGAGTAAAGAAACTCTACCCAATTACATATTCCCATTGTCCCAACCCTTTATCCATCCTTGTGCAAGAAGAGATACAAAGCAAAGAAGTTGGAGGACATTTGAAGAGGAGCCCAAGATCAGGATTCATGGAGCAGTGGCCGATATCGACATTGTAAGTTGATTCATTAAATTTAATAATAAATAAATGCTTTTCTCGTCCCGCTATATGAGTTCTTCATAGTTTAGTACATATATGTTTGAATCTCTAACCCATTAGTCTATAGGTAAAATGCATGTGTAGTTTGTTTCTTGTTTTGTATGCAGGTTAGCCTTGGGAGGAGAGTTGCCAACAAGTGATCAAGCATGAAGAAGGATCGACATCAACCATCTGAAACAAGGTATGTTGGTATAAACCATGTATTTGTTGAAAAGGAATGGGGTTTAAGTTTGGGGATGAAGGTAGAAAGTAGATTTCTTTTGGTCATATCTGCATGCATAATTTAACCCTATTTTCTAGTCTGTAAGGGGATTTCTCTCACAACAGAATTGGTGACCATACTGGGGAAGTCTCTAGGGTTCCTAGGAATTTCATTTGTTTTTGGGCAGTTTTAAAAGACTGGTTTTCTTGCCTATTTTTTTTTAGTTTCTGCAATGTCTGAGCTAGCAGAGAGTCTATTTTTCCATACCAGTTGTCTCTATTATTTGCTTGACTGTGTGTTTTCAGGACCCACAGAGGTACACGTGGCCTACATAAGGTCTGCACGCATGTACGCGCACCCTACTCTCTTACAACCCACATGTGAACGCTAGCTAAAGAAGTAGCAGTAGCGTGTAGATTCCAGAAAATTTTGGAGGAAATCATCCTCTTCCCTGTCAGAATCATTGATTCTCTGGGGTTTTCTAGAATTCTTTATAAGTCTTGGTTGTTTGTAGTCTTGTCTCATATTGGTTTGTTTTATGAGTTTTTTCCTTACATTGTTTTCCTTGTTTCTATTAAAGTGAGTGTCTAAGCCTTCAAGAGATCCCGGTTATCAATATCTGTTATCACTAAAATTTCGTCTGCACATGGCGACAAGAACTCCGCATCGTCAAAACAGGACTGAAGTCATTCATGGCACAGGATTAATTCCACAGCCTTGCAAAAGGGTAAAATCCTATACAAAATGACCAAAAAATTGAAGGGCGCTTTACAGAACCTGGGTGCACGTGCATAGGCGCGTAACAACAACGTATAATGCGCTCATTAGAGCACGATGCGTGGCTATTGGGCGAAAAACCCGTGCGCCTGCTAAACAACGCATTTATTGAAATTGGTCGGCCTCCCAACCACTAATGGATCAGCTCCCAAGCCGATTTGACACCAAATCCGAGCTCAATCCTCATGTTGGGCTAGTCAAAGACCTAATTGAGCCCTAAAGAGCCCCTTTTCACACTCCAAAGAGGCTATATTATCACCCAATGCTAGGCTATACAAAGCCATGAATAACCACCATTTTCTCAAGGAATTCTTTGTATTGTTATGCTGCTGAGATTGCTAAGGACTCATTCTTTGGCAATAAACATCACAAGCTGCATTTCATAGAGCTATTCACCCCTCTCCTGAGTGAATAAGCTTGGATTTATTTCACCCACATTTTCATCTTTTCATTGTAAGGAGAGAAAGCTTTGAGGGCCTCAAGAGCCTTCCATTGGATAAAGAAGGGACCCAAGTCCCCTTTCTTCATTGTGCCTTTGGATTTCATCAATAGATCAGCTTATACATTGGTGATATTGGTCCATTTGTCTCTATTTTTTATTTTTCCATATGCTCATAGTTTTAATTTGTTTTAGTTTGATTTTTGTTTATAACTTTGTTGTTTGTCTTTCTAACCTTTTACTCTGCAGCTGTCATGCCTAGCAGAGCCCAACTAGGCATGTAAGCACTCATTATTTTCTCACCAAGTGACGAATTAGGTGCAAACAGATTGGCGACTCCACTGGGGAGAAGGTATCAATTCCTCCCTCATTTGGGTTCATTTTTCTTTCCTTTTAATTTCATTAACTTGCAGGTTCACAAACCGGCCTCTGTCGACCTGTTAACCAGTCAATTCACCAGAAGATTGGGAGAAATCCATCCAGATTTTTCTTCTCAGTTTTTTGCCACAGGCGCGCGGTTATTACACTCCATAGGCCCGCATCGTGCGCACATGCACCTGTGCAGCAGTTTCTCTAATGCGCGCATGCGCTTTGTTTCTCATTTCTTCCAGCGCGCATGCGCCATATGCACCTCTGTCCACACTGTGGGCCACGCATCTGCACTAAAATTTGACATTGTAAGCCCTTGAATGTGGGGAAAAATCATTTTCCTTCTTAAGAATGATGATATGAATGCTCTAAATACTGCACCACTTAGACCCCTCAACTTATAAAGGGGATAATCAAACAAACATAGGCACTTAGGTGGATAAAAATCATTTTCCCTTATTTGCTTTTTGCCATGTGGATGGCTTGATTTGGTTCATAAATCTAAGTTGAACATCAATTCTAATCACATCTAAACTCACATTTGGGACTAGAAATTGCAAGTAACAATCCTGAGTATGCTCTTCTCTTGCGCCATCAAGCGATCTTGAGAACTAGAAAAGGATTGTGAAAACGATCTCATCTCCCTTAACAAAAATTTCAAAACTTCTAGGAGAGGACAAAGGCTCTTTTGAGACCCCTCTTAGTTTCATTTTTCAAACATATACTAAATTTGTAATGGGCCCATACATGCCCACATGCCACAAAGGTAGGATAGTTGTTGCAATTTTGCTTTCTTAGATAAAAAAACTAGGAGAGTTTAAAAGTTTGTAACGGGCCCACACATGCCCACATGTTCAATCTAGGATAGTTTCATGCTTTTTCTAGATTAACTCACACATAGGGAGTTAAAGGATAGTAACGGACCACAATGTCCACATGCTAGTCTCCTAGGGCTTTTAAAATTCCTCAAGGTTGTACCAATGACATCTAGCTAATTTAGGTAATCAAACTCTTGTAAAGGACCAAGCGATGTACACATGTTGCAAGGTGAGATCTAAATAACTAAAATTTGGTACACTTTCACTCACACACAAAAGCCACTTTTTCACTCACATAGCCTCATCTCGAAACGTGGTGGTCTAAGTAGGTCTCCTCAAAAGGAATTCTGAAAACACCCCATCTTTTCTTGATTGGACTATCCACTCCCACATTTTAATCAAACGAGGTTGGTTTTCACCCCCAGCCTCGCAAAACAACTCCATCTAAAATCTTTCTAACAACTCACTAAGTTTTCCTCCACAGGAGGTGCCAAAAGAAAATTTTAGCCTAGGTAGGATTTCGGGGGTAGGCATCCAAATAACCCCCCGTTATCTGGTTCTCACAATTTCAAACATAGAAGTTGATGAATAGGGAACTTTCAAATCCTCCAAGTCCAGCGTTCCAATCACCATAAGGCAGGGAGATACCTATGAAGGGTAGAAGGCCGAGGTTCGGTTGTTCTGTGCATCCCCCCTTGAGGCACCCACCTCTTGGACGGGATCCAGCCCGTGACCCATTTCTTAGGCCGAAAATATAAATGCCATGCTTGGACCGAGGTACCTAGTGACCAATTTTAGGACATCTACCCAGGTGGCAGTTGTGGGCTACAATCACACCTTGATTGGATTTTGTGTGGCTATTGGGAGGTATCGCCAGCTCTTTCAGGATATTGCACCCTCTACCCCTCATTATAACCAGTTATTTCATCCTTCACTAGTATCTCTTCCAGTGACTTCAGACCCCACTGTTGAGAGCTATTGGAAGGTCCAGTGCTATTTGAGAAGAAGGACGTTACGTCTTCTAGGACACGAGTATTTGCTTTCTTTTTTGATTCCCCCACGCGGAAAAAAACCCTCTTACCCACATATATGTTTCTTTCTCATTTATGTATGATACACATATGATTACAGTTTGACTTTGATATATATATTGTGTAAAGACAGTCACAGCAAAGACTCTTGGTTCTATATTTCTCTCACCACTTGTTGCACACATTTCACACAATTAGTCTGACATCATAGGGGAACCACAGAACCCCCGTCGTTCAGGACGTTTTCTCAACCTTCCTCCTATTTTAGGGGGAGTATCTGGTCATACCCGCTCAGCAGTACCTCCTTCACACACTCCTGTGAGTGCTACCATCTTAGGATCAACTTTTCTTGGTTCTACCTTACTTGGGTCCAATTCCCAAGGTCACACAGTCACTCGCTCTCCCTTGCACGGAAGAAGGGGACCCACTTCCTCTCAAGGAGGGAGCACCAACCCACCTAGTCCCCATCAAGGGTCAGGTTCACAACATACCATGGTTGGAACTAACATTCCTACCCCACTACAGATGCCATACTTGGCCTCTATCAACATACCGGATCTCACCAAGCTTACCAATGATCTTATATTGCATGATGTCGCATGGCCTGCAATGCCAACCAAACTTCCTTCAGACATACAAAAGTTTGAAGGGAAGGCAGGGGATGACCCTGCCAATCATGTCATGACCTTTCATCTATGGTGTTCGTCCAATAACATCATGGAAGACTCTATCAGACTGCATCTTTTTCAACGCACACTCACTGGCCCATCAGCCAAATGGTATGTCGAAGAAAAATTAGGGTCCCATACGACCTTTGAATCCTTGGCCAAAGCATTCTTAACTTTCTTCCAATTACCCATCCGCCATGACAAGGGTCTTGAACTACTGTCTAATTTCAAACAGTCATCAGCCACCCACATCGCTGACCACATTCATGAGTGGCGTAGGCGACGTAGTTTGTGTAAAGCAGAAACCACCAAACAACAATGTCTTGACTGGTTTCTTAGATCACTTGTCGCTCTCCTGGGAAAGGATGTAGCTTCCACCTTCCCACAATCTGAAGAGGAAGCCATCAACAAGGCTCAACAGTATGACCTCATTTATGCAAAGTCAGGATACTTATACACAGTTCTTCCTGATCTTCCAAAACCTGTGCCATTTGGCTAGGACAAACCTGGGATGTCTCACTCAGTAGACGGACTAATAGGTGCCACCACACACCATGGTCCACAACCCCAACCACCACCGATGTATGGAACACCTAAATACCCATCGGCATATGGGGGCACTCCTTATTTTCCCCCTCCCCCTTATCAACAGTCGTATCCTGTTTCTATACCCCCACCCGTTAGTGGACCACCACCGACACCTTCCATACATCCACCTATTCCCTCAACCAGTGGTACCCCCTCAACATCATCTTATAGTACTAGTGAAAGAACGATGCCTTCCTATGTACCCTATGGATCAGTACAACCACAAAATCCATACTTTCCCTTTTTGGGTCCTCCACAACCCATGGCTCCCCCACATCCTCATGTGGGGGTAAACTTTGTTCAACCCTCTGCTGCTCAAAAATACCAAAGTTTTGAACAGTTGAACACAACCAACCCAACTCACCCTTCGAACAACGCCAAGAAGAAAGGACGGAACAGGAATAACAACAATCCTGGTCAAGGCGGGAATCAACCCCCACAACATCAACCCACTGGGGGCAATCAAAACCAAAGGAACCAAAACCCCCAAAGGGGAAATAACAACAAACGCCAAGGGCGGAATACTGTTAAAAATATCCACCCTTGTGCTCTCTGTGGCATATATGGTCATTACACTCACCATTGCCCACAGATCGCTGATTTCAAAAGGTTGAAGGACTCTGGGAGCCTTCCCCCTTCTCCTGCGCAACCTGCCCCGTGGTAGGCACAACAACAATATGTGCAACAACCCCCCCTCGCCATACTGCAAAATCCTATCCCACATCAAGGTGTCATAAACACCCAGTAGGACACGCAGCATCCCCCACCTCAGGTGGGCCAATACCATAATCCCAACAATCCAGTAGAACGAACAATTCTCCTCACTAGTGAGGAAGAAATCCTTCTGCAAGCACACAATCGTCAGTATCCTACAACAGCTGAGTCTACTCCTATCTCTTCAGAGACAAACCCTACACTGAAGGGACCCATGTTGATGATCCCCCGCCCTTCGGCCGAACCACCGTTACGCATCCCTCGCATCCCCTTGCGCAGGAATGTTCACAATCCACAGGCTAGGACAGCACATAACTACAGCTTTGTAGATGACTTAGCGCAATCCCTGGCTTCCATGTCAGTTCTGGAAGTCCTCCAGACTTTTCCAACGTAGTGGAAATCATTACTTTCCGCATTAGGGGCAGTCGACCTTGCAGATACTCGACTCATCACTTTTGACCTTGATAGCTGTGAACCTCGTCTTCCCGCCACAGTTGCTATTCAAATACCAGTCAAAATACGGAATATCACCGTCCATCGGTGTATCATCGATGAAGGGGAATCTACCTGCATCATGTCCAAAACAGTATGGTAGAAACTTGGTTCCCCGGACCTCTTACCCTCCGCCATCACACTGCGAGCTTATGACGGAAGACCATCATCCCCCGAAGGGCTCTTCCAAAATGTCCCCGTAGAACTCGGGGGCAAAACCATTCTCATTGACATTGAAGTTATCGATGCTCAACTCGATTACAATATCTTGTTTGGCTGTACCTACATGTATGCTATGAAGGAAGTGGCCTCTTCCATCTTTTGGACAATCATGTTCCCCCACAATGGAAATATTGTGACCATTGACCAAGTCTCACATTACGAGCCTAACCCATCTGCCAATCTCGATAACATCCTTCCTCTCATTCACACTAACAAAGACGTATATCCACTCATCGAGATGGGTCCTGGTATTTTCAAAGATCCATTCTTTTTAGGGACGTACCATGGAGCACCACCACTCCTTCCCCCTAGCCAAGTATGCATCGTTTCCTCTAAAGAAACTCTCCAGGAGGATGCTCTTCCTCCTCAAGAGGCTTCAGTCATTCCTGACGTCTCAACAGTCGCAAAACCACTCCCACAGGAGCCTCTTGCGAACTCGTCGACCCCCACAGTCCACGAATCAACACCCCCTCAGGGGCCTAATCCCATCTGGGAGACAGTGCCCTGACCCCTCCCTCAAATTCCCTTCTTTTACCCTCCACCATGTATAGAATCTTTCCAAGTAGCCGCAACGCTCACAGTACCCAATATGGTGTTATCAATTCCAGTGTGGTACTTACATCCACCTGAGATGGTCCCTCGCCCACAGGAAGGACTCCCCATGACGATTCCTGTCATCACTCCCACTACCTCCACTAGCCCATACTCCCTACCCCCCCTGCTACCGCCAGGGGTAGGCAAAAGAAGAAGGATCCCACAGCTCCACTTCCTCCACGTATCCCACCACCTTGCTCCTTGTGTGAAAAAGAGGGTCACCAAACCAACAACTGCCCATCACTACCATAATTACGGAATTTGATTCCCCCCAATCCAACCCCCACACCACCCATTTCTACTGCTACCACACAACCTTCCAGTAGTAAGGGGTTGAGGACCAAATTCGCGTGTGCCATCTGTTCTGAGTATGGCCACTACACCCATCATTGTCCGGCACTGCCACGTTTCCGGCAGGCATTAGCTATCATATGCCAGGACTTTCAGAACAACCCACGCCCTGCCACATCCTCCACAACTAATATCACTGACATTCGCTATGTCACCACTTCAGTCAATGAATGCATGAGGTGCCCCTGCTCTCTTTGCGATTCATTAGCAAATTTTACATTCCAGTGTCCTATAATCCTTGCATACAGGCAACGTCGATTGGCCCTGCATCACCAACCTGCAGCGGCGGTAATCGACCTTACTTCATCACTCGAGGCGCTTCATGTCATTTCTCTAGAACCCGAGGCACTCCCAATACCTCCTTGGTTCTTAGATGGCACATCTGAGGATTTACCCCGTAACCCTCCCAACTCTCCTGCGCATTCCCCTGCAGAGATTATCCATCCGACCACCATGGGTACCCCTCAGTACTTCAACATATGGTTCATGACGAGCGAACCCTCACCATCTGCTTGCACCTCTCCCCTTGCTTCACCAGCAGGGGGAAATCACACCAGAGCTGAGATCACTCCTCACGATCCATTATACTCTCGTCGTTTTCAATGCGACAAAGAAATACTGGAAGAGCTACAACACCCAGACTCTCCCTGGGATGCACTACATCATCGTGCTCTCTTCCTTCCGCAGGAAGCCCACATGCCTCCTAGCCACAACTCCATTTACGTGGTCAAAACCAAAGACTTTATCCCATCAGGGCCTATCGATTGGTTCAACAATCCCATTCCCACACCTGACGCTTCTGAAGAAGGCAATCTGGCTAACATTTCCCCCCCCATCAAAATTGACATTTCCATTAAAAAGGGCATAGTCGAAGAAATCATCATTGGAGCTGCTTGCACTCCTCAGGAAATCACCGCATACAAAGCCCTCTTCCAAGAATACAGGGATATCTTCGCCTGGTCATACACGGAGATGCCTGGCCTCGACCCATCTATTGTCGAACATCGTATCGACACCTGGCCCGACATCACACATGTTCGCCAGAAACAATGACCGCTACACCCATCTAAGGTCGCGGCTATCAAAGCCAAAATTGATAAATTACGTACGGCCGGGTTTATTTACCCCATCGCTTACACTTCATGGGTTTCCAACCCTGTACCCGTCGACAAAAAATAGGGCACCATTCACATTTGCATCGACTTTCGCGATCTCAATAACGCATGTCCCAAGGACAACTTCCCAACGCCTTTCATCGATCAGATTATCGACAAATGCGCCGGCCACGAGGCTCTTTCCTTTATGGATGGATTCTCTGGCTATAACCAAATTCAAATTCACCCAGCCGATCAATATAAAACCGCATTCATTACCCCGTGGGGTACATTTTCATATCGTGTCATGCTCTTCGGCCTCAAAAACGCCGGCGCAACTTTCCAGCGGGCCATGACAGACATTTTTCACGATCTAGCTAAAATCATACTCGCCTACTTGGACGACCTCACTGCTCGCTCCAAGAAATGCATCTACCACCTCGATGATTTACGAATCATCTTTCAACGGTGTCGTCAGTACAACATCCGCTTGAACCCTCTCAAGTGTGTGTTCTGTGTCACCGCAGGGCGCCTCCTCAGTTTCATCGTTTCACAAAGAGGTATCACCGTGGACCCCTTCAAAGTCCAAGCCATCACCGAAATCCCCCCTCCTCGGAATTTTCGACAACTGCAGAGTCTACAGGGCAAAGCTAACTTCCTTCGACGCTTTGTTCTTGATTACGCCACACGCGCACATGGTTTCCTTCGCTTACTATGTCACGATATCCCCTTTCAATGGGACGACTATGCCCAACAGTCGTTTAACGAACTCAAAGCATCGCTTTCAAATGCACCTTTAATCAGTGCACCTGACTACAATCGCGACTACATCCTCTACGTATCAGCATCATCTGTATCAGTAGCCGACGTCCTCATCCATCTCGGAGATGACAATCATGAACACGTCATTTACTACATCAGTAAGAACCTCTCAGGACCACCCCTGAAGTACAAACATGAAGAGAAACTTACTCTTGCAGTTGTCCTTGCAGTACAGAAACTGCGCCATTACATTCTGCTTCGCACCACCAAGGTCGTCGCAGATTCCAACCCTATGCAATACTTGCTCATCCATCGCCAAGTTAACGGCAAATTCGCTCGATGGATCGTTATCCTTCAGGAATACGACCTCGAGTTTTCAACACCGAAGAGTAAGAAGGCCCTCGTTCTCGCAGAACTTGTCACGACCCTTCCCTCCGACACACCCAGTGCCCCTGTCAATACCGACTTTCCTGACGAACATCTCTTTTACATCACTTCAGATGATCCTTGGTATGGAAACCTTCTCGTCTACCTTCAAACTCAAAAGTTCGGTAACCACCTATCATGAGATGATCGTCGGCGCATTCGCCATCAGGCCCCCCGCTATCTCCTCATCAGTGACATCCTATATCGGCGGGGCGTCGACACCCTTCTTTGTCGCTGCTTGACTATTGACGAGGCCGACAGAGTCTTAAACGACTGTCACAGTGGTGTCTGTGGGGGCCATCTTTCGGGCATTGCCACGGCTCAAAAGATTATCCGAGCCGATTACTTTTGGCCTACCCTGTTTCATGATTGCATTCATGCCGTGAAATGCTGTGAGCAATGTCAGCTCTACGCCAACAAAGCCCGCACTCCCCCTACTCTTCTTAACCCTGTCATTACTGCAGGCCCCTTTTGTAAATGGGGCATTGAATTTATGACTTGTAATCCCCCCTCCAGCAATGGTCACAAATACATTGTTGTCGTTGTCGATTACTTCACCAAATGGGCTGAAGCTATGCCCACTTTCAACAACACCGCTGACACCACAACGCGTTTTTTCTTCAATCATGTCATATCCAGGTTTGGAGTACCACTCCAACTCATTTCCGACCACAGAAAACACTTCGAGAATGAGATTTTCATCGAACTCTCATCTCACTTAGGCTTCTCTCACGAGTTCGCCTCACCATACTACCCTCAGTCAAACGGGCAGGTCGAGGCAGTCAATAAAGTCGTCAAGACCATGTTACAATGCATGGTTAATAAACATAAAACCAATTGGCATCATATGTTATTTTCCGCACTATGGGCTTATCGAATGTTAGTAAAGACCGCTACAGGTTTTACGCCATTTCATTTAGTCCATGGGATCGAGGCAACTCTTCCCATTGAGTGCGAAATTCCCACCCTTCGCACCGCAATTGAGCTATTACCTGACACTGCTCCAATGGAGAAGCACTTACTGAACTTGGAGTCACTGGATGAAGATCGTCGATCGTCATTACAAAACAACGAGGTAGCTAAAAAACGATCCAAGGCTACCTTCGATCGCCATGTCAACCTTTGCTCATTCCGCGAAGGCGACCTTGTCCTAGCCTATGATATCGCTCATGATAACTTTGGCCATGGAAAATTTGAATCACTTTGGCATGGCCCTTACATCATCCAACATTGCCTCACCAAAGGCGCATACATCCTGGCCTCCCCTGAAGGCCTCTCACTCAAGGAACCCGTCAATGGGTTATATCTCAAGAAATTTTATGCTTAGAAGTAGTCAATCTACTTTAGGTTACCTTTTCTTGTTTAGTGTTTTTAATCTTTTTTCCTCTTACCCTCTCGTCTAAATTATCCTTTGTGCCATTGACAGATGACTCCTCCACCATCTTACCACATTGGTTACGCCGACGGCGCCAGCCGTTGGACACAAAATCTTGCTTCGGCTGCTTGGGCTCTCTATACCCCATCACATGAAATGCTACATTCAAGCGGCATATGTTTGGGACCAGCAACCAACAACCAAGCCGAATACACTGCTGTCATTGGTCTCCTAACCGATGCCCAACATCATCATATTCGTCACCTTAGCGTTTTCCTCGACTCCCATCTAGTCGTTCTTTAGCTCAACAATGTGTATCGTGTACGCGATCCGTGCCTCTTTCGCAAATACCTGCAGGTTAGATTATTATCTCGACATTTTGATTCCATTACATTTACACATATTCCAAGAGAATTGAATAAAACAACAGATGAAATAGCTAACATGGTGCTAGATTGGCATATATCACATCAAGCTACATAAACATCTCATACATTCTGTCACAACATATAGATCAAATAGACATCATCATCATTTACAAAAAACACATGTAAAACACATTTGGATCTCATCAACATGTATACTCATATATATATATATGGGCCCATCAGGCCATCTGAATGTTTACATACAAAAAAATATATATACATCGGCCCGCAGGCCAGTGCCACATCCCGGTACAAAAATCGGCTCACCAGCCTATATAATCAAAAAGATCTACAATATACATCAGGGTGACTCTACTGCACCCCCAGCTACTCCTCCCTCAGGAGGAGGTGGTGGCCCACACCCACCATCCCTAGGCGGTGGTGGTGGCACACCCGCAGGACCTCCTTGCTCAGGCGACAGACGCCCGCTAGTCATCGCGGTGAGCACAGCTGCTTGTCGCACTATCCCTCGCCATGGTGGCGGTATTCCAATGCACTGCTCCAGGAATCCCTCGTCCTGGATACAGATCCACATGCCCTTAGGCACGTCCTGTAAAACCGTCTCTAAACGACGGCGTATGTCATCAAAATCACCTCCGACCACCGCCGAAGGAGCATGTGATGGCCCCGCACCAGGGTCATCAAAACGGTGCCTCTGCGCTGGTCTCCCGGGCTCTGCTGGTCCCCCAACAGCCTCATCCCACGGATGCCTCCCTCCACGTGGAGGTCTCTCCCGCTCTCGCTAAGCTGGCGCTCTATACAACTCTACCTCGCGTCCGCGAGGTGCCAAATCTGCACATGCACAAAGAAACAAACAACAGATCATATCGGTGTCTATACATAATACATATGAACTAATATATCAAATGCTAACATAAATTACAAACATGAAAATACACAACATACCTCGATGGTCGAATACCTTCCCAGGAGGCAATACCATGTCCAGGTCCCCCCGGAAGTCCACCCCAGCATAAGGAAACTGAAGTATGACTTGTGGCATCTGCCGCCATATTTGCGTCACCTGCATAGTAAAGTAATGCCCGCCTTATCCACCGCCGTGGCGAACCAAAATCTGGGACCACCGTCTCAATCGAGGCTCTCGCACCCCAGGTGCCTCTAGCAGAACCCGTGGGCGCAGCATCGACACCCTCTCCAAGAAATAGGCCACCAGGATGGAGCAAAATGCAAACTCATCGGTGCCTGTGGACCGACAACGGTCTAACTGCGTGATCAGCCACGCATGCAGGGTCAGACCCCAGGCAAACTTCTCACGGCCCACCAGCACCCTCTCCATCAAGAACGACTAACCACCACTGATTCGGTGGGTCGCCAGTGACCCGTACACTCGAATAATCATCGCTTCTATGCAACGATGCAACAGGGAATCTATCCCACTGATACTCACTGCCGTCCCAGCCATGTAGCGCTCGCCTGAGCAATATCTCTCGGTGATAGTACGCAGATGAGTATCCCTCAGTAGCACAGGATCTGCCGACAATGGTGTTCCCCGGAAGGGGAGACCAGTCAAAAAGTATATATCCTCCACCGCAGTGAAGGGGATCTGCTCTCCTCGCATGAGGAAGCAGTGTTGATTTGGGCTCCACATCTAGAGCAAGAACTGGAGTAAATACTCTTGTGCCCGTATCAACGGGCACTCAAAGAAATTTAGCAACCCACTGGTTGCTAAAGCCGCTCGAACTGCAAGAGGTGCATTGGCCACAGCATCCCGCAACTGTGACCAGTCTCGCTCACGCCACCGCACATCCATGATCACTACTTGCCACCTGCACACAACCCAAAGTCCTATATTAGCTTATGCAACCATCCAGTACATCACAAAAGGATAACTTTTCACCCTAAAACCTTGCCTCAAAAGGACGGTTTTACCACCCACAGGCACGCACACATGCGCACCTGTTCACTATACAGGCGTGCACTTATGCGCGCCTATTTTTCCCACAAGTGCGCTCTTGAGCACGCCTGTTCACAATACAGGCACGCGCTAGGGCGCACCTGTCACACCCACAGGTGCATTCTAGAGCGCGCCTATTCACCCCACAGGCACGCAGTCATGCGCGCCTGTATACCTCACAGGCGCGACCCTAAGGCGCACCTGAAATTCCTTCTCCCGTGCACGGATGCGCGCTTATTCAGTGTACAGGCGCGCACGGATGTGCGCCTTCCACTGATTCGCCCATGCATGTGGGCCCACATTCTACCAAAAACCCCTTTAAACCCCTGTACGACCCCCCCATACCTACCCTGCCCAAAAATTGGAAACCTATTTCTATGCAGGATGATTAGACCACTAACCTGAAACTCGCACACTGTCGATCGGGTACCTCGTGCTCCTGGAATCACTCAATCTCCTCTGAATCTACTCGAAAACTCACTGTAGCAGCAGGTACAAATGAGGTGGCAATGTGGGCCCTACAGCTATATATAGGCCTTTTTCCAAACTTCCACTCACCATTCCGGGAGCCCACGACGTCCATTTTTCAAACCGTCTTCAGCCACGGGATCAGCATCCTGCCACCTACATCATGGCTATCCCTGGGCCACTTTTCATCCTGAGCCCCCGGGGCGCCTCTTTTTCGTATCATGGCTAGGTACGCACACGCATTGTCACATTTATCTAATACATGTTCATATTTGTTATTATCTTCAGATATTGTTCACTTTGGGTATTTGGTTGTCCTGTGTGCAGGTACTTGATCATCATCTCTTCACATCATTCCTTTAGGTATATAATCAACACTGGCATGTAGTCTCTCCCACTGTATTGCACTTACATTCCCATTCACACCCCATGATTTTGGCCTTTAGGATACCCATTTCCCTCTCTGCAGTACTCACACCTCCATTTGCATTTTTGGTACTGGTACCCGGTAGTTTTCTTACCAACATGAGTTGTCTCATTCCTAGCACCTTTTTGCACTTTTGACACTCATGTTGTTCTTCATTACCCTTTAGGGATGGGAGTCCCGGTAGTCTTTCATCATGTTGTGAATTAACCACATACTTCTTCTCCTCATTTTGCTAGCTTCCCATATGGACTCCCAACACATCGCTTTATGGTTATGTTCTTTTTTACCTTCACCTCCGCAGGATCATGAACCCACCATTTCATCCACCATCAGTTTGCCCATCTGTGAACCTATCTTCATTTCACCTACCTCATACAGAAACTCGCCAATGGGGCCCCCACCCCTCATCAGTTTTCCCAGAAATGTTTGCCCTCCCTGGGGCACTCATTTCACACTAGAGGCACCCGTTTTTGTATTTTGTACATCTTTCCCACATTTATTCATTATTTATTGTACAAACGCCTTTGTTTTCCATTATTTACTTTTGTCATCACCATTGGCGACCTTCTATCCTTTTGGACACACGCAACCCATGTCACCCTTGGTTGGAGAATTACTTCTCATTTACCCCCGCCGACGTCGTCTATATCTTCAGAGTACTACCCAGACCACTTACCTATACCCTCTGAATTTGTTCACCTTGTCCCGCCTCTGGCACAACTTATCCTCGGTCTTGGCATCCCCCTGACACTCGACCTTGTCACACAGTTGCGGCCACTGTTTGTCTCATACATTCTCCAACCAAAGGTAGTCTTGAGTCTTCCCACTTCTTGACTTCGTCCATGTACCTCTATCATTTCCTCACCACAGTAGATTCCGTGAAGCCCTTTGCTTCTGGGAGTCGTGTTCCCTTTTTTGTCGACATCAACACAATTTTCCAGAAGGGCGACAGTATCTTGATTCTCATTTTCCATTTAATGAGAAATCTCGGACGGCATAGGGGGAAACACCATTGCTCCCTGATGTCGTTGACCCCCATAACATTCGACGCCAACACTTTCTCATGTTGTGGTGGGTCTTACTTTGCGACTATTGCAGTTTTTATTATCAGTTGTTGAAGACCTCTGAACTTGGTAGGGCCACCAATGCCCACATCACCATCGTTGTTTATTTCCGCGAACATTACATATGGTTCAGAGTATGTTCCTTTGCAGAATTGTCTTCTGCCTTTATCATTCCGCCCCCGAGGGCGCTGCAGTTGTATACACCAACATTTCCGTCATCTTTTTTCAAAGTTACATCATACGAGCATGGGGCATGCCCGCCTCGTTTGTACACAGTTGTATATTGTTACGCATCTTGTGGAAGGTCAGGTTCTACAGGTCCCTTTCTTCTCCAAAGGATTGCTCTACATGGTCCCACTCTTGCTCTCCCTTACACCACCATTCTCAGTAAAAGAAACATTGATGGATTTCGACTATATGTATGCTCCTAACCTCATCCATCAGGGGGCATCTGTTATCACTGAAATTTCATCCGCACATGGCGACAAGAACTCCGCATCGTCAAAACAGGACTGAAGTCATTCATGGCACAGGATTAATTCCATAGCATTGCAAAAGGGTCAAAAACTATACAAAATGACCAAGCAATTGAAGGGCGCTTTACAGAAACTGGGTGCACGTGCATAGGCGCACAACAACAACGTATAATGCGCACATTAGCGCACGATGCGCGGCTGTTGGGCGAAAAACCCGCGCGCCTGCTAAACGGTGCATTTATTGAAATTGGTCGACCTCCCAACCACTAATGGATCAGCTCCCAAGCCGATTTGACACCAAATCCGAGATCAATCCTCATGGTGGGCTGGTCAAAGACCTAATTGAGCCCTAAAGAGCCCCTTTTCACACTCCAAAGAGGCTATATTATCACCCAATGCTAGGCTATAAAAAGCCATGAATAACCACCATTTTCTCAAGGAATTATTTGTATTGTTATGCTGTTGAGATTGCTAAGGACTCATTCTTTGGCAATAAACATCACAAGCTGCATTTCATAGAGCTATTCACCCCTCTCTTGAGTGAATAAGCTTGGAGTTCTTTCACCCACATTTTCATCTTTTCATTGTAAGGAGAGCAAGCTTTGAGGGCCTCAAGAGACTTCCATTGGAGAAAGAAGGGACCCAAGTCCCATTTCTTCATTGTGCCTTTGGATTTCATCAATAGATCAGCTTATACATTGGTGATATTGGTCCATTTGTCTCTGTTTTTCATTTTTCCATATGCTCATAGTTTTAATTTGTTTTAGTTTGATTTTTGTTTATAACTTTGTTGTTTCTCTTTCTAACCTTTTACTCTACAGCTGTCATGCCTAGCAGAGCCCAACTAGGCATGTAAGCACTCATTATTTGCTCACCAAGTGACAAATTGGGTGCAAACAATATCAGTGGTCTCTTCTTGGTTTGGATTGTCTGTTTTTATTTTTTCTCAGAGTTTTAGAGATACACGCGGCCTATAGAAGGTCAGCCCGCGTCTACACACTCTTTGGCTCTATACATCTCGCGTTCACACGCTTGTTGTTGGATTATCAATAGTGTGCTTGGGAAGGATAGTTTTTGTTGAGGGTAAGGTTGTCATCCTTTCCCTTGATGAGATTTATACCTCTCAGGTATTTGAATCTCTGTCTTAGCAGTTAGTAGCTTAGGATTAATCTTAGCCTTAGCTTGCTTTTTCTCATTTAAAAAGTTGTCATAAAAAAAAAAATTAAGGGTTTTTAGACAAGTGGGAGAGTCATTTTTTTTAAAATTTGCTAGTGTGTGATTTGTTGAAGTGATTTTTTGTGATCTGCGATTAGGCCAGAATTGTTTTTCTTTGTTTTTACTTGTTGGTATTTTTCCTTTTTTTCTTTATCAACATTTAAAAAAAATCTCTTTCATTTTCTTGTTTGGTTGAAGAGTGTGATTCTGCAATATTCGCCAGGGAAAAGTATTTTATTTCATAAGTTGTTGCAGTTTACTTAAATCATAAGTACCTCATAGTTGAGTGAAATTCCTTTTGAGTTTGTTTTCCAAAATCTTAGAAAATTAAAAATATATATATTTCGAAAAGTTGTTGAAATTTTGCATTGAGTGAAAGTTTTTGTTTCCAACTTTTTACTCATTTTTACTTTCATCTTTTACACATCATCAATTTCACTTTCATACCCCTTGACATAAGAAAAATCCATAAAATTAACGCTAAATATAAAATTTATTATACTTTTATGTTTGTAGGGTTAACCAACTAGTTGAGGATTAGGGCCTTGGATTAGGTTCGAGAGAAAACTCTTCAAGGCCATTACAATCAAACATTGGAGTCTGAGTTAGGGATTGTCTAAGTCTAGTATTGTGAAATTTATCTGGGATCCCACTCTAAAATAGGGGATAAACACGAGGTCACGTGTGAAAAGGTAGCGAAGCTAACCCCTCCAAAGCTAGACCAATCGTAGTGGAGAACACATATAGAGGGCTTGTTTTCAGATTCCGTCGATTGCATTTTCCATGGGGATTCATGGGTATCAAATCCATTCGAGGTCCTAAATTGTCTTTCAGACCACTTTCTTTCAATAACCTTAATAGGTTTCAGGCTTGATACCCTTCTCATTGTGGTCTACCCGAATTTCGACTGTACCCGCCTGGTGACTGTTCGCACTGGCAACCTAGTTGCCTATCGTTTTTAGGGACATACACAGGTGACTGCGAGGGTATACTGTGGTACCTAGGAAAGACATCGGGCCATGATTTACAGAGTATACCTAGAGGGTGTTTCTCTTTTCGAGTTTCACTTGCACCGGTAAGTTGCTCTAGTGTTGGTTATTGTAACTATTCTTTCAATTAAATTAGTGTTTGCCTGTCTTATCTTGTCGAGATTTTTTTAGTGTGTGTTACTTTTGAATGTTTAGACTACCCTAGAGTGTTTTTGATCTTCTCACATAGTGGAGGATCATGAGCTCTGCTAGTCACAAAGGCTTCTTTTCCTACTTCTGATTACACTGGAGCCACCCCCGCCACAATTAAGGCGAAAGCTACACCAACAAGGGTCTTTTGAAGCGACCGGGGCACAAGCAATTGTGCCCGACCAACATCTGGAGGAATAGACTCTTTTGGACCTTGAAGAGAACACTCTTGGCCAGGTTGAAACCCCAACCTCTAATTTCTTGGCACCTTTGATCATACCAATTCAATTTTACGAGCACTAGACAATGTTTCACGCAGCAATGGAAACAAATGTTGTCACTCCATCTAGGAATTCTTCCATTCCCACTATGGTCATCACCACAGGAGAATTTTCACCTCCTAACCCACCATCATTGGTCCAAGACACCATGGTCTTGATTGCCTCTACGTCGCATAGTGGTCCGATCCCATCTTTGGTGGTGGCCACAAACCCTATCACACCAAGTGTGACAGGCCCTCTGTTCTCATACGGGATGCCTAGTTCAGGTACAAGCCTTGTACTTTCCTACTCCACTTTACAAACTTTAGGTCTAGGTGCAGAGAACTCTAGTGCTCCTCTGCAAGTTCACATGGGGGGAACTCCTGCTCCTTTTAACGCTTTTCCTTATAGAGGAGGTCATATACCTCCTTCGTCCCCTTCACTCGGTGGCTAGCATCAACAATCCGCTGGGAAACCTACACACCATAGTTTATTTGGTGCGGGGAGTCAAGAAACACCTTCGCATAATATGTTGGTAGGTTCGACACCATTTTCTTTGATCAGAGAGTTTGGTAACAACGCCTTTTCGTCAGCTGCCTTCCTGACTGGGGGCAATCCCATTTTTTGACAACCTATTCCTATGTAGGGTACTATTCCTGCACAGGGGGAAAAACTAGGAACTTCTTTCACATCAGGGCCTTGGAATTTGTGGCAGGGATCCGTTCCCTCGTCTAGAATGTCGATCTGGGGTAATTCTTTCCACAATCAATGGAACCCCGAACAGACTACTATGCCTATCCCCACGAGACCGACATGGGGTAACCCTTCCCAAAGTCCTTCGAATGTAATGCATGCCCAACCATCTATGTCCTATTTTGGAAATCAGTCGATGATGTCTCCACATACACAAAATCCATACGCTGGCCAGGGCCATGGTTTCTACCAGAATCCAGGTTAGCAACCAAACTTTTCCTGGCAACCTGGTGCTAGTCAAAATCTAGGCCCCTTTTCCCAGGTTATCACCAACAACCCAAACTACCCTTCCTGGCGACTTTGCACTTGCCAGATTTGACAAGGTTGTTGAATGACCCTATTTATCACGATTCACGTTGGCCTCCTATGCCAACGAAGTTGCCTTTGGACATTCCAAAGTTCGAAGCCAAGCCTAACAAATATCCAGGAGATCATGTGACTACCTCATATTTGGTTCTCATCGAACTCGTTGAAACATGACTCCATATAGTTGCAATTGTTTCAAAGTACTCTCATTGGGAGTGCTGTGAAATGGTACATTGAGATTGATCACTCAAGATACTCTTCCTTCGGTGAGATGGCAATGACTTTCCTAAACCATTTCCAGTTACCTGTGAGATATGACACTGGCACAGAGCTGTTGGCCAATTTCAAACATATGACAACGGGCCATATCTCTGGTCACATCCGAGAATGGAGATGCAAGAATAGTTTAATTAAGGTGCCAGTCCCACCATCATTCCTTCTTGAGTGTTTAATTAAGTCTTTGGTCCCGCAGTTATCCAAAGATGTCGCAACGTCGGGAGTATTCTTCGAAGAAGACGCCATCATGAGAGCTCAACAATTTGAGCTCATCTATTCTCAGTCTGGTTTATTATATAACATCTTGCCAGATGCACCATGCTCAATACTTAATAAAACTAGATAGAGAGTTGGACCACATGTCGATGGTATTGTTGGTTTAGCACAAACAAAGCCCGCTAAGCAATTGACGAAGCAGTTGCAACAGCTATCTATACAACACACAGTGGTTGGCCAAACTACTACTTTGGTTGCTCCCCCTACCAAAATGTCGTAGGTACACACAGTGAAATCGACTAACCCAAAGGCCACCCAACAGTCTGAAGGAAAAAAAAAACAACAAAATAAGGGTAAGGAGGATAAGAAACCTACCGATAATGCTGGCGGGGACAACACTGAGAAACAGAAGGTGAGATATCCATGCAACTTGCACGTGGACGACCACCCGACCCATCTATGTCCTCAGTTTGCAGAAGCCCAAAATTTTGTGACACAACAACAACCTGTTGTCTTGACCAATCCATTTCAACATGGGAAAAATCTAACCTAAGCCTCTACAAGCACAGAAGGGGGCAGCCAAGAAACCCCTCTGCCTACGAATAAAACTGCATCCACGAACGTATAAACTCCCATATCTTCCTTTACAGATTGAGAAGACGTTGGGTGAAACAATGACACGCATTCCCAATGACACATTCAAAAAAGCTTCTCATAACCCAAACTCAATGGCCGCCCAAACCTACTCTGTGGTGGAAGATTTATCACAAACCCCTTGTGCAATGTCTGCTTTGGAGGTCCTCAAAATTTTCCCTTCCCAGAGGAAAGCCTTGTTAACCACTTTAGTATCTACTGATACTTGTAATCCAGGTACAATCATGCTGGATACAACCGACTTAAAACCTCGTCTACCTTACCACATAGCGTTTTAGATCGTAGTGGCTTATCCCACAAAAAATTTTACTTTAAATATCTTTTGCATGACGGTTGATGAGGGTGCCTCAACATGCATTATGTCGTTGGCATGTTGGAAGGCCATTGGCTAGCTCGTTTTGTCTCTATTAACTACTCTCCTCACCACTTTCGACGATCATTCATTCTGACCACATGGTATTGTTCCTTCTTTCCCCGTGCAATTAGGAGGGAAGATCGTGTGTGTCGAAGTAGAGGTAGTCGATGCTCCCCTCGACTATTAACCTCTTGTTAGGAAGGAGCTGGACTTATTCCATGCAAGTTGTGGTTGCTACTATTTTCTGGGTCTTGTTGTTTCCACATGAGGGTCGGATAGTGACCATCAATCAATTGTCCTTTTCCAAACCTGACCCTGCATTGGGGGCATCCATGGTCCTAATGATTGATAATCCTCAACCATATTTTGTCAACGTGGGGGTTGGTTTGTGCCCATATTTGATGGGTACCTTTGATTACCCACCCCCTCAAGGAGATATCAAGTTTATATCCAATCACCATAAGGTTGAGATTTTTCAATTTTTGTTGTTCCGCATGACTTACTTCAACGATCCATGGATACTTCCTTCCCCATCGGCCATGATGGATGGGATAGTGCACTCAGGCATGTCCATTCCCTTATCCGCAGTTGAAGTAGCATACTCTTTAGTCCAGCAAAATTCATCTCACACTGATCCAACTCCTGCACAAGTGTTCGATCCACTTCTAGAGCCTATTTGGGCTCAGGTTTCTCTTGCTCACACCGATTCATTATACTTAGTATTCCCTTCTGATGAAGCAATAATTGAAGCAATGACTAGTTCAGACAAACCCTGGGAAGATCTTCATCATAGATCATACTTCCTCCCAGAGTGAAGTCGAATCGAAGCGGGAGAATTCACCATGACTATGAAGGGATATCAGTCTTGTCCTATTAATCTCTTAGCTACACATGAGGTTTATTCTGAGGGTAATATGGCCACTATCACAAAAACCTTACCGATCAATATCTCCTAAAACCTTACCGTCTTGGAAAATGTCTTCGTCGGAGCTGACTGGTCCCTCGAAGAGATTCAACTCTATACATATCTTTTCAAAGAATTCCGTGACGTTTTTTTCTGGTCTTATGAGGAAATGCCAGGAATCGATCCAAAAATAGTTGAACATGAAATCACAATGTATCCTGATGCAAAGCCGGTTCAGCAAAAACTTTGTCCAGTTAACCCCAAGAAAGCAGCAGCCATTAAGGTTGAGGTTGAGAAATTGCTAAAAGATGGTTTTATCTATCATATCCATTTGACACAATGGGTGTCAAACCCCATGCCGGTCAATAAAAAAAAAGGCACAATTTGTGTATGTACAGAATTCCATGATTTGAACAAGGCTTGTCCCAAAGATAATTTTCCCACACCTTTTATCGACCAGATCATTGATGAATTTGCGGGTTGCGAAGACTTTTATTTCATGGACGGTTTTTTGGGATATAATCAAATACAAATCAAACCTGAAGACCAACACAAAATGGAATTCATCTGTCCATGGGGTACATTCGCATATCGTAAGATGCCTTTTGGTCTCAAAAATGCTGGAGCCACCTTTCAGCAGGCCATGTCTTTTGCTTTCCATGACCTCAAGCATATAGTCGAGGATTACTTAGATGATTTAGCATCTTGATCTCGCAAGAGAACGGATCATCCCACACACCTCCGACTTATCTTCGAACATTGTCACTACTTTAGGATTTGCCTGAATCCAAACAAGTGCAGCTTCTACGTAATGTCAGGATGATTGTTAGGTTTCGTAGTGTCAACAACAGGGATCATGGTCGATCCTCTCAAGGTTGAGGCAATAACTCAGTTTCCCCTCCCACGCACAATCCTTCAACTTCAGAGTCTACAAGGCAAGGAAAACTTTTTACGATGCTTCATTGCCAACTATGTCGAGATCACCAAGGGCTTTATGCACTTACCGAAGAAAGACGTTCCCTTTTACTGGGACGATGTTGTTCAACAATCTTTTGATGAATTGAAACATGCGCTCACAACTGCCCCTCTGCTCCGGCCACCTAACTATAACAAAGATTTCTTATTATATCTAGCTGCAGCAAAATCAACCATTGGCATGGTTTTAGTTCAGGAAGATGACTTGTTCTTAGAATATGTGATCTATTACTTGAGCAGAGGCCTCATAGGACCAGAACTCAATTATTCTCACATAGAAAAACTTGCGTTGGCAACAGTTCATGCTATTCAACGGTTCCATAATTATGTTCTATTTAGAAAGACCACTATCATTGTTGTCGTGAATCCATTCTAGTACATGTTGACACAATGGGTAATAGGAGAAAAAATCAGTAGATGGATAGTCACCCTCCAAGAGTTTGACTTAGACTTCGTTTCGGCAAAGTCCAAAAAGTCACTGGTCTTCGCAGAACTTATTTTGGAACTTTCAATTGAGTCAGGTGATGTTATGCCTGAAGAATAACCTATCTAGGGAGATATGTTTTTGATCACATCCTCGGATCCCTGGTACGCAGATATACTCATATATCTCCATACTTTGAAGTGCCTCACCTCTGCTTCTTGTGATTAGCGTCGACATATACACCATCAGGCTAAGAATTATCTCATACTCGATGATATGTTGTATAGGAGAGGTGTGGGCTGCATCCTATGCTGATGTCTCACTCACGAAGAAGCATTTATCGTGCTTAACGATTTCCATATCAGAGCTTGTGGAGGTCATTTGTTTGGGTTGGAAACAACCCAAAAGATTCTTCGAGCATGTTACTTCTAGCTGACACTTATCAAAGATTGTATCGAATTGGTCAAGAAGTGCCACCCATGCCAAATCTTCTCTCGAAAGATGAGGGCACGTCCCACTCCCATGTTTCTGGTCATCACAGTTGGTCCCTTCACCAAGTGGGGGATTGATTACATTACTTGCAACCCTCCTTCAGTAAGGGGGAACTGCTATATCATTGTAGTTGTATACTACTTCAAAAAGTTGGTCGAAGCTATGCCAACGTTTAAAGATGATGAAGAGACTGCAACTTTATTTTTATTCAATCAGATAATAACAAGGTTCGGCGTCCCGACGGAGATTGTCACTAACCATGGAAGTCACTTTCAGAACCAGATGATGAACAAGTTAACATCAAATCTTGGGTTATGGCAAGAACATTCATCACCCTACTACCCCCAAGCAAATGGGTAGGTGGAAGTTGTAAACAAAACTCTTAAGACCATTCTACAACGAACTATCAACTCGGCCAAGTCAAATTGGAATTTGAGTTTATACTTGACATTATGGGCTTACCGAACATCTGTGAAGACTGCAACCGATTTCTCACCTTTTCAACTCATTTACAGGATGGAGGCAGTTTTTCCCATCGAATGTCAGATCCCATCTCTAAAGTTGGCAGTACAATTATTTCCAGACACTTCTCCACTTGAATAATGGTTAGTATACCTTGAGCAACTCAATGAGCACCGTCGTGATGTGGCCCTAGCCAACGAGGCTAAAAAACATAAGGACAAGTGTCAGTATGATAGGTCCGTTCATCCTCATATTTTCTCTGAAGACAACCTTGTCCTGGTCTATGACCAAGATAAGGACCCCATGGGGGTAGGAAAATTCAAACCCATGTAGTTCAGACCTTTCATCATAAAAGAGGTTTTAAAAAAGGGCGCTCATCATCTGGTTGATTTTGAAGGGAATTCTTTGGCGGAGCCTAGAAATGGGCTCTACCTCAAGAAGTATTACTCATAGGTAGGTCACTATGGGTAACTTTTGTAACATATGTATAATCTTTGTACTATTACATTTTAGTTTCTTTTAGTGTTATGGACATGTCATTGATGTTATCTTTCGTCACTATGGAAGATGTCAAGTGATTCTAAGGTGTTCATTGGGTATGTATATGGTGCTAGTCAACACACTCGGAGGCTTGCCTCTGCAGCTTGGGTAATCTTTACACCTCAAGGCCAGTTATTATCTTCCGGAGATATATGCTTAAGTGACACCACAAATAATGTCGCCGAGTATAGTGTAGTTATTGAGTTGCTTCGTGACGCTTTGTCATTGGGTATCTCTCATCTCTGGGTCTATCTCGATGCTCAACTAGTCATGTCTTAGTTAAACAAAGTATACTTGGTTCATGATCCAAATTTACACCGACAATTCCTTAGGGTACATCTCTTAGAACAAAAATTTGATTATATTACATATTTTCATGTTCCTAGGAGATTAAACCAAGTTATAGATACTCTAGCTAATCAAATTTTAGATTGGCATCTTGTACATATATAAAAGAACATTCACATAAATATGTAAATACATTTTTTACACATGATCCATACGACACAAAAGACAAAAAAACATATATAATATCATAAAGTAACCAGAGTACATAGATGGATGCAAGAACCTCAAAAATAGGACTAATAACGAGTCACAGGGCTTATGCCCTCAAAAAATATATACAAGTAGTGCTTGTGGCAGGTCAAAATGTCTAGCTAAAGTCAGGACCTATGGGCCATGTTATACTGGTCCACAACATTGGATAAAAACCGAAACAACCGGACCCACGTCCATGGTGGCCCCACTACATGAGGCTGCATAGATGGTGGCAGGTCCTCGATCTCTTCCATCGGGACCATGCAAGTGAGTGCAGTAAAGTTACGCTCGACTCATCTCAATACCCTGTCAGCCTCCCTAGCTGGAAGATCTCTTGCTATTGTTGGTCCCCCTGCAGTGGTAGGTGCGGCCCCTGGCTGAGGACGACGCCTGTTCCTCACATAGTCAGCGGGTTGCACTGGTCCCACATCTGCACACAATGAACACATATCCATCAAATACTCTGTCATAACAAAAAAAATGATATATATATAACAAAACAACATAAAAATTACATATGTTTAAAACACAAAAAACTACAAAGGTGGAGACTTACCCATCTCCCCTCGCTCCTCACCAGGAGGTAATGGTATCTTAGGGTCTCTCGAGAAATCTATCCTGGCATAGGGGTAATCCTCTATAATCGGGATCTATCGTGAAAGCCACACAAAGAAGTCATCATCGAAGGAATCATTGGTCCTTCTGCCACCCTATCACGATAGTAATACTACCCATCTACACACAGCAGGAAGAGAGGCCTGATGTCCTTGTACCATTACTCGAGGACTAAAACTCAAAACTCTCTCAAAAAAGAATGAACACATAATGGTCTCGAACCTGAAGTTCCTATGTGTTCGCAAATGACAATCTGTCAACTCCCTTTTCATACATTCAAGTAATGTGGTACTCCCTTTGCATTTAAGCATTGGACTGTACAGTTCATCTTTGCACAGGATGCCTGATGTAGAGCCGTAGAACTAGTAATTCGCCCAATAAGCAATACTATCACCTGTAGTGATAAGTTAGTGATCTTTCTTATGGGCACTTGTGTGCTCAAGTGGTCTGTATCAGTTGCACAGTATAGGCCTATCAATTCTTCTATGCATTGACTAGTTCCCCTAACCTAGAGAGGCCAGTCAAAAAGTAAATGTCCTTGACCGTGGGCACCAATGACTACCCCTCTAACATGAATGCCTCTGCATCCGGATGCTAGTAGTCAACCAAGGCATTCAGTAGCCTAGGTTGTGCCCGTATGAAAGGACATAGAAAAAACTTGAGTAACCCACATTGCATCAATGTAGCCACAGCATTCGGGTCTTCCCCGACCAACTCATTCACCTCTTCATGCTCTCTTTCTCTCCAATGGACATACATATTGTAAAACACCAAGGTTCAGGAGGGTTAACCCTTTCCTTTTATGCCTTTTTAATTCCATAAGGGGGTCCACGCATGCTGTAATGGTGACAGTCACGTGTACACGTGTGCAGAGTTTACTCTACTGGAATGTACATGTGGGTTGTCTAGAGATAGCCCGCATGGACCTAGGGCCGAACTTTTAAAGTTCGACGCCCCCATAAAAAATGAAACCTAATGAAAAAATAAGGACAGAAAATGAAAGATAAGGGAGTTTGTACTTACTTGGTCCAGACATAAGTTTGTTTCGTCCACTGTAGCTCCCGAAATCACCACTTTTGACAAAGGGGGTATTTTGGCTCCAGAGTCAATTTCCAAATCAACAATGGTGATAATGAGCTGGAAACTTCTATTTATAGACCTTTTAGCCTCCTTTTGTCATTCTTTTTGGCCTCCCTTATCATCTTCTTTATACCAAAAACCATTTAGAGTGATTCAAGAGTTGCATAAGAGGGATTTTCTCGGGTATTGGGAAAGTTTGTTTTTGTGAGTTTTGAGTAATTTTCGACGGTCCGTGGAAAATTTTTCCAACGATCGACTTGAGAATATAGGTTAGGTTTCTACCCTAACTTTTGTATCTTGTTGTATTTTTTCTTTTCGATAGGATCAATCCCATCAAGTTGTGACACAGAATCATCATAGTTGCTTTAGAAGTGTCGCAACTTGGTGGTAGAGCTTATCAGAACATGGATGCCCTAGGTAGATCTTGGTTGCATTATGGTATCCATCATGTCTCTAAAACACTGTAGGCTCGAGAGTCCTTGTAGTTTTTCCTGAATACGAGCTTGAGCCTCATTTGCATGATTCCTCTTCTCTCTTGACCTCACCCTCAGGACTCCCAAAAAATAACGGGTCTTATTTTAAGCCCTTTTCAGACCCTCTAAACATGAAAATATTGTCGAGCGATCTTGTGGCCTTTCACACTTGTTAAACTAAAATTTGAAGTCACGTCTGTCAGGTGATAGTTTACCCCTTTTTCGGTCTAGACGGTCAACTGTACGAACAAAGGTATACTCTATGGAACTTTAGTTCTTTAGAAGAGTACTCTTAGGTATAATTTTATCCCTTTTTCGAGCCTGACGGACTAAACTTATGAAGAAGGAACCCCCACGGAATCCATAGTTAATCTCTTTTCAGACTCCCTAAAATTGAAAAGATCGTCGAGTGACCTTATTCTTTCACACTCGTTAAACTGGTCCAGAAGAACATTCCTGACGAAGTCCATAGTTAAGCTTTTTTCAGACTCCTTAAAAATGAAAATATGGTTGAGTGATATTGTCCTTATCACACTCATTAAAATGGTTTTGAATAGACATCTTGTTGGTGCTAGTTTACCCCTTTTTCGAATCGACTAGACTACTTCGAAAAAGGTACCCCAACAGAGTCTCCTTTTGTGTTTTTCAGACTCTTTAAATATGAAAAACCACTGAGCTTACCTTCTCTAGGTTCGTTAAACTTATATTGAAGGATGTTACCATTATGTGTTTTGTTAACCACATTTGCATACCTTATACGCCAGCCTTGTAGCAGTTTGCTTCTGCGTCTTAACAACCTTGGACCCTGGAGGATTTCTCCCGAGTATCATTATTATGAACATCAGTCTTGTCCTTATGCCTTGAGCTTGTATGTTTGTCACACTCATTCCTCCATTGTAACGTAACATTCCTTTATTCTTTTTTCCAAAATTATTAAAAAAAGACAAAAAAATCAAATATACCCCAAAAAGAGGAAGGGAAAAGTATTTTCTTTATTGGTGGCATAATGAGTCTCCCTTGGATAAAGCACATCTGTCCATTTTTTCATCAAACCTTGGGATTTCATATGACCTTAGGAAGTTGTTCTTTCCACATAGAGTTGTGTCCTCCCTTGTTTGGTTATTCTTCCAAACATATGGAGACTTTACGTTGCCTACTGCCTCGTAAACTTATGTTAATGCCATGCTTCCTAAGTCTCATCATTTTTCATGATATTGTCCAAAGGAAGTTTGTCACCAAGCCTGAGTCAGCCCCTCTGTAATTTGTCTCTTTCCCTCATACCTGGCCATCCTGAATGTCCAATCAAGTCCTTGTTCGAAATCAATGAAGCCTTCAGTCTGATCATCAATTCCATGACCGACGAGCCATCGAAGACCTCTGGGTAGTGCAGTCGTACACTCATATTACACTCCTACCCAAGTTTTGAATATTTTGAGGTAGTTTCTTGAGTTCTGAAGACCTCATCTCCATCCATCAGGCTGTATCAGCTTCTAGAAGATGGATACTCTATATGTATATCTTTTTGATTTCGAGATGTAGTTTCGTTGTGTATTGTTCGCGGCTACTCTTTATATAGTTATATAACATGGATCTACAATGTATTTGATTGGTAGCCATGATTCTATTTTATCCCAAGCATGGGTATGCCCGCCTTGGTGAGACATTTGTTATTTTGTAGATGGCACCTCCCGATTCCTGATTCTTGGGATCAATCATTTGGCACATCAGTAAAGATTGGTAATGTATTTCGGCTATCAGATGCTTTTATGCCCTCACACATTAGGGGGCATCTGTTATAACCCTAAATTGCACCATATATGCTTACTTGGCATCAGGCCATCTCAGATCCCTTCTTTGCCAAAGAACTATTAAACAAACTCTTTAAAAAACCTCTTTTATAAGGGCCCACACGCCCTACTCATTTACTGCATGCGTGTACATTCTAGCGGACCTAAAACAGCCCGCGTGGACTGACAAAAGCATGAAAAAAAGAAAGTTGCTGATAGAACACACAACTTTGGGAGAGTTAACTAAAAATCCCAGCCATGCATGGTCAAGGGTTCATCCAAATACCTAGCTTCTTCTAGCCTATAAAAGAAGGTCTACGGTTCCCATTTGGAGGAGGAGAAAAAGAGTAAAGAAACTTTGCCCAATTACATATTCCCATTGTCCCAACCCTTTAGCCATCCTTGTGTAGGAAGAGATACAAAGCAAAGAAGTTGGAGGACATTTGAAGAGGAGCCCAACATCAGGATTCATGGAGCAATGGCCGGTATCGACATTGTAAGTTGATTCATTATATTTAATAATAAAGAAATGCTTTTCCCATCCCACTATATGAGTTCTTCATAGTTCAGTACATATATGTTTGAATCTCTAACCCATTAGTCTATAGGTAAAATGCATGTGTAGTTTGTTGCTTGTTTTGTATGTAGGTTAGCCTTGGGAGGAGAGCTGCCAACAAGTGATCAAGCATGAAGAAGGATCGACATCAACCATCCGGAACAAGGTATGTTGGTCTAAACCATGTATTTGTTGAAAAGGAATGGGGTTTAAGTTTAGGGACGAAGGTAGAAAGTAGATTTCTTTTGGTCATATCTGCATGCATAAGATAACCCTATTTTCTATTCTGTAAGGGGATTTCCCTCACAACAGAATTGGCGACCATACTGGGGAAGTCTCTAGGGTTCCTAGGAATTTTATTTGTTTTTGGGTAGTTTTAAAAGACTGGTTTTCTTGCCTGTTTTTTTTTTAGTTTCTGCAAAGTCTGAGCTAGAAGAGAGTTTGGTTTTCCATACCAGTTGTCTATGTTATTTGCTTGACTGTGTTTTTTTGGGACCCACAGAGGTACACGTGGCCTGCATAAGGTATTCACGTGTGTACCCATGCCCTACTCTCTTACAGCTTGCGTGTGAACGCTCGAAAATAATCTTACAATACAAGACATACGAGGGAGCTTTCTAGAGTTTTCCCTCCTATAGCTCTAACTATCTAATAGAATCAAAATCTCTACAACTACTTTACATTTATTACATTAATTCCCTCCAACAAACATATGAGAGCAACTGCTCAAGATCTGTGTTAGAATCTCCAAACCATAAAAGAAAAAATATCCTCCCAGATATTACATTAATGTTTTATCTTTCCAAATTCAAAATGTTCTCAAAATGTGCATTGGTGCGTTTCCAGCTGTCCTCTCCTTTGCTAACTTGCTTTGTTGGCGATGCTCCTACATCAACCTCCAATTTGTAGGCTTGGAAAACTTCCATATCTATTGACATGTTCTCAGTCAAGTTTATTTTAGCCTGCAATTGTTTGACTAACTCCCCGTGTTAAATGGCTAATTCTCTACTTGCCTATGAATTCTTATGCATTTCGTCAAGATTGATTTTGAGTTGCTGAATTTCTTGTCTGTCAGAAGATATAATATGCTCAAAACCCCTATTCATCTAATCTCTTACACTCTGTTGCATTTTCTTGAGTTGGTATTACAACTGATTTACCAGCAGGTCCTTTTGCTTTAGTTGTTCCTTCTGATTCCCACTGAATACCGATTTGTTGAGGAAAAATCTCCCAATGAGCCTACCACTTCCATAGGGAAGTCCGCCTCCTCTAAGGTATGTCGATCACATAGAACCCTTTGCCTCTTGACAGTTTCACCCTCCTTTTGGTGTGTCTCTCTTTTTAATATAGACCTCCTCTTCTTGCTGAAGAAGAAGTTGAGAGGGGGCATTTCTTCAACCGAAATGGGAGTAAGATATTCTATAAACACTACTTTGGCACTTGGGTTCCCCTGATT
Source organism: Picea engelmannii (assembly GCA_009831015.1). Lineage (NCBI taxonomy): Eukaryota > Viridiplantae > Streptophyta > Pinopsida > Pinales > Pinaceae > Picea > Picea engelmannii. The sequence continues at coordinate 859,711 of ML779653.1, forward strand.
GATATGTAAAGGGGTCAAAGACATAATAGGGTCACCTACTTGGGTGGTATGTGGTTTCCCTGTTGTATTAGTAGCCAATGTTTCTGGTGTAGATAGCGATGCATATTGTCCCTTTTTTAGCAAAACTTCAGCTTGACCTTTCGTTTGATCATCAGGCGGATTTGATGGTGCATTATTTTCTTTCTGTGTCAAAACCTCCAATTTCACCAAATTTTATTGAATGTCTTTTCTACTGGAACATCCTGATTATAAATTTTGATCCCCAACTTCTTGTGTGGATGGAGATGTCGGGACTTCTCCCTATAAGACTTTGTGCAGACTATTTCTCTAGTGTTTCTGAAAAGTATAGAACTTGGTTAATTTTTTTGGAGGCAGAGTCTGGACTCAGCTCAACACTTCTTGATAAGATATTGCCCCTCGGAATATCTCATCATGTGGGGAATTTTGTTAAGCCCTAAATAGTGGCTCATCACCCCTTAATTAGGGAATATTATATTAGTAATGTTACTTTATGTATGTTGGCTTTAGTCCATTAGGTGTAATTATACCTCCTAGTCTCCTATATATACCAAGGAGACATTTTCATTTTGAATCATCTTGTAATTGTACATTTATGTGGGAATAAGGAGGTTTCCCCCTCGAAGAGGCTTATTATTTGAGTTTCTCTCTCTTATTTTGAGGTTTTTCTATGCAATATTAATATTTGGTTCTTAACATATGGTATCAAAGTTCAAGGTCTTGGGGTTTTGTTGCTATATCTGAGACACCTTGGAATTTTTGCAATAACTTGTTTTCTACAACGTTTAAGAAGGAACGGATTGAAGGATATTTAGTAGAAAGATCAAGGTACATTGGGTTAAAATTTCATCTCTTGATGCCTTATAATTTCGGAGATATAGCCTGTGGAAGATAGGGTTCTCGAATCATCCTGAACTAAGTCATTGCGGAATTTTATCTATAAAACCTTTTCTATAATGTTTCAGAACCTGAACTCCAGAGGCTATTCACATAAATTAGTAAGGTATATGTGGTAAATTTTTTATCTTCTGGGTCTTCTTAAATTTGTATATACATCCTGTGGAAGATAGGGTATCTGACTAGTCCTATTGACTAGTCTCAATAAGGTGTTCCAGGTAAAACAATCATAACTTCTTCCTAGAGTATCCAAATTGAGTGAGACTGGTTTCATTGGATATTGGATAGTCTTCAGTATTTCTGGTACAAGTTTCAGAATTTTATATCATTTATTTTGTGCGGGGCACTCTATACAAGTGAGATCTCCTGGAAAATCCAAAAATCAGGAAGTTGTGGGGAAGTTACCATAAATTCCACTTGGCACATCAAATTTTGATTAGACCTCTGGCATTACAGAGAAGAAATATCATAGAACTACAAAAAATAAAGTTTCATACCTAGAAGGGACAAAACTTTGGATATACAACAGAAGAAAGATTGTCTAGCAGAACCACCTCAAAATCAAGGTTCAAAAGTGATACTTGGCCAGCATGCCACCCAAAAAGGGAAATTCTACACCAAATAAGCCTCCAGAAAATCCTAATTAGACTCTTGATGAAGGTGAAGAAATGTGTAGGGACATAAATGATTTACAAAACAAGACAGTAACAAAAGATGAACTACAAGAGATGGAAGCTAAGTTGGAGGCAATAAATACTAAGATGGATGGTTTAAAAGAGGAGATCAGGGAAGGATTGAAAAATTTCATAATAGAGAGGACACCTGAAAGTGAAAATGTATCCCATGAAATTCATGATGAGGACACAAGGAAGGTGAATTAAGAATGGAAAAACTCTAACTTTGGGTTGAAGTCCAACCATGTTCCTAAGACCGATTTGCGGAAGTTTGATGGCAAGGACCCTATCACATGGATACTTCAGATGGAGCAATTCTTTGATCTACATAATGTTCCACATACACAAAAGGTATGAATTGCTTATTTATATTTAGAACACAATCAATTTGTATGGTATAGATGGATTTGTTCTTGCAAATCACTCGTCACTTAGACAATTTTCATGGAAGAAATTATAGCACACTTTGAGGATACAAGGAGCAATACCATCTTTAGCCAATTGATAAATCTCAATAAAAAGGGTTCAGTTACAGAGCACATTGAGAACTTCAAAAGATTGAATATAAAGGTAACCGATATTACAGATGAGCACTTGATTGATGTATTCATAGGAACTTTAAGAGATAGCATTCAATATGAGGTTTGCCTTGGCAACCCAAATCATTGGAGAATGCATTTAGGGTGGCAAGAAATGTTGAAAGTAAAAATATGGCTATGGATACTAGAAGGACCAATCCTAACATCTATAGAGAGAATAATGCTCCTTCTTCTAAAACACCTCAACCTACAAGGTTGACAACTCAACAATTGGAGGAAAGAAAAGTAAAAGGTTTATTCTTTAATTGTGACAACAAGTACAGTAAGGGACATATGTGTGATGAGAAGAAATTATTCTACATAGATTGTGAAGAGGAAGAAGAACAAGAACATGAACAAGAACCATCTCAA
>ML779653.1:862299-903296 GCA_009831015.1 Picea engelmannii
TCATAATTTCATTCACTATAAATTAGCCAAAGATCTCAATTTCTTTGTATATCCAGCACCAGAGTTTCAAGTAATGATTGCAGATGGAGGAACTATCAATTGCTTAGGAAAATGAAATAAGATCAATCTTACTATGGGGGAATTTGTAATGAATAGTCCAATGATTTCTATACCCATGGGTGGTGTTGATGTTGTACTAGGAATCCAATGGTTACAATCATCAGGAACAATGGCTTTTAATTTTCAAGAACCTTTCATGAAGTTTTCATTGGAAGGAAAATAAATTGAGCTAAGAGGTATCATAGGGAAACCCGGTAAGGTGATAATCTCTAATGGCATGACAAAATTATTGAAAAAAGGGAATCGAGTTTTTATTGCACAACTATGCTCACTAGATGTTCAAACATCTAAGCCATCTATTCCTCTAGATCTCCAAGGGATCGTTGATAAGCATTCCAAAGTATTTGAAGATATTCCCAAAGGACTTCCACCCACTCGAAATCATGATCATGATATTTACCTAATTCCCGGAAGTGTTCCTCCTAACATTAGGCCATACAGATACCCTTATGCCCAAAAGAGTGAAATTGAGCGCATGGTTGAAGAAATGTTAGAGGTTGGCATTATTAGACCTAGCCAAAGTTTTTACTCTGGACTGATGGTAATGGTATTCAAGAAAGATGGATCATCGCATATGTGTCCAGATTATAGAGAGTTGAACAAGATAACTATTAAAGATAAGTTTCCCATTCCTTTCATTGATGAATTGTTAGAAGAACTACATGGAGCAATCTATTTCACAAAGTTGGATCTTCATTCAGGGTATCATCAGATTAGAATGAAGGAAGAAGATATCCCAAAAACAACATTTCGAACTCATGAAGGCCATTATGAATTTTTGGTCATGCCTTTTGGCCTTACAAATGAACCTTCCACATTCCAAAAGTTGATGAATTCCATTTTCAAGCCCTTCCTTTGAAAATTTGTGTTGGTATTTTTTGATGATATACTAATCTATAGCAAGTCTTGGGAGGATCATGTGTGACATGTTGACAAGGTGCTACAACTACTAAAGGAGCAACAACTATATGCCAAACCATCCAAATGTTTCTTTGGAGTGAAGGAGGTAGAGTATTTGGGTCATATTGTATCTCATGAAGGTGTCAAGGTAGACCCTAACAAGATTAAGTCCACGATGGACTGGCCGATTCCAAAAACATTGAAGAATCTTAGAGGATTTATGGGTTTGACAGGTTACTACCGCAAGTTTGTTCGACACTATGGAAGAATAGCATCACCTTTAACAGAACTAACTAAGGAGGATGCATTTTCATGGACTCCAGAGGAAACTAAATATTTTGAACAACTTAAAGAGGTGATGTGAAAAGATCATGTCTTGACCACTCCAAACTTCACAAAAACCTTTATTTTGGAATGCAATGCCTCGGGAAATGGAATTGGTGTTGTCCTAATGCAAGAAGGAAGGCCCCTGGATTTTGAAAGTCGACCAATCAAGGGAAAGGACTTACACAAATCCATTTATGAGAAGGACATGATGGAAATACTACATGCATTGAAGAAATGACATCCTTACCTAATAGGTAGGCACTTCAAGGTCAAAACAGATCATGATAGTCTTAAATACTTATTGGAACAAATACTATCTTTAGAAGAACAACAAAAATGGGTAACCAAGATATTGGGTTATGATTTTGAAATCGTCTATAAAAAAGGGAAGAAAAATGTTGTGGCAGATGCACTCTCAAGGAAGGATGAAGATGTTGAGGCCTTTCTCTATGATATCTCAATCATCCAATCCAATTGGATAATAGAAGCAAGGGATGAATGGAAGAATGACAAAAAAGTATGGACTCTCATTTAAAGGTTGCAGTAGGATTCCAGTACATCAGATACATTTACATGGAAAAATGATTCACTATGGTACAAAGATCACTTATATTTATGTAAGAAAGCCCAACTCAAACAAAAGGTACTATTGGAATTTCACACCTCTCCAGTAGGAGGGCACTTGGGATATTTAAAAACCTACCATAGGGTCAAGAAGGATTTTTTTTGGGGTGGCCTTAAAAATGATGTTCAAAGGTTTGTGGAGGAATGTTTGGTTTGCCAACAAAATAAGGTGGAAATAATTAAGACCCTGGGTCTTTTATAACCATTAGCCATGTCAAGTCAGTGTTGGGAGGAGGTTTCCATGGATTTCATCACAGGGTTACCGAATTCTGAAGGAAAGAGTGTCATCATGGTGATTGTTGATAGACTTACCAAGTACGCACACTTTTGTGCACTCTCTCATCCCTTCAAAGCTAGCACAGTTGCCACCGCAGTCATGGAGACAGCTCAAAATCTACATGACATCCCAAAGATTATTGTAAGTGACAGAGATCCCATCTTCACTAGACATTTTTGGAGAGAATTATTTTCTTGTTTGGGTACTCAATTGGCTCATAGCTCATCCTATCATCCTCAATCTGATGGACAAACTGTGACAACCCTGGTTAAATAGATGCATAGGGATTATTAAGTAAAATTAATTAGATAATTAATTTTCCTAATATGGTTTTAGTTAAACAATGATTAGTATTAATAATATTAATTAATTGATTACATAACACATTCAGTGATTTGGGTAATAAATTAAGGGGCTTAATAACTTTAATTTAATCCTTATAAAATTTTATGTATGACAGGTTAAGGATAAGGTAATAAAGTAGGGGATAAGATAATAAAGGAGGGGATAAGGTAATTAATGGAGGGGAGGAGATTCGGTGAAGGGGGAGATATGACGGGGAAGAGTCCTATGGGAGGGGGATTATGATTTTGGGAGGAGGAAGCATTTTGGAGGAGGGACTGGATTTCTATTTGGCATATTTTTCTTGTGTGGGGAGTTTGATATTTGGAGTTTTTTTTGTGAATCATTGCAGGGGGCACCGGGATGCTGGGGGTTTTGGGCATGGGGGCCAGGATTCCTTACATTATCCTGAAGCTAGGGAGCCATACATGCTTCCCCTAGCTTGCTGGGTGGTTAGTCGGTTTGGGCAAGGTTTGGTCAAGAAACAGGTTGGGCAAGGCAGCAGAGAGGACAACCATATTAGTGGGAGTTAGCATCGGAAAGAGGTATTTTATTTATGAATTTGTTGAGTTATACGATGATTATGTAAGTTATTTTCATACTGTAAATAAAAATTAAATTCTATTGAATATTATTTGCTTATATGATGGTTAAAGAATTACTTATGCAATGAGAAAGGAATTTCATGTTTAATTGTATGGATTTTGGGTTTAATTAAGTTAGGTCACTACACATGGTATCAGAGCTCTAGTTCAAAATCTGGAGCCAGGGGCCTACCTACCCACCCAGAAATTTAAACACTTCTATTTAGTTATGGTGAAACCCTGAAACCCTTAATTAGATGAAAATCGAAACTCCAGCTCCAGCCCCACCTAACCTGCAAGCCAAAAACACAATTTTTTTCTTTTTTTTACAGATCTATATATAAACAATATGCTCAATTGAAATTAGTATAATCTTTACATATTGGAAGTAACAAACAATAAAACAAATATATATAAATTCTGCTCTACTCAAAGCTAGATTTAATTATTTTTTTTTACCTACTAGATTTAAATATAAATAATAGATATCAGATTGAAATTGACAGCCAACTTCAAGAACTAGGGAAAAAACATCACCTGTATCTTTTGGAAATGTATTTAACATCACAACACCCTCCAAGGCTTTATGGAACATTGTTGAGTACTCCCTATGTTCAGTTCCCTGGCTAATCTTTCTTCGAATAGGAGTTGAAAATGTTGCAAAGCTCACACTACAATTTAACCCTCCAGTGTCACTATATATTTGTGCCTTGCTGCTTTCCCTTGGACCAAATACTGATACGATGACCTTTGTGCTACCAAATTATGCGTATGCAGACCTTGCCACTGCAAAGATTTTATTTATTTATTTTATTTTATAAATAAAAGTAAAAAAAAAAAAACCAAGCCAAGCACAAGCGCCGAGATTCACACTCTACTCACCTTATCAACATATAAATCCATTTATAATTCATAAACCATTGGAATAAATGGGATTGTCACTCCACTATCTTCAAATAACAACTACTGTAGCGTCTACCCACAAGAAAATGCCAGGGAGTAGGTACTGAAGATGTTGACTGAACTATTTAGAATTTCATTACTTATTTTGTATTCATGGTTATTCTAAATTAATCTACATTAAGCTATAATTCAAAATTTCTCTTATGAATCAATTTCCTTCTATATGGGATCTCCACATCACCAAAATAAAATATCACTTTTGAAAATCAATGTGCCTAGATTTTATAATGACAGAAAATTAAATAGTTTTCAATACCTAGAACAAAGACTTCAGTGCACGAGTCAACACCAAATTCTACAAACAACACAACACAAGAGACAAGCTATCGAGGAGGCCTTTGTGCACAACACGCACACTTGCACAACATGGCCTGCAAAATAACCTAGCCAAGCACCAATAATAAACAATAATAAATAAGAATAGTAAAAAAAAAAAACAATATTGTGCCCACAGCTGTCGAGCCAAGAACACCAACATATAACACAAATCCTAGTGCCAAACGCCAAGCCATCGAGGAGCAAGGATCCTACAAGGTTTCAAGCACTGAGAGACAAAGTCCAGCAACTTCCAAGCACCATCGCTAAACTCCTCTAGGTTCGCCTTTCAATCTTGCTTGGCCCCAAGTTGTCCACAAGCTGTCAAGAACCTGCCACAACACAACGTGATTTAACACCACAACAAATCTTGACACCAAGCAAGTGCCCAAGCGCTAGGCACCATGCAGGATGGAGGAAGAGCCCACAAGGGGGGGCATCACTATGCTCTATGTGTCAGAATAAAATGCCAAAAACCCATGATCCCATGAGGGCATACACTTCTCTACTGGCAGTTTTATTATTTTTCTTTCCAAATGCAGAATCAACGCCCAGACCTCCCACTGAGAAGAGTCTTTTGCACAGGATAGGCACCTTCCACGCATATTAACAACATGAGTACCTGCAGCATCAACACAAACCAAGTCTCATGATGCAACAAAATAAATTCCAAGGAGAAGCGCTCAAGCACCAAATCACAAGTGAGAAACTCGACGGGCATAGTGTGCACAACGCATCAAAACATAGTAATATAACGTTGGAATATGGAGGGTAACTGAAAACACATGAATACAACTATTTGGATGGTGTAGTTGGTAATTCCCATGCCACACAATACAGACGCTCCCAAGCACCCAATGACCAGGATTTACACAAGCCCACAAACTGAACGAAAATGGGTACAGTTGAGACGACAACAAAAGCGACCAACACCCAGCGACCAGGCCTTACACGTGCTAACCAAACAGAAATTGGTACAATGTCATGCCCATAAGACGAGCCCTCAACTCAGAGACTTGGAAATTATCAAAGAACCTCCATTTGCCTTTGAAATTAAGGAAACAACACCAAGCCCGCGCCTAAAAAAAACAGAAAAAAACAACAAGAACTGAGCAACGAGGAGGGAGCCTACAAGAATAGAAAGGTATTTCACAACGAAACAAGAAATCACCAAATCCCAATGACCAAGCACCGAAGCCTGATTTACAACAAGATCTAATTCACAGAGGAGAGACCATGGGTCTGCATGTAATACCTGTCACCTATTTTCAATGAGGAGGGAAGCCGACATACCAGTAGTTGTGAATCAAAGTGGTGCAGTGGAAGCATGGTAGGCCTCTGTAGTTCAGAGTTGCAGACTGGAGGAGGCAACATGGGGGGGAAGTGTGTGCAAGCAAGTGGGTGTAGGGTTTGAGGATGGAGAGTTGGGGGAGAGTGGGTTTAGGGTTAGGGGATAAGAATGGAGGAGAGGGGGGCACGTGGGCCTCATGTGAGGACCCACTATTTATTTTTATTCATTTATTATTTTTATTTTTCTTTATTTATTTTTATTTTAATTGTAATGTAATTGTTTATTCTATTTTTTTTTATTATTATTTTAGTTATTATTATTTTATTATTTCTATATATATAAAAAAGATATTTTATTAAAGATATTGTTATTATCTTTAATTAAGGTTTAAATAATTAATTATTTAATAACAATAATATTTAAATACTAAATACATATACAAGTGATAACTAGTCAACTAATTAATGTGAATAATTAGGAAGATTAATTAAGTTAATTGGTTAATTAAATTAGGGATTAACTAAGTGATTAGTAGGTACTTAAGTAGGATACCAATGATAATATTAAAATTTATGGATTTACTAAATGCGTTGAATAAGGCAATTGAAACTTAGGCTTTGTTGATTAATTTTAGTCTAGATTATTAGTTTTTTTTAATAATTAATCAACATTAGGTTGGAATTCACCTTAATTAGTTTTATACGAAAAGTTTAGGGGATTAGACCAAGGTAAATCGGGAGGGGTTCCATACTTTCTAGGAAGGTAAGTTAGAGGATTAGGCGAGAGGGGTACAATGCTAGCATAACTACCGAGCGAAAGGGTCAGTAGTTTCCTTAGGCAAGAACACCAAGCTTAGATTCTTAACCTTAACCTAGACAATCCCCTAAAGAGAGTAATGTCTGTTTATAGACAAGTAAAAGAAACTTACGCCTAACCTTGTTTTCTAGTTTAAGTAGCACCAATTTGAAACGTCCTTGAAGTCACCCTGACAACTTTGGTTGATGCAGGTTAAATCATACAGGATGGTTAGGACACGAGGGATTTGAGGCAGGGGAGCATCATTGCAGGCACCACCAACACTGCCAGCACCATTGCCACCATCGCCCGAACTAGCTCTCATACTGCGCTCGTTGGAGGCCATAAATGAGACTTTAAAGGGGCGACAACCAGCAGGGACCGAAGTGGAACCCCCACCATATGGAATAGGAAATCCATAAGTGTCAAGGGATTTAGGGGGAGGACCTCCACCCGAAGAAATCACTCGAGAATTGCAGAATATCAAACTTTTGGAGTTTGTCGGGGGTCACGCCAGTGAATGCGCAGAAGCATGGTTGGAAGGCATGATAAGGTGTTTTTCCTTAAGGGGCTATGTGTCCAACTCAAAGGTGAAGATAACAATTTTTTAGTTAAGAGACAACGCCTTAAGCTGGTGGGGAAACCTAGAAAGACAACTACATCTTACCCCGGACACCATATCTTGGGAACTTTTTGAGGAGAGGTTCCAAAGGAAATATCTACCAGCTTACTATGAGGAACAACAGGTAGGAGTGTTTCATGCTCTAGTACAAGGAAATAGGACTGTACAGGAATATGAGATTAGGTTTATGGAATTGGTCAAGTATGTTTCATATATGGATAACAACCAATGACAGGCATAACACTTTGTCTATGGGATAAACCCTAATATAAGGGCTATGGTGCGGATGTGGAAACCGTCTTCAGTAGTGGAAGCTATGGAAAATGCACATTATGTGGAGGAATAGATGAACTTAACCGGAGGTACAAGACTGACCTTTCTTCATCGTCTTGGATTTGTAGGGAAGACCCCTGGGAAATTTCCCAGGGGAGGGGGCTCAAGACCACCTCCATATGGTAACACAGTTTCACCAAGGACAATAACCGCAAGGATTTCAATGGCAGTGAGTGCAACATCTCGTTCATCACCAACGATACATATAGGTCCATGGCCATCTCAGAGAACAACTAGTAGGGGCAGGGGTTCAAGGGGAAGGAACTCATTTCAGAGACAGTCACATAATAGTGCACAGGTTCAATCACTGCCCGACTCTAGATTTTTTTTAGTATTTTACTTTATTTTTTTTTATATATATTTTTATTCATTTATTATTTTAATTTTTCTTTATTTATTTTTATTTTAATTGTAATGTAATTGTTTATTCTAATTTTTTTTATTATTATTTTAGTTATTGTTATTTTATTATTTCTATATATATATAAAAAAGTTATTTTATTAAAGATATTGTTATTATCTTTAATTAAGGTTTAAATAATTAATTATTTAATAACAATAATATTTAAATACTAAATACATATACAAGTGATAACTAATCAACTAATTAATGTGAATAATTAGGAAGATTAATTAAGTTAATTGGCTAATTAAATTAGGGATTAACTAAGTGATTAGTAGGTACTTAAGTAGGATACCAATGATAATATTAAAATTTATGGATTTTCTAAATGCGTTGAATAAGGCAACTGAAACTTAGGCTTTGTTGATTAAGTTTAGTCTAGATTATTAGTTTTTTTTTTTTTTAATTAATCATCATTAGGTTGGAATTCACCTTAATTAGTTTTAGATGAAAAGTTTAGGGGCTTAGACCAAGGTAAATCGGGAGGGGTTCCATATGCGCTAGGAAGGTAAGTTAGAGGATTAGGCGAGAGGGGTACAGTGCTAGCATAACTACCGAGCGAAAGGGTCAGTAGTTTCCTTAGGCGAGAACACCAAGCTTAGATGCTTAACCCTAACCTATCTAATCCCCTAAAGAGAGTAACATCTGTTTAAAGACAACTAAAAGAAACTTATGCCTAACCATGTTTTCTAGTTTAAGTAGCAGCAATTTGAAACGTCCTTGAACTCACCCTGACAACCTTGGTTGATGCAGTTTAAATCATATAGGATGGTTAGGACTCAAGGGAATCGAGTCAGGGGAGCATCATCACAGGCACTGTCAACATTGCCAGCACCGCTGCCACCATCACCTGAACTAGCTCTCATACTGCGCTCGTTGGAGGCCATAAATGAGACTTTAAAGGGCTGACAACCAGCAGGGACCAAAGTGGAACCCCCACCATCTGGAACAGGTAATCCTGAAGCGTCAAGGGATTCAGGGGGAGTACCTCCACCTGAAGACATCACTCGAGAATTACAGAAGATCAAACTTCTGAAGTTTGTCGGGGGTCATGCTAGTGAATGCGCAGAAGCATGGTTGGAAGGCATGACAAGGTGTTTTGCCTTAAGGGACTATGTGTCCAACGCAAAGGCAAAGATAGTAATTTTTCAGTTAAGAGACAATGCCTTGAACTGGTGGGGAAACCTAGAAAGACAACTACATCTTACCTCGTACACCGTATCTCGAGAACTTTTCGAGGAGAGGTTCCGAAGGAAATATCTACCATCTTACTATGAGGAACAACAGGTAGGAGCGTTTCATGCTCTAGTACAAGGAAATAGGACCGTAGAGGAATATGAGATTAGGTTTATAGAATTGGTCAAGTATGTTTCATATATGGATAACGACCAACGACAAGTAGAACGCTTCGTCTATGGGCTAAACCCTAAGATAAGGCCTATGGTGTGGATGTGGAAACCTTCTTCAGTAGAGGAAGCTATGGAAAATGCGCGATATGTAGAGGAAAACATGAACTTAACCAGAGGTATGAGAATGACCTTTCCACATCGTCCTGGATTCATAGGGAAGACCCCTAAGACATTTCCCAGGGGAGGGGGCTCAAGGCCACCTCCATTTGGTAACAGAGTCGCACCAAGTACAGTAACCGCAGGGATTTCAATGGTAGCGAGTGCAACATCTCGTTCATCACCAACGACGCAGACAGGTCCACGACCATCTCAGGGAACAACTAGTAGGGGCAAGGGTTCCATGGGGAGGAACTCATTTCAGAGACAGTCAAATAAAAGTGCACAGTTTCAATATCGTGTTACCTATTGGGGGTGCAGAGGACCCCATTACCAGCGTGACTGCCCAGAATTACAATGAGGATTTGTGCATAGAGAAGGAAAGGCCTTGATGGGAAGAGCTAGTAGCAGCCACCAGATTTACGCAGTGGTTAATAATCGCTAGGCCGAACATCAATCCACGGTGGTGGAGTCATGAGGTACACTAAATCATAACAACATTAAGATTTTATTTGATTCTGGTGCGATAGATAGTTTCATTTCACCATCTACATTAGAAAAGAGTGGGTTGGCAGCCTACGAGCACGACGACTTTAAACAAGTCGAGATGGCTTCGGGGGAAAAACAAGCAGTGGGACCTAGTATTGACAATTGTATAGTAGACCTAGGAGTGTGTACTACTAGTTTTAAGGTATATGTCACTGCTCTTGGGGAGTATCACTTAATCATTGGAATGGATTGGTTAGAAGCTCATCGAGATTTAATAGATTGTTTCGCAAAAAGGGTGCTCTGTTTAGACGATGAAGGAAGACCAGTAGAGATCCAGGGTCTACGGAGAAAGGTGTCATTATTCTTTATATAAACTATGAAGGTAAAGCGATGATTGAGGCAAGGGTGTCAATTATATGTAGTGGAAGCAGTGAATGAAAGGAAGGGACCCTCATTAGATCAGTACCCGGTATTGTCAGAATTTAAGGATGTTTTTTTCGAATGAGTTACCAGGGTTACCTCCTGAGAGGGAGATTGATTTTACTATTGAGCTAAAACCTGGTGCAGAACCAATTTCCAAAACTCTGTATCGGATGACAACGCTGGAACTTTGTGAATTGCATATGCAGTTAAAAGAGTTACTGGACTTAGGGCTAATAAGGCCTAGTGTTTCACCTTGGTGTGCACCAGTAATTTTTGTAAAGAAGAAGTATGGATCATTAAGACTATGTATAGACCACAGGGACTTGAACCGTGCTACAGTGAAAATTAGGTACCCAATTCCGTGAATAGATGACCTCTTCGATCAGATGAAAGGAGAAGTGGTATTCTCAAAGATCTATTTGCGATCCGGGTATCATCAGTTAAGGATTAAGGAAGGCGATATCCCAAAATCTGCCTTTCAAACTCAGTTTGGACATTATGAGTTTGTCGTAGTACCTTTTGGATTGACCAATGCGCCAACAGTATTCATGAGCCTCATGAACAGTGTATTCCTGAAGTACTTAGACTGTTTTGTACAAGTCTTTCTAGATGACATCCTCATCTATTCCAAGAACAAAAGAGAACATGAGGAACACTTATAAGTGGTGTTGTCCTACCTTAGGTAGAATAAATTGTATGGTAAGTTGTCAAAGTGTTTCTTCTTCCAGAAATAAATTCAATATTTAGGTCATATCATTTCTGGTGAAGGAATATCTGTGGACCTAGAAAAGGTAAAGGCCATTATGGAGTGGCAAGTGCCGAAAAATGCCCATGAGGTGAGAAGCTTCATGGGGCTAGTAGGTTATTATAAGAGATTTGTTAAAGGATTCTCAAAAATAGTGAAACCCATCACCACTTTGTAATGAAAGGGGGTCAAATATGAATGGACAAAAGAATGTGGTAGTGCATTCACTGAGCTTATGAGGTTACTAACTAGTGCGCCAATTCTACGAGTGTCAGAAATGGAAAAGGACTTCACAGTATACACGGATTCCTCGAAGAAAGGGTTGGGGGCCATGCTAATGCAGGATGGAGGAGTGATAGCTTATGCATCAAGGAATTTGAAGAAACACGAAGAGCTTTACGATACTCATGATTTAGAATTGGTAGCTGTAATGCTAGCTTTGAAACTTTAGAGACACTATCTTGTGGGGAGAAAATTTGAGCTCAAAACAAACCATCAAATTTTAAAACATCTCTTCACTCAAAGAGATCTGAATGCCAGGCAAAGGCGATGGAGTGAGTTTATGAGTGAGTACGATTTTGGTATTTCATACATCAAGGGGAAGGAAAATGTGGTCGCATATTCCTTGAGCAGGAGAACAAGTGTCTTCTCCTTGATACCCTTAAAATTCAATCTGAGGGAACGTGTGTTGACACAAATCCAAGGAGACAATTGGTAGTTAGAGGTTACTTCAAACCCGCAGAGCGAGAGGCAGTTAGATCCAAAGTATGAAGGATATAGTCTGGAAGAAGGCAGACTATTGAGATATTGAGGAAGGATGTACATCCCTGAAGATGGGGATATTCGAAGCATCATACTGAAGGAATCCCATAGAGCACTTTATTGTGCGCATCCGGGTGTGAAGAAGATATACGCAGACATGAGGAAGCTCTTCTTCTGGGTAGGAATGAAGAGCTATGTAGTCCATTTCATTGCCAAATGCCTAGAGTGTCAACAAGTGAAAGTCGACCACCATCACCCGAAAATCCTCCTACAACCACATGATGTTCCTATGTCCAAGTGGGAAGTCATCTCTATGGATTTTGTTGGGGGGTTGCCGCTCACATCTCATAGACACAATTCCATTCTTGTGATAGTGGATAAGTTAACCAAGAGTGCTCATTTTATTCCGGATAGAGACACTTACGATGTCACTAATGTGGCACGTGTGTTTGTAAATGAGGTGATCCATTTGCACAGGATACCTAAGAAGATCATTTCAGATAGGGACTCTAGATTCACTTCTAGGTTTTGGACAAGTTTGCAGTCAGTGTTGGGGACTCAGTTGAACTTAAGCACAACATATCATCCTAAAACAGATGGGAAAACTGAGAGAGTAAATCAAGTCATGGAAGACATGCTCAGGATGTATGTCATGGATAACGAAACCCAGTGGCAGAAGTACCTACCTTTGGTAGAGTTTACCTACAATAACAGTTTTCATAGCTCCATCGGAATGCCACCCTATGAAGCCCTGTATGGAAGGCCATGCATAACGTCGTTAAGTTGGGATAGATTAGAATACCGAGTAACAGTTGGGCCAGAATTGATTCAAGAGAAGGAGGAACAAGTGATTCAGATTAGGTAGAGACTAAAGGAAGCACATGATAGGCATAAAATTTATGCGGATGCACATAGGACCGAACGAAGTTATTAAGTGGGAGACGAGGTTTTCATTCATATCAGGCCTAATAAGAGTACCATACAGTTCGGGAATGGGACAAAGTTGTCACCTCGATTGATAGGAGCGTTCATAATCATGAAGGTTATCCGAGACCCCACTAGCTGACCTAATACAGCCCGCGTGGACTAACAAAAGCACGAAAAAAGGAAAGTTGTTGACAGAACACATAGATTTGGGAGAGTTAACTCAAACTCCCGGCCATGCATGGCTGAGGGTTCATCCAAATACCTAGCTTCTTCTAGCCTATAAAAGAAGGGCTAGGGGTCCCATTTGGAGGAGGAGAAAAAAAGTAAAGAAACTTTGCCCAATTGCATATTCCCATTGTCCCAACCCTTTAGCCATCCTTGTGCAAGAAGAGATACAAAGCAAAGAAGTTGGAGGAAATTTGAAGAGGAGACGAGTATCAGGATTCATGGAGCAGTGGCCGATATCAACATTGCAAGTTGATTCATTAAATTTAATAATAAATAAATGAATTTCCTGTCCCACTATATGAGTTCTTCATAGTTTAGTACATATATGTTTGAATCTCTAACCCATTAGTCTATAGGTAAAATGCATGTGTAGTTTGTTGCTTGTTTTGTATGCAGGTTATCCTTGGGAGGAGAGCTACCAACAAGCGATCAAGCATGAGGAAGGATCGACATCAACAATCTGGAACAAGGTATGTTGGTCTAAACCATGTATTTGCTGAAAAGTAATGGGGTTTAAGTTTGGGGACAAAGGTAGAAAGTAGATTTCTTTTGGTCATATCTGCGTGCATAAGATAACCCTATTTTCTAGTCCGTAAGGGGATTTCCCTCACAATAGAATTGACAACCATACTGGGGAAGTCTCTAGGGTTCCTAGGAATTTTATTTGTTTTCAGGTAGTTTTAAAAGACAAGTTTTCTTGCCTGTTATTTTTTTAGTTTCTTCAAAGTCTGAGCTAGCAGAGAGTCTGTTTTTCCATACCAGTTGTCTCTGTTATTTGCTTGACTGTGTTTTCTTGGGACCCACAGAGGTACACACGGCCTGCATAAGGTTTGCATGCGTGTACCCGCACCCTAATCTCTTACAGCCCTCGTGTGAACGCTAGCTAAAGAAGTAGCAGTAGCATGTAGATTGCAGAAAATTTTGGAGGCAGTCATCCTCTTCCTTGCCAGAATCATTGATTCTTAGGGGTTTTCTGGAATTCTTTCTAAGTCTAGGTTGTTTGCAGTCTTGTCTCAGATTGGTTTGTTTTATGAGTTTTTTCCTTACATTGTTTTCCTTGTTTCTGTTAAAGAGAGTGTCCAAGACGTTAGGAGATCCAGGTTATCAATATCAGTGGTCTCTTCCTGGTTTGGATTGTCTGATTTTATTTTTTATTAGAGTTTTAGAGATACACGCGGCTTGTAGAAGGTCAGCCCGCATGTACACGCCCTCTGGCTCTATACAGCTCGCGTTCACATGCTTATTGTTGGACTATCAGTAGGGTGCTTGGGAAGGATAGTTTTTGTTGAGGGTAAGGAAGTCATCCTTTCCCTTGATGAGATTTAAACCTCTCAGGTATTTGAATCTCTGTCTTAGTAGTCAATAGCTTAGGATTAATCTTAGCCTTAGCTTGCTTTTTCTCATTTAAAAATATGTCATAAAAATGATTTTTTTTAGGGTTTTTAGACAAGTGCGAGAGTCATTTTTTTTAAAAGTTGCTAGTGTGTGATTTGTTGAAGTGATTCTTTGCGATCTCCGATTAGGCTAGAATTTTTTTCTTGGTTTTTACTTGCTGGTATTTTTCCTTTTTTGCTTTATCAGCATTTAAAAAAAAAAAAAAAAAATCTCTTTCATTTTCTTGTTTGGTTGAAGAGTGTGATTTTGCATTATTATCCAGGGAAAAGTCTTTTATTTCATAAGTTGTTGGACTTTACTTAGATCATAAGTAGCTCATAGTCAAGTGAAATTCCTTTTGAGTTTGCTGTCCAAAATCTTAGAAAATTAAAAAATATATATTTTTAAAAGTTGTTGAAATTTTGCATTAAGTGAAAGTTTTTGTTTCCATCTTTTTACTCATTTTTAATTTCGTCTTTTACACATCATCAATTTCACTTTCATACCCCTTGAAATAAGAAAAATCCATAAAATTAATGCTAAATATAAAATTTATTAGACTTTTATGTTTGTAGGGTTAACCAACTAATTGAGGATTAGGGCCTTGGATTAGGTTGGAGAGGAAACTCTTCAAGGCCATTACAATAAAACATTGGAGTTTGAGTTAGGGAGTGTCTAAGTCTAGTATCGTGAAAGTTATCTGGGACCCCACTCTAACATAGGGAATAAACACGAGGTCACGTGTGGAAAGGTAGTGGATATAACCCCTCCAAATATGGACCAATCGTAGTGGAGAACACATATAAAGGGCTTGTTTTCAGATTTCATCGATTGCATTTTCCACGGGGCTTCGTGGGTCTCGAATCCATTCACGGTCCTCAATTGTATTTTGAACCACTTGCTTTCAATACCCTTGACAGGTTTCAGGCTCGATACCCTACTCATTGTGGTCTACCCGACTTTCGGCTGTACCCACCTGGTGACTATTCGCGCTGGCAACCTAGTTCCCTATCTTTTTTAGGGACATACATAGGTGACTGCGGGGGTATACCACGGTACCTAGGAAAGACATCGGGCCATGATTTGCAGAGTATACCTAGAGGGTGCTTATGTTTTCGAGTTTCACTTGCACTGGTAAGTTTCTCTAGTTTTGGTTGTTGTAACTATTCTTCCAATTAAATTAGTTTTTGCCTGTCTTGTCTTATCGGGATTTTTTTAGTGTGTGTTTCTTTTGAACATTAAGACTACCCTAGAGTGTCTTTTATATTCTCACACATTGGAGGATCATGAGCTCCGCCGATCATGAAGGCTTCTTGGCCTACCGCCGATTACACTGGAGCCACCCCCGCCACTATTAAGGCAAAAGCTAGACCAACAAGGGTCTTTTGAAGTCACCGAGTAACAAGAAATTGTTCCCGACCAACATCTAGAGGAATAGACCATTTTGGACCTTGAAGCGAATTCTCTTGGCTGGGTTGAAACCCTAACCACTGATTTCTTGGCACCTTTCATCATACCAATTCAATTTTATGAGTGCCAGACAGTGTTGCACGCAACAATGGAAATAAATGTTGTCACTCCATCTAGGAATTCTTCTATTCCCACTATGGTCATCACCACAGGAGAATTTTCACCTCCTAACCCATCGTCACCAGTCTAAGCCACCATGGTATCGACTTCCTCTACATCACACAGTGGCCCGATTCTGTCTTTGGCAGTGGCCACAACCCCTATCACACCAAGTGTGACATGCCCTCTGTTGTCATACGGGATGCCTAGTTCAGGTACAAGCCTTGTACTTTCCTACTCCACTTTACAAACTTCAGGTCTAGGTGCAGGGAGCTCTAGTGCTCCTCTGCAAGGTCACATGGAGGGAAATCCTACTCCTTTTAACGCTTTTCCTTATAGAGGAGGTCATATACCTCCTTTGTCCCCTTCACTCGGTGGCTCGTATCATCAATCCGTCGGGCAACCTACACACCATAGTTCATTTGGAGCAGGGAGTCAAGGACCACCTTCGCATAATAAGATGGTAGGTTTGACACCATTTTCTTTGATCAGAGAATTTGGTAACAATGCCTTCTCGTCAGCTGCCTTCCCGACTGGGGGCAATCCTAGTTTTGTACAACCTATTCCTATGTAGGGTACTATTCCTGCACAGGGGGAAAATCTAGGAACTTCTTTTGCATTAGGGCCTTGGAATTCATAGCAGGGATCTGTTCCCTCATATGGAATGTTGATCTAGGGTAATTCTTTCCATAATCAATGGAACCCTTGACAAACTGCTATGTCTATCCCCACGGGACTGACATGGGGCAACCCTTCCTAAAGTCCTTCGAATGTAATGCATGCCCAACCATCTATGTCCTATTTTGGAAATCAACTGATGATGTCTCCACATACGCAAAATCCATACGTTGGCCAGGGCCATGGTTTCTAGCAGAATCCGGGCCAGCAGTTGAACTTTTCCTGGCAACCTGGTGCCAGTCAAACTCTAGGCCCCTTTTTCCTAGGTTATCACCAACAACCCAAACTACCCTTCCTGGTGACTTTGCACTTGCCATATTTTACAAGGTTGTTGAATGACCCTATTTGTCATGATTTGCGTTGGCCTCCTATGTCGATGAATTTTCCTTCGTACATTCCAAAGTTTGAAGCCAAGCCTAACGAAGATCTAGGATATCATGTGACTACCTTCCATCTTTGGTTCTCATCTAACTCGTTGAAATATGACTCCATACAATTGCGATTGTTTCAACGTACTCTCATTGGGAGTGTCGTGAAATGGTACATTGAGATCAATCTCTCAAGACACTCTTCCTTTGGTGAGCTGGAAAGGGCCTTCCTAAACCGTTTCCAGTTACCTATGAGATATGATGCTAGCACAGAGTTGCTGACCAATTTCGAACAGACGACAATGGACCATATCCTTGATCACATCCGAGAATGGAGACACCAGAATAGTTTAATTAAGGTGCCAGACCCACAAGCATTCTTGCTTGAGTGGTTCCTTAAGTCTTTGGTTCCGTAGTTATCCAAAGATGTCGCAACATCGGGAGTATTCTCTGAAGAAGACGCCATCATGAGAGATCAACAATTTGAGCTCATCTATTCTCAGTATGGTTTATTATATAACATCTCTCCAGATGCACCACGCTCAATACTTGATGAAACAAGACAGAGAGTTGGACCACATGTTGATGGTATTGTTGGTTCAGCACAAACAAATCTCGCTGAGCAATTGACGAAGTAGTTGTAGCAGTTATCTATACAACACACAGTGGCCAACCAAACTACTACTTTGGTTTCTCCCCCTACCAAAACGTCATCGGTACACATATAGCAATCGACTAACCCAAAGGCCACCCAACAGCCTGAAGGAAAAAAAAAACAATGAAAGAAGGGTAAGGGGGATAAAAAACCTACCGATAATGTTGGCAAGGACAACACTGAGAAACGAAAGGTGAGGTATCTATGCTACTTGTGCACAGAAGGCCACCCGACCCATCTATGTCCTCAGCTTGCAGAAGCCCAAAAGTTTGTGATGCAACAACAACTTGTTGTGTTGACCAATCCATTTCAACATGGGAAAAATATAACCCAAGCCTCTACAAGCATGAAAGGGGGCAGCCAAGAAACCCCTCCGCCTACGAATAACCCTGCATCCATGAACATATATATGGTAAGGGGTGATGCTTTTATATCTACTAGAGTGCACCACTATAGTAAACCAAGCACTTCTGAGAAGGGTAAAGAAGTTGAACTCCCATCTCTTCCTTTACATATTGAGAAGACGTTGGGTGAAACAATGACATGCATTCCCAAAGGTGCATTCAAAAAAGCTTCTCATAACCCAAACACAAGGGTCGCCCAGAACTACTCTGTGGTGGAAGATTTATCACAAACCCCTTGTGCGATGTCTGCTTTGGAGGTCCTCCAAAGCTTCCCTTCCCAGAGGAAAGCCTTGTTAACCACTTTAGGATCTACCGATACTTGTAATCCAGGTACAATCATGTTGGATACAACTAACTTAAAACCTTGTCTGCCTTACCACGTAGCATTTCAGATCATAGTGGCTTATCCCATGAAAACTTTTACTCGAAATATCTTCCGCACGGTAGTTGATGAGGGCACCTCGACATGTGTTATGTCATTGACATGTTGGAAGGTCATTGGCTAGCCTATTTTGTCTCTGTCACCTACTCTCCTCACCGCTTTCGACGGTCATTCATTCCGACCACATGGTATTGTTCCTTCTTTCCCCATGCAGTTAGGAGGGAAGACCATGTGTGTCGAAGTGGAGGTAGTCGATGCTCCCCTCGACTATTAACCTCTTGTTAGGAAGGAGTTGGACTTATTCCGTGCAAGCTATGGTTGCTATAGTTTTTTGGGTCTTGTTGTTTCCACACGAGGGCCGGATAGTGACCATCGATCAATTGTCCTTCTCCAGACCTGACCCTGCATTGGGGGCATCTACGATCTCGATGATTGATAATCCTCAACCAGGTGTCATCAACGTGGGGGTTGGTTTGTGCCCATATTTGATGGGTACCTTCGATTACCCACCCCCTCAAGGAGATATCAAGTTTATATCCAATCACCATAAGGTTGAGATTTTTCAAGTTTCGTCGTTCCACACAACTTACTTTGATGATCCATGGATAATTCCTTCCCCATCGGCCACGATGGATGGGAGAGGGCACTCGGGCATGTCCATTCCCTTATCAACAGCTGAATTAGTGTACTCTTTATTCCAGCAAGCTTCATCTCACACTGATCCAACTCCTGCACAAGTGTTTGATCCACTTCTAGAGACTATTTGGGCTCAGGTTTCGCTTGCTCACACCAATTCATTCGACTTATTCTTGCCCTCTGATGAAGCAATAATTGAAGCAATGACTAGTTCAAACAAACCCTGGTAAGATCTTCATCACAGATCATACTTCCTCCCAGAGTTAAGCCGAATCGAAGCGGGATAATTCACCATGACTATGAAGGGATATCGGTCTTGTCCTATTAATCCCTTAGCTACACATGAGGTTTATTCTAAGGGTAATATGGCCACTATCGCAGAAACCTTATTGATCAATATCTTTCGAAACCCTGTTGTCTTGGAGAATGTCTTCGTCGGAGCTGACTGCTCCCCTGAAGAGATTCAACTCTATACAGATATTTTCAAAGAATTCCATGACGTTTTTTCCTGGTCTTATGATGAAATGCTAGGAATCGATCCAAAAATAGTTGAACATGAAATCACAACATATCGTGATGCGAAGTTGGTTCAGCAGAAATTTCATCCAGTTAACCCCAATAAAGTAGCACCCATTAAGGTTGAGGTTGATAAATTGCTAAAATATGGTTTTATCTATCCTATCCATTTGACCCAATGGGTGTCAAACCCCGTGCCAGTCAATAAAAAACAAGGCACAATTCATGTATGTACAGACTTCCGTGATTTGAACAAGGCCTGTCCCAAAGATAATTTTCCCACACCTTTCATCGACTAGATCATTGATGAATGTGTGGGTTACAAAGACTTTTCTTTCATGGATGGTTTTTCGGGATATAATCAAATACAAATCAAACTCGAATACCAACACAAAATGGCATTCATCTATCCATGGGGTACATTCGCATATCTTAAGATGCCTTTTGGTCTGAAAAATGTTGGAGCCACCTTTCAACAGGCCATGTATTTTTCTTTCCATGACCTAAAGCATATATTCTAGGCTTACTTAGATGATTTAGCATCTCGATATCGCAAGAGAATGGATCATCCCACACACCTCTGAATTATCTTTGAACGTTGTCACTACTTTAGGATTTTCCTGAATCCAAACAAGTGCAGCTTCTGTGTAACATCAGGATGATTTTTAGGTTTCATAGTGTCAACAAAAGGGATCATGGTCGATCCTCTCAAGGTTGAGGAAATAATTTAGTTTCCCCCCCCCACGCACAATCCTTCAACTTCAGAGTCTACAAGGCAAGGCAAACTGTTTACGATGCTTCATCGCCAACTATGCCAAGATCACCAAGGGATTTATGCGCTTACTGAAGAAAGACATTCCCTTTTACTGGGACAATGCTACTCAACACTCTTTTGACACATTGAAACATGCACTCACAACTGCCCCTCTTCTCCAGCCACCTAACTATAACAAACATTTCTTATTATATTTGGTTGCAGCAGAATCAACCATTGGCATGGTTTTAGTTCAGGAAGATGAATTGTTCTCAGAATACATGATCTATTACCTGAGCCGATGCCTCCTAGGACCAGAACTCAATTATTCTCACATCGAAAAACTTGTGTTGGCAGCAGTTCATGTTGTTCAACGGTTCTATCATTATGTTCTGTTTCACAAGACCACTATCATTGCTATCGTGAATCAATTCCAGTACATGTTGACACGACGGGTAATAGGTGGAAAAATCAGTACATGTATAGTCACCCTCCAGGAGTTTGACGTAGACTTTGTTTCAACAAAGTCCAAAAAGTCACTGGTCTTCGTAGAACATATTTTGGAACTTCCGATTGAGTCAGGTGACGTTGTGCCTAAAGAATCACCTATCCGGGGAGATATGTTTTTGATCACATCTTCAAATCCATGGTACGTAGATATACTCATCTATCTCCAGACTTTGAAGTACCCCACCTCTTCTTCCTGTGATGAGCGTCGACGTATATTCCATCAGGCTAAGAATTATCTCATACTTGATGATTCGTTGTATCAGAGAGGTGGGTACTGTATCCTACGCCGATGTCTCACTCACGAATAAGCAGTTATCATGCTTAACGATTTCCATACCGGATCTTGTGGTGGTCATTTGTCTGGTTTGGCAACAAACCAAAAGATTCTCTGAGCATGTTACTTCTGGATGACACTTATCAAAGATTGTATCGAATCGGTCAAGAAGTGCCACCCATGCTAAATCTTCTCTTGGAAGATGAGGGCACATCCCGCTCCCATGTTTCCTATCATCACAGTTGCTACCTTCACCAAGTGGGGGATTGATTACACTACTTGCAACCCTCCTTCAACAAGGGAGAACCGCTATATCATCGTATCTGTAGAATACTTCACAAAGTGGGTTGAAGCTATGCCAATGTTTTAAGATGATGGAGAGACTGTAGCTCTCTTTTTATTCAATCAGATAATAGCAAGGTTCGACATCTCGAGGGATATTGTCACTAACCATGGCAGACACTTTCATAACTAGATGATGACTGAGTTAACATCAAATCTTGGGTTACAGCAAGAACATTCATCACCCTACTACCCCCAAGCAAATGGGTAGGTGGAAGTTGTAAACAAAACTCTTAAGACCATTTTACAACAAACTATCAACTCAGCCAAGTCAAATTGGCAATTGATGTTATACTTGACATTATGGGCTTATTGAACATCTTTTAAGACTGCAACTGGTTTCTCACCTTTTCAACTCATTTATGGGATGGAGGCAGTCTTGCCCATCGAATGTTAGATCCCATCTCTAAAGTTGGAAGTACAATTATTGCTAGACACTTTTCCACTTGAAGAACGGTTAGTATACCTTGAGCAGCTCAATGAGCAATGTCGTGATGTGGCACTGGCCAATGAGGCTCAAAAACATAAGGTTAAGTGTCACTATGATAGGTCCGTTCATCCTCGGATTTTCTCTGAAGGCGACCTTGTCCTGGTCTATGACCAAGATAAGGACCCCCTAGGGGTAGGAAAATTCAAACCCATGTGGTTTAGATCTTTAATCATAAAAGAGGTTTTAAAAAAGGGCACTTATCGTCTGGTTGATTTTGAAGGGAATGCTTTGGTGGAGCCTAGAAATGGGCTCTACCTCAAGAAGTATTACTCATAGGTAGGTCACTGTGGGTAACTTTTGTAACATATGTATAGTATTTGTACTATTACTTTTTAGTTTCTTTTAGTGTTATGGACGTGTCATTGATGTTATCTCTCATCACTATGGCAGATGTCAAGTGATTCCAAGGTGTTTGTTGGGTATGTAGACAGTTCTAGCCGGCACACTCGGAGGCTTGCCTCCGCATCTTGGGTAATCTTTACACCTCAAGGTCAGTTATTATCTTCCGGAGGTATATGCTTAGGTGACACCAAAAATAATGTCACCAAGTATAGTGCAGTTATTGAGTTGCTTCGTGACGCTCTGTCATTGGGTATCTCTCATCACCAGGTCTATCTCGATGCTCAACTAGTCATGTCTCAGTTAAACAAAGTATATCGAGTTCATGATCCAAATTTACACCGATGATTCCTTAGGGTACGTCTCTTAGAATGAAACTTTGATTATAGTACATATTTTCATGTTGCTAGGAGATTAAACCAAGTTACAGATACTCTAGCTAATCAAATTTCAGATTGGCATTTTGCACATATATGAAAGAACATTCACATAAATATGTAAATACATTTTTTACACATGATCCATAAGACACAAAAGAAAAAAAAACATATATAATATCATAAAGTAACCAGAGTACATAGATGGACGCAAGTGCCTCAAAAATAGGACTAATAACAAGACACAGGGCTTATGTCCTCAAAAAATATATACAAGTAGTGCTTGTGGCACATCAAAATGTATAGCTAAAGTCAGGGCCTGTGGGCCCTATTATACTAGTCCAAAGCATTGGCTAAATGCCGAAACAACCGAACCCACGTCTGTGGTGGCCCCACTACATGAGGCTGCATATATGGTGGTAGGTCCTCAATCTCTGCCATCGAAACCATGTGAGTGAGTGAAGTAAAGTTATGCTCAACTTGTCTCAATACCCTCTTAGCCTCGCCAACTGGAAGATCTCCTGCTACTGCTGGTCCCCCTGCGGTGGTAGGTGCGGCCCCTGGCCGAGGACGACGCTTGTTCCTCGCATAGTCAGTGGATCACACTAGTCCCACATCTGCACAAAATGAACACATATCCATCAAATACTCTGGCACATCAAAAAAAATCATATATATAACAAAAAAACATAAAAATTACATATGTTTAAAACAAAAAAAAATACAAAGATGAAGACTTACCCATCTCCCCTCGGTCCTCACCTGGAGGTACTGGTATCTTAGGGTCTGTCGAGAAATATATCCCAACATAGGGGTAATCCTCTATAACTGGGATCTATCGTGACAACCACACAAAAAAGTCATCATAGAATGACTCATTGGTCCTTCCACCATCCTGTCGTGACATTAATACTTCCCATATACACATAGTAGGAAGAGAGGCTTGATGTCCTCGTACCATTACTCGAGGACTAAAACTCAAAACTCTCTCAAAAAAGAATGAACACAAAATGGTCCCGAACCCAAAGTTCCCATGTGTCCGCAAACGAAAATCTGTGAGCTTCCTTTTCATACATTCAAGTAATGTGGTACTCCAATCAAAAACTTGTGCATTTAAGAACTAGAATGTATAGTTCATTTGTGCACAGGATGCCTGATGTAGAGCCGCAAAACCAGTAATTCACCCAATAAGAAATACTATCACCTGTAGCGATAAGTTAATGATCTTGCTTATGGGAACCTACGTGATCGAGCGATATGTATCAGCTTCACAGTATAGGCCTATAAATTCCACTATGTTATGTGGCCCTGCAGAAAAGTCTAGAAATTGACTGGTTCCTCTATCCTGGAGAGGCCGGTCAAAAAGTAAATGTCCTCGACCATGGGCACTAGTGACTGCCCCTCTAACATGAATGCCTCTGCATATGGATGCTAGTAGTCAACCAAGGCATTCAGTAGCCTAGGTTGTGCCCGCATGAAAGGACATAGAAAAAATTTGATTAACCCACACTGCATCAAAGTAGCCATAGCATTAGGGTCTTCCCCGACCAACTCATTCACCTCTTCATGCTCTCTTTCTCTCCAATGGACATACATCTTGCAAAACACCAAGGTTTAGGAGGGTTAACCCTTGCTTTTTATTCCTTTTTCATTCCATAAGGGGTCCACGCATGTTGTAATGGTGACAGTCAAGTGTACACACGTGCAGATTTTACTTTGCTGGAATGTACATGTGGCATGTCCAGAGATAGCCCGCATGGACCTAGGGATGACCTTTTAAAGGTCAACACCCCCCTAAAAAATGAAACCCAATGCAAAAATAAGGACATAAAATGAAAGATAAGGGAGTTTGTACTTACTTGGTCTAGATAGAAGTTCGTTTCATCCAGTGTAGCTCCCGGAATCACCGCTTTTGACAAAGGGGGTCTTTTGGCTCCAGAGTCAATTTCCAAATCAGCAATCGTGATAATGAGCTAGCAACTTCTATGTATAGACTTTTTGGCCTCTTTTTGTCATTTTTTTTGGCCTCCCTTATCATTTTCTTTATACCAAAAACCATTTAGAGTGATTCAAGAGTTGCATAGGAGGGATTTTCTCGGGTATTGGGACAGTTATTTTTTTTTGAGTTTTGAGTAGTTTTCAATGGTCTGTGGAAAATTTTTCCGACAATCGACTTGAGAATATAGGTTAGGTTTCTACCTTGACTTTTGTATCTCGTTGTCTTTTCCTTTTCCATAGGATCAATCTCATCAGGTTGTGACACAGAACCATCATAGTTGCTTTATAAGTGTCGCAAATTGGTGGTAGAGCTTACCGAAACATGGATGCCCTAGGTAGATCCTGGTTTCATTATGGTATCCATGATGTCTCTAAAACACTGTAGGCTCGGGAGTCCTTGTAGTTTTTCTTGAATACGAGATTGAGCCTCATTTGCATGATTCCTCTTCACTCTTGACCTCACCCTCAGGACTCCCAAAAAATAACGGGTCTTCTTTTAAGCCCTTTTTAGACCCTCTAAACATAAAAATATTGTCGAGCAATCTTGTGGCGTTTCACACTCTTTAAACTGAAATTTGAAGTCATGTCTGTCCAGTGGTAGTTTACCCCATTTTCGGTCTGGACGGTCAACTGTATGAACAAAGGTATACTCTATGGAACTTCAATTCTTTAGAAGAGTACACTTAGGTACAATCTTATCCCTTTTTCGGGCCTGACGGACTAAACTTACGAAGAAGGAACCACCACAGAGTCCATAGTTAAGGTCTTTTCAGACTCCCTAAAATTGGAAATATTGTCAAGTGACCTTATTCTTTCACACTCGTTAAACTGGTCCAAAAGAACATTCCTGACGGAGTCCATAGTTAAGCTTTTTTTAGACTCTTTAAAAATGAAAAAATGGTCGAGTGATCTTGTCCTTATCACACTTGTTAAAATGGTTTTGAATAGACATCTTATCGGTGCTATTTTACCCCTTTTTCGAACCGATTAGACTATCTTTGAAAAAGGTACCCCAACGGAGTCTCCTTTTATGTTTTTCAAACTCTCTAAATATGAAAAACCACAGAGGTTACCAACTTTGGCCTCATTAAACTTATATCGAAGGACGTTACCATTCTGTGTTTTGTTAACTACATTTGCATACCTTATACACCAGCCTTGTATCACTTTTTTCCAAGTATCATTATTCTGAACATCAGTCTTGTCCTTGTGCATTGAGCTTGTATGTTTGTCACACTCATTCCTCCATTGTAATGTAACATTCCTTTATTCTTTTTTTCCAAAATTATTGAAAAAAGACAAAAAAAATCAAATATACCCCAAAAAGAGCAAGGGAAAAGTATTTTCTTTATTGGTGGCATAATGAGTCACCCTTGGATAAATCACATCTATCTGTTTTTTCATCAAACCCTGGGATTTCATATTACCTTATGAAGCTATTCTTTCTACATAAATTTGTGTCCTCCCCCGTTTGGTTATTCTTCCAAACATATGGAGAGTTTGCGTTGTCTCCTGCCTTGTAAACTTATGTTAATTCCATGTTGCCTGAGTCTCATCATTTGTCTTGCTATTTTCCAAGGGAATTTTGTCACCAATCCTAAGTCAACCCCTCTACAATTTGTCTCTTTCCCTCATACCCGACCATCCTGAATGTCCAATCAAGTCCTTTTTCGAAATCAATGAAGCCTTCAGTCTGATTATCAATTCCATGACCGACGAGCCATCGAAGACCTTTGGGTAGTGCAGTCGTACACATATGTTACACTCCTACCTGAGTTTTGAAGATTTTGAAGTAGTTTCTTGAGCTCTGAAGACCTCATCTCTAGCCATCAGGCTGTATCAGCTTGTAGAAGATGGATACTCTATATGTATATCTTTTTGATTTCGAGATGTAGCTCCACTGTGTATTTTTCATGGCTACTCTTTATATAGTTATATAACATGGATCTACAGTGTATTTGATTGGTATCCATGATTCTATTTTATCCCAAGCATGGGTATGCCCACCTCGGTGAGACATTTTTTTTTTTTTCAGATGACACCTCTGGATTCCTGATCCTTGGGCTCAATCATTCGGAACATCAGTAAATATTGGTAATGTATTTCATCCATCAGATGCTCTTCTTCCCTCACACATTAGGGGGCATCTATTATAACCCTAAATTGCACCATACATGCTTACTTGGCATCAGGCCATCTCAGATCCCTTCTTTGCCAAAGCATTGCTAAACAACCTCTTTAAAAAACCTCTTTTATAAGGGTCCATGTGCCCTACTCAATTACTGCATGCGTGTACATGCTATATGACCTAAACAACCCATGTGGACCAACAAAATCACAAAAAAAGGAAAGTTTTCGATGAAACACACAACTTTGGGAGAGTTAACTGAAACTCCCGACCATGCATGGTCGAGGGTTTGTCCAAATACCTAGCTTCTTCTGGCCTATAAAATAAGGGCTAGGGGTCCCATTTGGAGGAGGAGAAAAAGAGTAAGGAAGGATCAAGCGTGAAGAAGGATCGACATCAACCATCCAGAACAAGGTATGTTGGTCTAAACCATGTATTTGCTGAAAAAGAATGGGGTTTAATTTTGGGGATGAAGGTAGAAAGTATATTTCTTTTGGTCATATTTGCATGGATAAGATAACCCTATTTTCTATTCCATAAAGGGATTTCCCTCACAACAGAATTGGCAACCATACTGGGGAAGTCTCTAGGGTCCTAGGAATTTTATTTGTTTTTGGGTAGTTTTAAAAGATTGGTTTTCTTGCCTGGTTTTTTTAGTTTCTGCAAATTTTGAGCTAGCAAAGAGTCTGGTTTTCCATACCAGTTGTCTCTGTTATTTGCTTGACTGTGTTTTTTCAGGACCCACAGAGGTACACGCGGCCTGCATAAGGTATTCACATGTGTACCCGTGCCCTTCTCTCTTACAACCCGCATGTGAATGCTAGAGAATAATCTTACAATACAATACATACGAGTGAGATTTCTAGAGTTTTCCCTCCTATAGCTCTAACTATCTAATCGAATTAAAATCTCTACAACTAATTTACATTTATTACATTAATTCCCTCCAACAAGCAGATGAGAGCAATTGCTCAAGATCTGTGTTAGAATCTCCAAACCATAAAAGAAAAAATATCCTCCAAGATATTACATTAATGTTTTATCTTTCCAAATTCAAAATGTTCTAAAAATGTGCATTGGTGCGTTTCATACTGTCCTCTTCTTTGCTGACTTGCTTTGCTGGCAATGCTCCTGCATCAACCTCCAATTCATAAGCTTGAAAAAATTCCATATCTATTGACGTGTTCTCAGTCAAGTTTATTTTAGCCTGCAGTTGTTTGACCAACTACCCTTGTTGAATGGATAATTCTCTACTTGCCTCTGAATTATTATGCATTTCATCAAGACTGATTTTGAGTTGCTGAATTTCTTGTCTTTCAGAAGATATAATATGCTCAAAACCCCTATTCATCTAATCTCTTACACTTTGTTGCACTGTCTTTAGTTGGTATTGCAATTAATTTAACAGCAGGTCCTTCTGCTTTAGTTATTCCTTCAGATTTCCACTGAATACTGATTTGTTGTGGAAAAATATCCCAATGAGCCTACCACTTCCATAGTGAAGTCTGCCTCCTCTAAGTCATGTAGATCACATAGCACCCTCTTCCTCTTGACAGGTTCACCCTCCTTTTGGTGCGTCTCTCTTTTTACTATAGACCTCCTCTTCTTGTTGAAGAAGAAGTCAGGAGTGGGAATTTCTTCAACTGAAATGGGAGTAAGATATTCTATAAACACTACTTCGGCACTTGGGTTCCCCTAATTGATCTGTAAAGGGGTCAAAGACATAATAGGGTCACCTACTTGGGTGGTTTGTGGTTTCCCTGTTGTATTAGTAGCCATTTTTTCTAGTGTAGACAACGATGCATCCTGTCCTATTTTTAGAAAATCTTCAACTTGACCTTTCGTTTGATCATCAGGCTGATTTGATGGTGCAGTATTTTCTTTCTGTGTCAAAACCTCCAATTTCACCAAATTTTATTGAATGTCTTTTCTACTGGAAAATCCTGATTATAAATTTTGATCCCCAACTTCCTGTGTGGATGGAGATGTCGGGACTTCTCCCTGTAAGACTTTGGGAAGACTATTTCTCTAGTGTTTCTGAAAATTATAGAACTCGATTAATTTGTCTGGAGCCAGAGTCTGGACTCGGCTGAACACATCTTGATAAGCTATTACCCCTCGGAATATCTCATCATGTGGGGAATTTTATTAAGCCCTAAATAGTGGCTCATTACCCCTTAATTAGGGAATATTATATTAGTAATGTTATTTTATTTATGTCGGCTTTAGTCCATTAGCTGTAATTATACCTCCTAGTCTCTTATATATACCAAGGAGACATTTTATGTGGGAATAAGGAGGTTTCCCCCTCGAAGAGGCTTATTATCTAAGTTTCTCTCTCTTATTTTGAGTTTTTTCTATGCTATATTAAAATTTGGTTGTTAACATATGGTATCAAAGCTCAAGGTCTTGGGGTTTCGCTGCTATATCTGAGACAACTTGGAATTTTCGCTATAACTTTTTTTCTACAACATCTCAGAAGGAACGGATTGGAGGATATTTAGTAAACAGATCAAGGTACATTGGGTTAAAATTTCATCTCCTGACGCCTTATAATTTCAGAGATACAACCTATGCAAGATAGGGTTCTCGAATCATCCTGAACTAAGTCAATGCGGAATTTTCTCTATAAAACCTTTTATGTAACGTTTCAGACCCTGAAATCTAGAGGCTATTCACATAAATTAGTAAGGTATATGTGGTAAATTTTTTATCTTCTAGGTCTTCTTAAATTTGTATATACATCCTGTGGAATATAGGGTATCTAACTAGTCCTATTGAATCATCTCAAGAAGGTGTTCCAGGTAAAACAATCATAAATTCTTCCTAGAGTATCCAAATTGAGTGAGACTAGTTTCATTGGATATTAGATAGTCTTCAATATTTCTGGTACGAGTTTTTGAATTTTATATCATTTATTTTGTGCGGGGCACTCTATACAAGTGAGATATCCTGGAAAGGACAAAAACTAGGAAGTTGTGGGGAAGTTACCATAAATTCCACTTGGAACATCAAATTTTGATCAGACCTTTGGCATTGCAGAGAAGAAATATCATAGAACTGGAAAAAATAAAGTTTCATACCCAGAAGGGCCAAAACTTTGGAGATACAACAGAAGAAAGATTGTCTAGCAGAACCACCTCAAAATCAAGGTTCAAAAGTGATACTTGGCCAACATGCCACCCAAAAAGGGAACTTCTACACCAAATAAGCCTCTAGAAAATCCTAATTGGAATCTTGATCAAGGTTAAGAAATGTGTAGGTACATAAATGATTTACAAAACAAGATAGTAACAAAAGATGAACTACAAGAGATGGAAGCTAAGTTGGAGGCAATAAATACTAAGATGGATGGTTTAAAAGAGGAGATCAGGGAAGGATTGGAAATTTTCGTAATAGAGAGGACACCTGAAAGTGAAAATGTATCCCATGAAATTCATGATGAGGACACAAGGAAGGTGAATCAAGAATGAAAAAACTCTAACTTTGGGTTGAAGTCCAACCACGTTCCTAAGATCGATTTGCGGAATTTTGATGGCAAGGACCCTATCACATGGATACTTCAGATGGAGAAATTATTTGATCTAGATAATGTTCCACATACACAAAAGGTACGAATTGCTTATTTATATTTAGAACCCAATCAATTTGTATGGTATATATGGATTTGTTCTTGTAAATCACTCATCACTTAGACAATTTTCATGGAAGAAATGATGGCACACTGTGAGGATACAAGGAGCAATACCGTCTTTAGCCAATTGATAAATCTCAAGAAAAAGGGTTTAGTTACAGAGCACATTGAGAACTTCCAAAGATTGAATATAAAGGTAACAGATATTCCAGATGAGCACTTGATTGATGTTTTCATAGGAACTTTAAGAGATAGCATTCAACATGAGGTTTGCCTTTGGGAACCCAAATCATTGGAGAGTGCATTTAGGGTGGCAAGCAATGTTGAAAGTAAAAATATGGCTATGGCTACTAGAAGGACCAATCCTAACATCTATAGAGAGAATAATGCTCCTTCTTCTAAAACACCTCAACCTACAAGGTTGACAACTCAACAATTGGAGGAAAGAAAAGCAAAAGGTTTATTCTTTAATTGTGACAACAAGTACAGTAAGGGACATATGTGTGGTGAGAAGAAATCATTCTACATATATTGTGAAGAGGAAGAAGAACAAGAACATGAACAAGAACCATCTCAAGATGAAAACATAGAATCAATTTTGTTTGAAGATTTGACTCCCACGATATCGTGTAATGCATTGGCTAGAATTAGCACTCCTCAAACCCTCAAGATCAAAGGATATATCAAAAAGAAAAAGGTAATAGTCCTGATTGGTTCTGGCAGTACTCATAATTTCATTCACTATAAATTAGCCAAAGATCTCAATTGCTTTGTATATCTAGCACCACAGTTTCAAGTAATGACTACAGATGGAGGAACTATCAATTGCTCAGGAAAATGAAATAAGATCAATCTTACTATGGGGGAATATGTAATGAATAGTCCAATTATTTCTATACCCATGGGTGGTGTTGATGTTGTACTAGGAATCCAATGGTTACAATCATTAGGAACAGTGGCTTTTAATTTTCAAGAACCTTTCATGAAATTTTCATTGGAAGGAAAATAAATTGAGCTACGAGGTATCACAGGGAAACCTGGTAAGGTGATAAGCTCTAATGGCATGACAAAATTATTGAAAAAAGGGAATCAAGGTTTTATTTCACAACTATGCTCACTAGATGTTCAAACATCTAAGCCATCTATTCCTCTAGATCTCCAAGGGAACGTTGATAAGAATTCCAAAGTATTTGAAGATATTCCCAAAGGACTTCCACCCACTCGAAATCATGATCATGATATTCACCTAATTCCTGGAAGTGTTCCTCCTAACATTAGGCCATACAAATACCCTTATGCCTAGAAGAGTGGAATTGAGCACATGGTTGAAGAAATGTTAGAGGATGGCATTATTAGACCTAGCCAAAGTTCTTACTCTGCACCGGTGGTAATGGTATTCAAGAAATATGGCTCATGGTGTATGTGTCCAGATTATAGAGAGCTCAACAAGATAACTATTAAAGATTAGTTTCTCATTCCATTCATTGATGAATTGTTAGATGAACTACATGGAGTAATCTATTTCACAACGTTGGATCTTCGTTCAGGGTATCATCATATTAGAATGAAGGAAGAAGATATCCCAAAAATAACATTTCAAACTCATGAAGGCCATTATGAATTTTTGGTCATGGGTTTCATGGGTTGAAGAGACGAAAGTTCAGCATCAAGACTCGCAATGTCGCGAGCTCCGAAAATCCAAAAAAGGTGGGAAGTTCCATCGTGGGACCCACATTGATGACGTGTCGAAAATTTGTCATTTCGGCATATCAGAGGATAAGAGGTCGAGAATTTTCTCCCGAAAGTCCCGAAGTCGCGAGTAGAAAAGTCGCGAGAGAATCATAGCCATCCATTTGAGGAGGACAGGTGGAAGAGATCAAGGGATCTCGTGAACTCGGAGGTTCGCCAGGTGAGAGCCCAAAAACATAGGTGCTAAAATTCGTGAGTGGGGAAATCATGAGGAGCGAGGATAGCCATTAGATCCAGGTTACGGAAGGACCGTTGGATTAGGAACCTGATCATATTTCGTGCATTCAGGGGTTCAGTGGTTGAAAGGAATCGCTTTCGACATTAGAAGTCGCGAAGTTCCGAGAGGTGAGGCACGAGTGTAGACACGTGGCATAACCACAAGGTGGGCCCGAGAAGTAGACAGGCGGACACGCATCGCCTGGAGGAAGGAGTCAATATTTTGTTGACCTCTCGCATCTCGGGAATTCGTGAGACAAGAGTACGTGAGAGAAGTGGCGATTTGCGAGAGGCGTTGACATTTAAGCCTAGTTGGTGGTCACACACAGAAGGTGCTGACAGAGAAGGAGCCATAACCATTTCGTGATATCAGGTATCACATATTTGAGAAGGAAGAGTCGGAAGTCACGACTTGCGAACTCACGAGATTGCGAGTTGCGAAAAGGACCTGTGGATCGATAAAATTGAGATTCCTGCGAGGAATCGAAAGAGCCAATCCATCTCAAGGGGATAGAGAATGATCCTGTGAATGGATCTCGGTCCGAGGGCTGATAGGTCTGCGTCAAAGTGGTATCAGAGCACAGAAAGATTTCTATGCTTTCTGTAGCAGAGAAAAGAAAGATTTACCATGCTGCCAAGAAGAAGAGACAGACAAACACCCGATCCGCCAAAGGAAAGGGAAATGCCAAGAGGAAGGGGTAGGCAGGTGCCCAATCCAGCCATGGAAAGAGAGATGCATGACATACGCTCCAGACTCAAGGACATGGAGACATCACAGAGGCGCACAGCTGGTGTTGGAGATGTCAGTGATTTTGAAAGTGAAAATGAAGCTGGACATGAAGGAGAAGAAGTCATAGTAGAATATGCAGCAAATGAACACCTACTTAGGGCTATTGCAAGAATGGGTGCTAATGCAAAAA
Source organism: Picea engelmannii (assembly GCA_009831015.1). Classification (NCBI taxonomy): domain Eukaryota; kingdom Viridiplantae; phylum Streptophyta; class Pinopsida; order Pinales; family Pinaceae; genus Picea; species Picea engelmannii. The sequence continues at coordinate 895,588 of ML779653.1, forward strand.
TGGATATTCCAGTATATGAGGGAAACATGGATGTTGAAGAGATTCTATATTGGATTAGAGCTCTGGACACATATTTTGACTATGAAGATGTTGAGGAAGACAAAAAGGTCAAACATGTTGTCACAAGGCTTAAAGGACATGCAACATTATGGTGGGATGAGCTACAAGATGACAAACACTACAAAGGCAAGAAGAAGATCAAGAGTTTGGATAGGATGATTGCAAAGATGAAGGATAAATTCATTCCTAGGGATTACTAGATTACTCTATTTCAGAGAATGCAAAATTTGAGACAGAAACTGATGTTAGTGAAGGAGTACACTGAAGAATTCTACAGGATGAACATCAGAGCAGGTCATCGGGAAAATGATGATGAAAACGTTTATAGGTATATGAATGGTCTGAGATATGACATTTAGGATGATATGAGCTCGATAACCATCCGAACGGTGGAAGACTCTTATCATATGGCCCTAAAAGCTGAAGAGAAGATGAGCCAAAAACAAGGTCAAAGAGGCCGAGGCAGAAGTCAAGCCAGAGGAAAATTAGTTTCCCAGGATAGAAATTAGAATCCTAAGGAATAATGGAAGAAACCTTAGACTCAAACTGAGAGAGGTGGAACCTCACAGAGAGGGAAACATACAGAACAAAGAGGTCAGTATGCTGATGGAAACATTTTTCCTCGTACCATAGGTAGAGGAAGAGGAAGAGGTGGAGTAGTGAAATTCTTCACATGTGGAAAGGTCGGACATAAATCTTATGAGTGTCTAGACAAAAAGAAAGAAGGTGGTGAAACTCACATCGCCGAAGCACAGAGGTAGAATGTTGATGCAGAAGATGCTGAAGGAGGAAGATCGTTGATGATACAAAAAGTTCTCTTAACGCCAAAGAAGGAGGTGGAGAATCCAGTGCAAAGAAACAATCTTTTTCGAACTGCTTGCAAAACCAAGGACAAGGTATGTAAGGTCATTGTGGACAGTGGTAGCACAGATAATCTCGTTTCCACAGAGATGGTAGAAAAGATGGAGTTGGAGACCGTTGAACATCTGAGTCCATATAGAGTTTCATGGCTACAAAAAGGACATCAGGTAAATGCCACTAAACAATGTTTAGTTGAATTTAAAATAGGTGGGTATAAATATGAAATACTCTGTGATGTTATTCCCATGGATGTTTGTCATCTATTGCTAGGTAGACCATGGCAGTATGACATAAATGTGATTCATGATGGGAGGAAGAACACATACACCCTAGAGAAGAATGGGAGAACTCACATGTTGCTTCCAATCAAACACAAGGAGGTGAAACCTGAAGTAAGCAACACTGTACTTCTCATGAGTGGGAAGGAACTTCTTACAGAAGTTAAGAAGAAGGAGGAACCACAATTCATTATGGTCAGGAAGCCTAAAATTGTTTTAACCAGTACAAGGGTAGATGATTTACCGGAAGAGGTTCAGAAACTATTGGAAGAGTTTGCTGACATAGTAGTGGATGAACTACCTCATTCGTTGCCACCGATCAGAAGTGTGAGTCATCATATTTACCTCATACCTAGAGCTATTTTACCAAACAAAGTAGTGTATAGATTGACATCGCAGGAGAATGAAGAAGTCAAAAGACAGGTCCAAGACTTAATGGACAAAGGATTGGTTAGAGAAAGCTTGAGTCCATGTGTTGTTCCAATAGTGCTCAGTCCAAAGAAAGATGGAGGCTAGAGGATGTGTACTAACTCGAGGGAAATCAACAAGATAACCATCAGGTACAAATTACCATTTCCAAGGATGGATGACTTGATGGATTGCTTGAGTGGAGCCAATTTTTTTCGAAGATTGATTTGAAAAGTGGATATCACCAGATTCGTATGAGAGAAGGTGATGAATGGAAGACAACATTCAAGACTAATGAAGGGTTGAATGAATGTCTTGTTATGTCATTTGGCTTAACGAATGTGCCAAGTACCTTCATGAGGTTGATGAATGAAGTCTTGAGGGATTTCATCAGAAAATTTTTCATTGTGTATCTTGATGACATGCCGATTTTCAGTAAAACAGAGGCAGGGCATCTGAAACATTTGGCTACGGTGATGAAGAGGCTACAACAAGAGAAGTTGTTGATAAATATGAAGAAATCCTCATTCATGAAGACAGAGCTCATTTATTTGGGGTTTTTTATTTCTACGGATAAGTTGAGGATGGATCCGAATAAGGTGGAGGTAATCAAGAATTGTCCATCACCGAAGAGTATATTTGAGGTGAGAAGTTTTCATGGATTGGCTAGTTTCTACAAAAAGTTCATCAGGAATTTCAGTGGAATTAGTGCACCGATGATGGACACAGTGAAGAAGAGACACAGGTCTTTTCACTAGACATAAGAGGCTGAGAAAGGCTTCAATTTTTTGAAGAAGAAAATCACAGAACAACCAATTCTGGTGTTGTCGGATTTTAAAAAGACATTTCAAGTAAAATGTGATGCAAGTGGATTTGCAATAGGGGCAGTCTTGAGACAAGAAGACAAGCCGATAGCATACTTCAGTGAGAAGATAAATGAAGCCAAAGTGAAATACTCCACGTATGACAAGGAGTTCTATGCTATTATTCAGGCATTGAAGAAGTGGAGACATTACTTAATCCTGAAGGAGTTTGTCTTATACAGTGACAATCATGCTTTTCAATTTGTGACTCAACAAGAGAAGTTGAATCAAAGACATGTTAAATGGGTTAAATACATGAAAAACTTTACTTTTGTAACTAAGCATATTTCTGGAACTGCTAACAAAGTTGTTGATTCTTTGAGTAGGAAATGTTTGTTGTTGCAGGAGTTCATAGTCAAAACACTAGGTTTTGATGATCTCAGGGACATGTACAGAGATGATCCATATTTTAAAGAGGCGTATGAAGCAGCTGAGAATCCAATTCTTAGGGACAGAAGCCAATGGACAAAATACATGATCTAGGAAGGATTATTGTTTAAGGGTAATCAACTTTGTATTCCAGAATGCTCCACGAGGGAGAATTTGATGAAGGAAAAACACAGTGGAGGATTGGTCGGGCATTTCAGTCATGAAAAGATGTTCTCAAAGTTGAACGAGTCATATTTTTGGCTAGGAATGAGAGCAGACATCAAAAGATTCATGGACAAATGCATAATTTGTCAGCATTCAAAAGGGAAGAGGCAAAATGCAGGCTTTTATCAACCGTTACCCATACCAGAGAGGTTGTGGGATGCAGTTAGCATGGACTTCATATTGGGGTTTTCAAGAACACAAAGAGGGTTTGACTCGATCTTTGTGGTAGTGGATAGATTTTCTAAAATGGAACACTTCATACCGTGTCAGAAAACCAGTGATGCAACTCACATTGTGAATCTGTTTTTCAAAGAAGTTGTTCGACTTCATGGCTTACCAAGGTGCATAGTTTTGGATCGAGACACCAAGTTTGTGGGACACTTCTGGAGACAATTATGGAAAAATCTGGGAACAAACTTGTTGTTCAGTTCATCTTATCATCCTCAGATGGATGGACAGACAGAAGTTGTGAACACAAATTTGGGAGACTTGTTGAGGAGCTTGGTAACAGAACACCACAGTGAGTGGGACAATATTTTTCCACAGGCAGAATTTGCTTACAATGATTCAATCAACAGAAGCACAGGGCAGAGAACATTCCAAATTGTTTATGGGACACAACCAAGAGGAGTATCTGAACTAAGGGATTCAGAACGGGATGAGATAAGAAGTGCTAGTGCAGAAGATTTTGTTGAAGCGATGAAGGAACTTCACAACCAGGTGAAGGAGCGATTGCAGAACTCAAGCCAAGAGTATAAGCACAGAGTAGATCAACACAGGAGACAACTTCAATTTGAGGTTGGTGATATGATTCTGGCACATCTGAGAAAGGAAATATTCCCGAAGGGGACATATAACAAACTGAAGATGAAGAAGATCGAACCATGTAAGGTCTTGAAGAAATTTGGGGCAAATGCTTATGAGATTGAATTACCCAATGGGATCTGAATTTCTCTGATATTCAATGTCTCATATTTGTACCCATACAAAGCTGGAGAAGACAGTGAATAACTAGAGGTTCAGTGGACTAAATAGATTCCATTTGCAGAGAAGCCACAGATGGAAAGCATACTGGACAAAAGAGTTAGTAAAAGGACCAGGCGAAAGGAATATTTTGAATACTTGGTCAAGTGGAAGGGACATCCAGTTGAATATGTCAGCTGGGAGAATGAAGAAGAGATCCAAAAGCATGGACAGACCGTGTGAGAGCTCATGGACAGGAGCCCATGAAAATTTTCAAGCGAGGGAGTATGATGCAGGAGCATCGCCAACATCAAGCGAGCGTGGGGAAAACGCCAACGCATTTTGGCACATGATGAATTGTTTGAAAGTTTGAAGTTTGATACGCCAAACGTAAATGAAAAAATTAAGAAAAATCATACTTGTAGATTGTAATCAAACCTTGAGTGTCTCTTTCTCGTCTGACGGACTAAGAGGCATTTATGCTAATAAATGTAAGTAGGTAGCTTTGAATTCTTAGATTAGACATTTTTAGGAGTGGAGGGAAAACATATATAGACACCCTCGCTTGTATCATTGTAACATCAGCAACATGATCAATAGAACATAGAGAAGAAGAAGCAGAGAGATGTGTAGAGTAAAAACCCATGTACAAAGGTTCTGGATTAATACAAAGATCTTTAGTTCAGACTCATGGTGTTCAATTGCTTTCTGTATTTGTACATGTTGATTGATATATGATTGTTTACTCTCTGTTATGCATTTTATTTGATGCGTGACTGTATGATTTCATGTTGAATGTCTGAAATCTGAAGAGAGGGAGAGTAAAGGATGAGTTTAAATTGTTTCTTTGTCTGAGAAAGAGTTTTCCTGCAAGGAGTGCAGTGAAATTGTCTGCAAGGTGTGCGTTGACAGAAGTCAGAGTTCGTCTCTACAAGCTTGGGAGGGATAAAATTGTTCTCATTCTCGCAGAAGTGAAATTTAAGCATAGGAGCCATGCAAAGTGTGCGTTGGCTGAGAAGAGTCTCAGAGTTTGCAACCTGAGGAAATTGTTGAAAGACTATTGTTGCAGGGAGTGCGTAGAGTCGAAGAGGTTCAAATACTCGGAAGTATTTGAATAATTTCCGCAAGGAGTGTGTGCAGGAATTTTCCCCAAAAGGACTTGAGGATTTTTCAATCAAGTTCAGGAGGCATAGGATCTTCGAAGTTGTCGAAGAAAATATCAAGAGGACTAGTGCCTTGAAGTGTCGGAAGGAGGCGCAACAACATTGTTTGCTGGTGGATAAATTTCATGAAGAGATACTATGTTCATTTCGTAGAAATCGTCAAGGACAAATTAGACGGTCGGAATTCTCCGAGGAGAATTCGCAAAGTTCCAAGGGCCGCCAGATCTCACAGAGGAGTAGAGGAGTTACGAAAGCATTCGTTAAGTGCAAGTTTGGGAGAAATTTGACCATGGGATCCAAGCCAACAAGGGCCGTTGGATTACTCGTGAAATCTCATTTTGGGGTTTCGTGAGTTGAAGGGTCAAAACCCTTGCATCAATATTCATGAGGTCACGAAAGACGAAGTTGTGAAATAGAGAAAGAGTCTGAGTTGTCTGATTGGAAGGACACGTGTCACGAGATCACCCTTATAGGGGATTCAGACATCGGAGGTTAGAAAGGGAAGTCCTTCAACTTCGCGAATGGTGACGCTGTGAAGAGAATTAGGACCGTCCATATGAGAGTGGACATGTGGCATACTCGCCGAAATGGAGGTCAGACCTTCATTGACCAATTCGAGGTTTCATGGGTTGAAGAGTTGAAAGTTCAGCATCAGGGCTCACGAAGTTGCGAGGTCCGAAACTCCAAAAAAGGTGGGAAGTTCCATCGTGGGACCCACATTGACAACGTGTTGGGAATTCGCCATTTCGACATATCGGAGGATAAGAGGTCGAGACTTTTGTCCTAAAAGTCCCGAAGTCGCGAGTAGCGAAGACGTGTGACAATCGCAGCCGTCCATCTGAGGAGGATAGGTGGCAGAGATCAAGGGATCTCATGAACTCAGAGGTTCACCAGGTGAGAGCCCAAAAACTTGGGTGCTCCAAGTCACGAGTGGCGAAATCACAAGGAGTGAGGATAGCCATTGGATCCAGGTTACGGGAGGACCGTTGGATCAGGAACCCCATCGCATTTTGTGCATTTAGGGGTTCAAAGGTTGAAAGGAATCACTTTTGACATCATAAGTCGTGAAGTGATGAGAGTCGTGGCACGAGTACGGACACATGGCAGAACCACAAGGTGGTCTCAGGAAGTAGACAGGCGGACATGCGTCACCTAGAGGAAGGAGTTAATATTCTGTTGACCTCTCGCGTCTCGGGAATTCACGAGACAAGAGTACATGAGCTCGACGATGAAACTCGTGAAGTGGCGAGTTGTGAGAGGCACTGGCATTTAAGCCTATTCGGAGGTCACACACAGAAGGTGTTGTAAGAGAAGGAGCCATAACCATTTTTTGATCTCGGGTATCATGGATTTGAGAAGGAAGAGTCGGAAGTCACGACTCGTGAATTCGCGAGATTGCGAGTTGCGAAAAGGACCTGTGGATCGATAAAATTGAGATTCCCGCAAGGAATCGAAAGAGCCGATATGGCTCAAGGGGATAGAGAACAATCATGTGAGCGGATCTTGGTCCAAGGGCCGATAGGTCTGCATCATACACAAATCCATTTATGAGAAGGAAATGATGGAAATACTACATGCATTGAAGAAATGGTGTCCTTACCTAACAGGTAGGCACTTCAAGGTAAAAACAGATCATGATAGTCTTAAATACTTCTTGGAAAAAAGACTATCTTCAGAAGAACAACAAAAATAGGTAACCAAGATATTGGGTTATGATTTTGAAATCATCTATAAAAAAGGGAAGCAAAATGTTGTGGCAGAAGCACTCTCAAGGAAGGATGAATATGTTGAGGCCTTTCTCTGTGATATCTCAATCATCCAACCCAATTGGATAATAGAAGAAAGGGATGAATGGAAGAATGACAAAAAAGTATGGACTCTCATTCAAAGGTTGCAGCAGGATTCCAGTACATCAGATACATTTACATGGAAAAATGATTCACTATGGTACAAAGATCGCTTATATTTATGTAAGAAATCCCAACTCAAACAAAAGGTACTATTGGAATTGCACACCTCTCTAGTAGGAGGGCACTTGGTATTTTTAAAAACCTACCATAAGGTCAAGAAGGATTGTTTTTGGGATGGCTTTAAAAATGATGTTCAAAGGTTTCTGGAGAAATGTTTGGTTTGCCAACAAAGTAAGGTGGAAACAATTAAGACCTCGGGTCTTTTATAACCATTAGACATCCCAAGTCAGCGTTGGGAGGAGGTTTCCATGGATTTCATCACAGGGTTACTAAAGTCTGAAGGAAAGAGTGTCATCATGGTGATTGTTGATAGACTGACCAAGTATGCACACTTTTGTGCACTCTCTCATCCCTTCAAAGCTAGTACAGTGTTGGACACACCTACCACACTTAGAGGGGGGGGGTCAATGAGTGTGGGGCTCTTTTTCCCAAAACTTCCCTCTTGCACAAAGACTCATCAATTAGCATTCAACATTTATTCATTACCCATTGTTGTCATTTATAACCAATTAGATGTGAGCACATATCAGCAACATATATCAGCAATAT
>ML779653.1:919312-933050 GCA_009831015.1 Picea engelmannii
ATTCTGATATAGCTTGCTTACCCTTTCTGTTGATCTTCTCTGTATTCCTCATTGTTTCTGATCTGCTGCTCTGCCTCACTGTCCTCTGCAGCCCATTCTCAGCATCTTCTCCTGTCACGCAGATTCACCTCCTTTTCTCACATTAACAACCACAATTCATCTCTGTTCCAGCGCATTTTATAGATTCACCACATGCAGAGGTTTTCGATACGTTTCTCCACTCCAACTGCAGTTTCCCTTTCTTTCTTTCTTTTTCAGCTTTTCGCATGCTAGCATTCTCCTTGATTTTCTGAACTGACTCTTTGCATGCCTCTTCTACGCATGCCACATCATGCAACGCTGTGTTCCTCCTGTCTTAACTGCCAGTCTAATTTTAGACTAAAAGTCTTTCTGCTTTTCTCAACTCCAACTGTAGTTTCTCTTTCTTTCATTCTTTCTTCTGCTTTTTGCATGCCAGCGTTCTCCCTGATTTTCTGAACTGGTTCTTTACTTTCCTCCTCTACGCATGCCTTATCATGCAACGCTATGTTCCATCATCTGTTTCATTCGTGTTCCAGCATCTGTGTTCCAGCATTCATGTTTCAGCACCTGTGTTCCAGCATTCGTGTTCCAACAGTCGTGTCCCAGCATTCGTGTTCCAGCAGTCGTGTTCCAGCATTCGTGTTCCAGCAGTCGTGTTCCAGCATTCATGTTCCAGCATTCGTGTTCCAGCATTCGTGTTCCAGCAGTCGTGTTCCAGCAGTCGTGTTCCAGCATTCATGTTCCATCATTCGTGTTCCAGTATTCGTGTTCCAGCAGTCGTGTTCCAGCATTCATGTTCCAGCATTCATGTTCCAGCATTCATGTTCCAGCAGTCGTGTTCCAGCAGTCGTGTTCCAGCATTCGTGTTCCAGCAGTCGTGTTCCAGCATTCGTGTTCCAGCATTCTTGTGCGTGTTTACATCCTTGACTGCTCCATAACCGATTGCCATCAATGACAACCTTAACCATCTGCTTCAGTATTCTGTTATAGCCATATCTCCAACAGGAATTTCATGTTTAATTGTATGAATTTTGGGTTTAATTAAGTTAGGTCACTACACATGGTATCAGAGCTTTGGTTCAAAATCTGGAGCCAAGGGCCTACCTACCCACCCAGAAATTTAAACAAACCCCACCCAAAAATTTAAACACTTCTATTTAGTTATGGTGAAACCCTGAAACTCTTAATTAGATGAAAATCCAAGATCCAGCTCCACCCCACCTAACCTGGAAGCCAAAAACACAATTTTTTATTTTTTTTTACAGATCTATATATAAACAATATGCTCAATTGAAATTAGTATAATCTTTACATATTGGAAGTAACAAACAATAAAACAAATATATATAAATTCTTCTCTACTCAAAGCTAGATTTAATTTTTTTTTTTTACCTACTAGATTTAAATATAAATAATAGATATCAGATTGAAATTGACAGCCAACTTCAAGAACTAGGGAAAAAACATCACCTGTAGCTTTTGGAAATGTATTTAACATCACAACACCCTCCAAGGCTTTATTCAACATTGTTGAGTACTCCCTATGTTTAGTTCCCTCGCTAAGTTTTCTTCGAATAGGAGTTGAAAATGTTGCAAAGCTCACACTACAATTTAACACTCCAGTGTAACTATATATTTGTGCCTTGTTGCTTTCCCTTGGACCAAATACTGATACGATGACCTTTGTGATACCGAATTTTGCGTACGCAGACCCTGCCGCTACAAATTTTTTATTTATTTATTTTATTTTATAAATAAAAGTAAAAAAAAAAAAACAAGCCAAGCACAAGCGCCGAGATTCACACTCCACTCACCTTATCAACATATAAAGCCATTTATAATTCATAAACCATTGGAATAAATGGGATTGTCACTCCACTATCTTCAAATAGAAACTACTGCAGCGTCTAGCCACAGGGAAATTCCAGGGGGCAGGTACTAAAGATGTTGATTGAAGTATTTAGAATTTCATTACTTATTTTGTATTCATGGTTATTCTAAATTAATCTAAATTAAGCTATAATTCAAAATTTCTCTTATGAAGCAATTTCCTTCTATATGGCAGCTCCACATCACCAAAATAAAATATCACTTTCGAAAATCAATGCGCCTAGATTTTATAATGACAAAAAATTAAATAGTTGTCAATACGTAGAACAAAGACTTCGGTCCATGAGTCAACACCAAATTATACAAACAACACAACACAAGCGCCAAGTTGTCGAGGAGGCCTTTGTGGACAACACACGCACTTGCACAACGCGGCTTGCAAAATAACCCATCCAAGCACCAGTAATAAACAATAATAAATAAGAATAGTAAAAAAACAAAAACCAATATTTTGCCCACAGCTATCGAGCCAAGAAAACCAACACATAACACAAAGCCCAACGCCAAACGCCAAGTCGTCGAGGAACAAGGATCCTACAAGGTTTCAAGCACTGAGAGCCAAAGTCCTGCAACTACCAAGCACCATCGCTAAACTCCTCTAGGTTCATGTCTCAATCTTTCTCGGCCCCAAGCTGTCCACAAGCTATCAAGAACTCGCCACAACACAACACGATTTAACACCACAACAAATCTTGACACCAAGGAAGCGCCCAAGTGCTAAGCACCATGAAAGATGGAGGAAGAGCCCATGAGGGGGGGCATCACTATGCTCTATGTGTCAGAATAAAACGCCAAAAAACCATGAGCCCATGAGGGCATATTCTTCTCTACTGCCTGTTTTATTATTATTCTTTCTAAACGTGGAATCAACGCCCAGACCTCCCATTGAGAAGAGTCTTCTACACAGGATAGGCACCTTCCGCGTAGCCTAATAGCACAAGTACCTGCATCATCAACACAAACCAAGGTTTAACACGCAACATAAGCAATTCCAAGGAGAATCACTCAAGTGCCAAACACCAAATCACAAGTGAGAATCCCGACGGGCATAGTGTGCACAACACATCAAAACACAAGAATATAAACCTCGAATATGGAGGGTAACTAAAACATAGGAATACAACTATCTAGATGGTGTAGTTGGTAATTCTCGTGCCACACAATACAGATGCGCCCAAGCGCCCAATGACTAGGCTTTACACATGCCCACAAACTGAACAAAAATGGGTACGGTTGAGAAGACATCAAAATCCCCCAACATCCAACAACTAGGCTTTACACGTGCTAACTAAACAGAAATGGGTACAGTTTCATGCCCACAAGACGAGCCCTCAACTCAAAGACTTGGAATTTGTCAAAGCACCTCCATTTGCCTCTAAAATTAAGGAAACAACACCAAGCCTGTGCCCCCCCCCCAAAAAAAACAACAACAACAAGAACTGAGCAATGAGGAGGGAGCCTACAAGAATCGAAAGGTATTTCACAATGAAACAAGAAAGCACCAAAGGCTAATGACCAAGCACCAAAGCCTGATTTACAACAAGCTCCAATTCACAGAGGAGAGCCCACGGGTCTGCATGTAATACCTGTCACCTATTTGCAACAAGGAGGGAAGCCGACAGACCAGTAGTTTCGAATCAGAGTGGCACAACGAAAGCATGGCAGGCCTCTGGAGTTCAGAGTTGCAGACTGGAGGAGGCAGCATGGGGGGGAAGCGTATGCAAGCAAGTGGGTCTAGGGTTTGAGGATGGAGAGTTGGGGGAGAGTGGGTTTAGGGTTAGGGGATAAGAACGGAGGAGAGGGGGGCACGTGAGCCTCATGCGAGGACCCACTGGCCAACTCTAGATTTTTTTTAGTATTTTTTTTTTTTATTTTTATTTTTTTTATTCATTTATTATTTTAATTTTTCTTTATTTTTTATTTATTTTAATTGTAATGTAATTGTTTATTCTATTTTTATTTTATTATTATTTTAGTTATTGTTATTTTATTAATTCTATATATATATATATATATATATATATATAAGATATTTTATTAAAGATATTGTTATTATCTTTAATTAAGATTTAAATAATTAATTATTTAATAACAATAATATTTAAATACTAAATACATATACAAGTTATAACTAATCAACTAATTAATGTGAATAATTAGGAAGATTAATTAATTTAATTGGTTAATTAAATTAGGGATTAACTAAGTGATTAGTAGGTACTTAAGTAGGATACCAATGATAATATTAAAATTTCTGGATTTACTAAATGCGTTGAATAAGGCAACTGAAACTAAGGCTTTGTTGATTAATTTTAGTCTAGATTATTAGTTTTTTTTTTAATAATTAATCAATATTAGGTTGGAATTCACCTTAATTAGTTTTAGACGAAAAGTTTAGGGGCTTAGACCAAGGTAAATCAGGAGGGGTTCCATATGTGCTAGGAAGGTAAGTTAGAGGATTAGGCGAGAGGGGTACAGTGCTAGCGTAACTACCAAGCGAAAGGGTCAATAGTTTCCTTAGGAGAGAACACCAAGATTATATGCTTAACCTTAACCTAGCCAATCCCCTAAAGAGAGTAATGTCTGTTTACAGACAAGTAAAATAAACTTATGCCTAACCCTGTTTTCTAGTTTAAGTAGCACCAATTTGAAACGTCCTTGACTCGATGGATTTGAGGAAGGGGAGAATCATTGCAGGCACCACCAACACCGCCAACACCATCGCCACCATTGCCCAAACTAGCTCTCATACTACGCTCGTTGTAGGCCATAAATGAGACTTTAAAGGGGCAAAAACCAGCAGGGACCGAAGTGGAACCCCCGCCATATGGAATGGGTAATCCAGAAGCGTCAAGGGATTCAGGGGGAGGACCTCCACCTGAAGACATCACTCGAGAATTACAGAAGATCAAACTTCTGGATTTTGTCGGGGGTCACGCCAGTGAATGTGTAGAAGCATGGTTGGAAGGCATGACAAGGTGTTTTTCCTTAAGGGACTATGTGTCCAACTCAAAGGTGAAGATAACGGTTTTTTAGTTAAGATACAATGCCTTAAGATGTTGGGGAAACCTAGAAATACAACTACATATTACCCCAGACACCATATCTTGGGAACTTTTTGAGGAGAGGTTCCAAAGGAAATATCTACCAGCTTACTATGAGGAACAACAGGTAGGAGTGTTTCATGCTCTAGTACAAGGAAACAAGACTGCACAGGAATATGAGATTAGGTTTATGGAATTGGTCAAGTATGTTTCATACATAGATAACAACCAATGACAGGAATAACACTTTGTCTATGGGATAAACCCTAATATAATGGCTATGGTGCGGATGTGGAACCCGTCTTCAGTAGCGGAAGCTATGGAAAATGCACGTTATGTGGAGGAACACATGAACTTAACTGGAGGTACGAGACTGACATTTCCGCATCGTCTTGGATTTTTAGGGAAGAACCCTAGGACATTTCCCAGGGGAGGGGGCTCAAGTCCACCTCCATATGGTAATAGAGTCGCACCAAGGACAATAACCGCAGGGATTTCAATGGCAGCGAGTACAGCATCTTGTTCATCACCAACGACACAGATAGGTCCATGGCCATCTCAGGGAACAACTAGTAGGGGCAGGGGTTCCAGGGGAAGGAACTCATTTCAGAGACAGTCACATAACAATGCGCAGGTTCAATCACTGCCTGACTCTAGATTTTTTTTAGTATTTTACTTTATTTATTTATTTTTATTCATTTATTATTTTAATTTTTCTTTATTTTTTTTTATTTTAATTGTAATGTAATTGTTTATTCTAATTTTTTTTATTATTGTTTTAGTTATTGTTATTTTATTATTTCTATATATATATATATATAAAAGATATTTTATTAAAGATATTGTTATTATCTTTAGTTAAGGTTTAAATAATTAATTATTTAATAACAATAATATTTAAATACTAAATACATATACAAGTGATAACTAATCAACTAATTAATGTGAATAATTAGGAAGATTAATTAAGTTAATTAGTTAATTAAATTAGGGATTAACTAAGTGATTAGTAGGTACTTAAGTAGGATACCAATGATAATATTAAAATTTCTGGATTTACTAAATGCGTTGAATAAGGCAAATGAAACTTAGGCTTTGTTGATTAAGTTTAGTCTAGATTATTAGTTTTTTTTTTTATAATTAATCATCATTAGGTTGGAATTCACCTTAATTAGTTTTAAGTGAAAAGTTTAGGGGCTTAGACCAAGGTAAATCAAGAGGGGTTCCATACGTGCTAGGAAGGTAAGTTAGAGAATTAGGTGAGAGGGGTACAGTGCTAGCATAACTACCGAGCGAAAGGGTCAGCAGTTTCCTTAGGCGAGAACACCAAGCTTAGATGCTTAACCCTAACCTATCTAATCCCCTAAATAGAGTAACGTATGTTTAAAGACAACTAAAAGAAACTTACGCCTAACCATGTTTTCTAGTTTAAGTAGCACCAATTTGAAATGTCCTTGAACTCACCCTGACAACCTTGGTTGATGCAGGTTAAATCATATAGGATGGTTAGGAGTCAAGGGAATCGAGTCAGGGGAGCATCATCGTAGGCACTGCCAACACCGCCAGCACTGCTACCACCATGACCCAAACTAGCTCTCATACTGCGCTCGTTGGAGGCCATAAATGAGACTTTAAAGGGGTGACAACCAGCAGGGACCAAAGTGGAACCCCCACCATCTGGAATAGGTAATCTAGAAGAATCAAGAGATTCAGGGGGAGGACCTCCACCTAAAGACATCACTCAAGAATTGCAGAAGATCAAACTTCTGGAGTTTGTCGGGGGTCATGCTAGTGAATGCGCAGAAGCATGGTTGGAAGGCATGACAAGGTGTTTTTCCTTAAGGGACTATGCGTCCAACTCAAAGGTGAAGATAGTAATTTTTTAGTTAAGAGACAACGCCTTGAACTGGTGGGGCAACCTGGAAAGACAACTACATCTTACCTCAGACACTGTATCTTGGGAACTTTTCGAGGAGAGGTTCCGAAGGAAATATCTACCAACTTACTATGAGGAACAATAGGTAGGAGCATTTCATGCTCTAGTACAAGGAAATAGGACTGTAGAGGAATATGAGATTAGGTTTATAGAATTGGTCTAGTATGTTTCATATATGGATAACGACCAACAACAAGCAGAATGCTTCGTCTATGGGCTAAACCCTAATATAAGGGCTATGGTGCAGATGTGGAAACCTTCTTCAGTAGAGGAAGCTATGGAAAATGCGCGTTATACAGAGGAACACATGAACTTAACCGGAGGTATGAGAATGACCTTTCCACATCGTCTTGGATTCATAGGGAAGACCCCTAAGACATTTCCCAGGGGAGGGGGCTCAAGGCCACCTCCATATGGTAAAAGAGTCGTACCAAGGACAGTAACCACATGGATTTCAATGGCAGCAAGTGAAGCATCTCGTTCATCACCAATGACGTAGACAGGTCCATGACCATCTCGGGGAACAACTAGTAGGGGCAAGGGTTCCAGGGGAAGGAACTCATTTCAGAGACAGTCAAATAACAGTGCACAGGTTCAATATCGTGTTACCTGTTGGGGGTGCAGAGGACCCCATTACCAACGTGATTGCCCAGAATTACAATCAAGATTTGTGCATAGAGAAGGAAAGGCCTCGATGGGAAGATCTAGTAGCAGCCACCAGGTTTACGCAATGGTTAATAATCGCCAAGCCGAACATCAATCCACGATGGTGGATTCATGAGGTACGCTAAATCATAACAACATTAAGATTTTATTTGATTCTGGTGTGATAGATAGTTTCATTTCACCATCTGCATTAGAAAAGAGTGGGTTGGTAGGCTATGAGCACGACGACTTTAAACAAGTCGAGATGGCTTAGGGGGGAAAAAAAGCAGTAGGACCTAGTATTGGCAATTCTATAGTAGACCTGGGAGTGTGTACTACTAGGTTTAAGGTATATGTCACTGCTCTTGGGGTGTATGACCTAATCATTGGAATTGATTGGTTAGAAGCTCATCGAGCTTTAATAGATTGTTTCGAAAAAAGGGTGCTCTATTTAGACGATGAAGGAAGACCAGTAGAGATCGAGGGTGTACGGAGAAAGGTGTCATTATGCTTTATATCAACTATGAAGGTCAAGCGATGCTTGAGGAAAGGGTGTCAACTATATGTAGTGGAAGCAATGAATGAAAGGAAGGGACCCTCATTAGATCAGTACCCGGTATTGTCAGAATTTAAGGATGTTTTCTTGAATGAGTTACTAGGGTTACATCCTAAGAGGGAGCTTGATTTTAATATTGATCTAAAACCTGGTGCAGAACCAATTTCCAAAACTCCGTATCGGATGACGGCACTGGAACTTTGTGAATTGCATATGCAGTTAAAAGAGTTATTGGACTTAGGGATAATAAGGCCTAGTGTTTCACCTTGGTGTGCACCAGTAATTTTTGTAAAGAAGAAGTATGGATCCTTAAGACTATGTATAGACTACAGGGACTTGAACCATGCTACAGTGAAAAATAGGTACCCAATGCCATGAATAGATGACCTCTTCAATCAAATGAAAGTAGAAGTGGTATTCTCAAAGATCGATTTGCGATCCGGGTATCATCAGTTAAGGATTAAGGAAGGCGATATCCAAAAAACTGTCTTTCAAACTCAGTTTGGACATTATGAGTTTGTCGTAGTACCTTTTGGATTGACCAATGCACCAACAGTATTCATGAGCCTCATGAACAGTGTATTCCTGAAGTACTTAGACCGTTTTGTACAAGTCTTTCTAGATGACATCCTCATCTATTCCAAGAACAAAAGAGAACACGAGGAACACTTACGAGTGGTGTTGTCCTACCTTAGGTAGAATAAATTGTATGGTAAGTTGTCTAATTGTTCCTTCTTCCAGAAAGAAATTCACTATTTAGGTCATATCATTTCTGGCGAAGGAATCTCTATGGACCCAGCAAAGGTAAAGGCCATTATGGAGTGGCTAGTGCCGAAAAATTCCCATGAGGTGAGAAGCTTCATGGGGCTAGCAGGTTATTATCAGAGATTTGTTAAAGGATTCTCAAAAATAGTGAAACCCATCAACACTTTGTAGTGCAAGGGGGTCAAATATGAATGGACAGAAGAATTTGATAGTGCATTCATTGAGCTTAAGAGGTTACTAACTAGTGTGCCAATTCTACGAGTGTCGGATATGGAAAAGGACTTCACAGTCTACACGGATGCCTCGAAGAAAGGGTTGGGGGCCGTGCTAATGTAGGATGGAGGAGAGATAGCTTATGCATCAAGGAATTTGAATAAACATGAAGAGATTTACGATACTCATGATTTAGAATTGGTAGCTGTAATGCTATCTTTGAAACTTTGGAGACACTATCTTGTGGGGAGAAACTTTGAGCTCAAAACGAACCATCAAAGTTTAAAACATATCTTCGCTCAAAGAGATATGAATTCCAGGCAAAGGCGATGGAGTGAGTTTATGAGTGAGTATGATTTTGGTATTTCGTACATCAAGGGGAAGGAAAATGTGGTTGCAGATTCCTTGAGGAGGAGACCATGTGTCTTCTCCTTGATACCCTTAAAAGTCAATATGAGGGAACGTGTTTTGACACAACTCCAAGGAGACAATTGGTATTTAGAGGTTACTTCAAACCCAAAGAGCGAGAGGCAGTTAGATCCAAAGTATGAAGGATATATTCTAGAAGTAGGTGTTACACATCAAAATCACTCAACTGGATAAGTGTCACATATTCCTCTCCATTGTCGTAAGTGTCGCAACTTCCTTACAACTTTCGCAAGTGTCACAAGTTGATTACGCGTGTCGCAAATGTTGTTGAGTCATACTGCCATGATGACGACACTAAGGAGACACTTAAAACATCTTATGTACTTGGTTTGAAGAAGGAGAACTGGTTCACTGGAGTCAAACAACTCTTAACACCTGAAAAGGGCTTCCAATCAAGCTTTTTGAGGGTGAACACTCCCCTGAAAAGGCCTTAGGAGCGTTGGCGCTCCCCTATAAGGCCTCAAGGAGCGTTATAACGCTTCCTTACCCCTCTGCAGGAGCGCTTCCCACTTTTGAAGCACTGGCGCTCCCCTTAAGCCTCTCTGGGAGTGTTCTAGCGCTCTGATGCCCCTTTTGAAGGAGCGCTCCCTAATCTGGGTCAGTTGTTAGCCCATTAAGGAGAATAAGGAAAATATATTTCAAGATTAGGAGGAAGTTGTACTCAAATTCTTGGTTTCATCAACAGATCCCTGATCTAAGGAGGAGGTTACCAACTTGTTCTAAACATAACTCAAGAGGTTAAGCTCCTCCCAACCTATATAAACAAGCTCTATGATGGTGGAAAGGGGGAAGAATTGCTAGCATGAAACCTATGATCTCATAGGAAATACACAGTCAGCCAAAGGAGAAGTGATCAGTGAAGCTGCTGTCAGCCAGGTTGTGGATCTTTCGAGCAAGGGTTAGATGAAGAGGACTTAACGAAGCTGTCGCATTCGCATCTACGATTGTAAGTACTGTTGTCGTTATTCTCATTAATATGACACGCTTGGCCTATTTCTTTCTAGTTTGAGTCTGACGTTACATGAACTTATCATTAATTGATAGATCTATTTTCAAGCTAATATCAAAAGAGTAGGAAGTGGTCGTATCTTGTTTGTCTGTAGAACTCAGCGAGGAGCAAAAGATTGGAGCGCAACTCGGAGCGTGCAGGGACAAACGTCGATAAAGAGGTACTTCTGTTACCCTTCCTTCTCATGTATTAGTTTAGATAGATTTGAAAGGAAGTTAGTGTCCACGTTAAGAATTTTTGTGTCTAGGGTTAAGGTCAAGCCTTAGAGGCGGTCTACCTGTCTGCAGGGAGATTTTCCTACAACAGAAACTGGCGACTCCACTGGGGAGATAGCCTCGAATCGAAACCTCTTGTTTCGATTTCTCCTCATTGACCTAGTTCTATCCCTTGATTGTTTTAGACCTGTTTCACTCTTTTTCTGATTGGTTTCATGAGCTGATTGGCTCCTTACCTTATCAACTCAGCATACTTGTCAAGTTTGAATCCCAATTTTTGGAATTTTTTGACATTTCTGGGGATTTCAGACCCTCGTGCCCCTTACCATGTGTTAATAGAGCGCCAGCGCTCCTAATACCTTAGCATAGAGTGCTATAATGCTCCTTGCCCTTGGCAACAAAGCGCCAGCCTCTTTTTGGCCCAATAACCCTCCAGAACTGCCTTTTTCAGGGTTTGCCTCTGTGTCTCTTTTGTTGAGTGATCTAGTGAGTCAATTTTTCTTCTCTTTCAACTTCGACATCTATCTTTTGATTGGAGAATAAACACCTTACTGTTTGGACCTTGTATCCTTCTTCACTATTTTCATTGAGTTTTTCCTGTTGAGTGAAATTCAAAACCTATGCATTGTTCTTTTCTCCTCATCAGCTAAGTAAAAACCTTGGTGAAGGTCATCAAAGGCCTACAGACCTCTTTATCTTGATTTGAGTCAAGGTTATTGTTCTTCAACTTTTGCTTTTTGGGTGTGAATTTTCGTTTTCTCTTTGATTGTTTCTCTTCTTTCGCTTTTCGTTTTGATTGCAACGAGAGGGTGCATTGTTTGTATGATTTTAGCTTGTGCTAGTTTGATTTTACTCATACAAAGACAATTAGCAAAACAAGCATTGTGTTGAATTGATATTTAACTCATATACGAACAATGAAAAAAGCATCTCCATGATTGATTGTGCATATTAGAAGGCATTTTAAATTTTTTTTCATTACATCAGGATTTGATTGAGAAAAAGAATCGTTTGGGGGCACTCCGTAGTTGTGCTTGTTAGTGAAAAGAACTCTCTCTCTCCCTTAGACAGTCGTTCATCGAAAGGAAATGACTTCTTATCATGTTCGATGAATTCTTTGGGTCTGAGTCATAATTCCATTTGTTTCACTTCCATACACCCCTTTTGCGTAAAGAACAACTATAAAAATCAACGCTAATTAAAAATTATCTAGAATTTTTTCTTTGCTAGGATCCTCCACCAACAATAGAATAGGTGTAGTACTTTGGATTAGGCTGTGAGCATAACTCTCCAAAGTTTCTAAAACCAACAGTAGCATCTTGAGTTAGGGAGAGTCAAATCCAGTTATCGTATAAGTCTGCCTAGGATCCCCCTCTCACACAGGGGTTACACACGAGGTCGCATTCGGGTAAGCTACGGGGACTAACCCTCCCTGGTTTAACTGATTGTGGTGGTCAGATCGTATTATGGGGGTCACTTTGAGGTAAATCCACAATTACTGGGTGGAAGCCTTCTAGTTGATTTCAGGCTTGATACCCTGCCTGTACGTTCCGATCGGACTATGGACTGTTCCCGCCCAGGGGCTGACTGCGAATTGGTAACCTTAGTAGCCATAATCTTTAGGGTCTTACACAAGGTGACGGTGATGGGAAGTCTCACTATACCTGGAACAGACATTGGTCAAACTCACTCGGGCTTATTGGAGGGTAAATCCACAATTACTACATGGAAGCTTGCACCAAGGCATAATTCTGTTAAGTAGGTCACCATTGTGACTGTTCCAGCCTACCCCCACCCCTTTTGGACTTGATCACGCGATGTTGGATTTCATCACCAACTAGTACGGTCATCAAAAGAAGGTCCTGTTTTCTTGGTTGTGATTCCTAGATTTTTTAGCGTGTGTTGTTTCTTTTCGCTAGTTGGCCATAGATTTCTTTCGCCGACTCTTTTCTGCCAACATTGACCCTCCACGCCGCTCGTGGAGGCTACAGGGACTTCCTTCAGAAAATATGGAAGGAAACACCCCTTTACCCACTCATTCTACGGAGGAATCTCCTCAACAGAGCGAGGTTCATAAAACTACAATTTCCCAGGAAGAAGTTCCCATCCCTTTGGAGAATTTTTGAATTTTCTCAGAATCTCTAAAATCTTATCACATTCTGGAGGGATACAAACGACAGATCCTCCACTTAAATTCTACCAGAGAATTTGTTGTCAATCCAGATATTCCGGCTGGGTCTCCTCAAAACCCTTTAGCCAATGACCCTTTTTGGACTGCGGATGTTGTTCGGAGTCCACCACGCTTGGTGCAAGATCTTTATGGAACATGAGAAGGTGTCGACGCATCTTTTTCCTACACTGTACCCCCAAATCACTTCACCGGTACTACCACTTTTATAGCCACACCAACCGTTGGTCCGAATGTACCGTCTGTTGGCCCAAGGCCTACTATTCCCCTCCAGATGGCCCATTCGACAATGGCCCCATACATTCCGACTATCCCTGCCGGTAATGCGGTAGTTAATCAAGCCCCTATTGGCACACCTGTAACACCAAGACCTACACTCCCTTTAGGATTTAGGGCACTAAATGCGTCCGCTACCACCACTGCCCAAACCGCTACTCAAATTGTACCGGGAAGTTCCATACCTATCCAACAACCCGAAGGGACTGGCCTTGGTGGTCCTAACCCGATCGACAACATTGGTCAGTCATTGGCATCCAGCTTTTAGATCCCAGAAACTCTACCTCAAACTGGGGGGCATCCTCCCTCCGAAGGAAAAATCCCATTCAGAGGGAACCCTAATGCTGGGGGGCATCCTCCCACTGGAGGATAAATTCCATTCGGAGGGCACCCTCATGATGGGGGGAAACCTCAAGTTGGAGTCCACCATCAACCACAAGGACAAAATGTGTCCGTCGCACCCAATCCGTGGAGCATCCCTTTTCAAGAAAATCCGCATGCCTCCATGGGAAAAAATGTTCAGACTCCGCAACAACCCCCTTATGGACAAA
>ML779653.1:933190-966272 GCA_009831015.1 Picea engelmannii
GCTATTCCAGCAAAAATTCCTTTTGATATCCCGAAATTCAACGGAAAATCCAGAGAAGACCCAAACAACCATGTGATGACTTTCCATTTGTGGTATTCATCCAACTCCCTCATGGATGACTCTATTCGTTTGCGTCTTTTCCAACGAACACTTACGGGTTCCGCAACAAAATGGTATATTGAATTACCACGCGCATCTTTTCACGATTTCAACTCCCTCGCCATGTCCTTCCTCACACACTTCAAACTGCCCATTCGATACGAGACGGGTACTGAACTATTAACCTCCCTTCGTCAGAAAAATTCCATACACATCTCTGATCATATCCATGAATGGAGATGACGACGAAGGGTAATTAAAGCGGTCATCCTCGACCAATTATTAGCGGAATGGTTCACGAAATCATTATTACCCCAGATCGCTCGTGATGTTTCCATGGGCGGTGTGGTCACCGAGGAAGAAGCCATCGCCCGAGCTCAGTACTTAGACTTAGTCTATTCACAATCCGGTACTTTGTATGAGTTGATACCGAACGCTACCCGTGCCACTAACGATCCATCCAAACCATCGACTGCTTCGCATGCGGATGGAGTTATTGGCTCCGTCAAAACCCAATCTACCACCCAGTCTACTGGAACGACTCAGCGGCCCGCTTCAATGTCTACTCCGAGTTCGAATGCACCCTCTTCTACCCCACCCAAACTCAATTCTCTGATGTGAATGTGGTCCAATCAACCCCTTCACAACAACTTGGGGGCAAGAAGAAAGCAAGAAACAAAACAAAGAATAACAATAACAAATAACAACCCAAAACCCAACCGCAAACCCCTGCTGCCGAAAAACAACCACAGCAAAAACTGAAATTCCCATGTCTCATTTGTGGTGACGATCACTACACTCGATATTTCCCACACCATGATGAAGTGGCTAAACATTTCAAGGGAAATTCGCAACCCGCTGTGCTTACTTAGCCTTTTCCGCAACAACAATATTTAGTTGCACAAACCCCCACACCGGGGGGAAGTTCCAACCAACCCCCTGATGATGCCTTGACAAGTGCCCACATTTACATGTTTAACGGGGTTAATCTAACCACTAGTTCTGCGACATATGACACGCCAGTTAAACCCGACAAGTCGAAGACTACTAATGGTTCTTCGCCAGATCCTTTACCATATGTTGTTAATCCTCCATCTATTAGCCCTCCATCCGGGCCACTTCATATTGAGAAACCTTCTTTTGACTCCATCTTACACCCTCCTAAGAGCACCATCTGGAAATCCACTTTCAATCCTAATTCACGGGCTGCCCAAAATTACAATATTGTAGAATATTTGGCCCAAGCCCCGTGCGCCATGTCCACGTTGGAAGTTATACAAAATTGTCCTAACCAACGTAGAACGCTCTTAGCTTCTATTGGTGCTTTCGATCCCGAGTCATCAAATTACATCACGTTTAATCTGGATGATCCTCAACCGAGACTCTCCCACCAGCTATCTTTCCAAATCGATGTTGTTGTTCACAATCAACAAATCCACCGAACTATCCTGGATGAGGGAGCCTTTACCTGTGTCATGTATCTAGCCTGTTGGAAAGGCTTAAAATCAACTGCCCTTAACAAATCCGCTACGATGTTACGCACTTTTGATGGAAGAGGTTTCCATCGTCAGATTAATGCAATCCCTCGCCATTCAATTGGGCGGTAAAACTGTTACCGTTGATGTTGAGGTGGTCGATGCTCCCCTTAATTACAACCTCTTACTTGGAAGAAGTTGGTTCTACGCTATGACTATTGTCGCCTCGTCGGTGTTTCGATGTGTACAATTCCCCCATCAAGGCGAAAATGTCACCGTCAATCAACTTGACTTCTGTACACCCGACACTCGCATCCCTGCCACCAACAACATTCCTTTTTTGGGAGACCACCCACTTACGTATGAAAGCGTTGGTGTTGGATTATTGAAATATTGTAGCCTTATGGGTACTTTCCCTACACCACTTCCAGTTACTGCAGACCACATTGCTGCCGTCAACATGATCTCGACTATGCCTTATCAATCCTTGGAATCATCTGATCCTTGGATTGTCCCTAGTCTTTTGGAATTCGATGTGCTCAGTGACACCATGCCACTCAGCCCAGCCGAGTCCGTATACGTAGCTATCCAATCTACCTCTCCCTCCTCCAACAATTCACATTCATTGGCACCTGATGCTTACTCGGTGCCCTCATGGTTGGATTCCCTATCATCTGTCGTTGATTACATTTCCCACATTTTTCCTTCGAACGAATCTATTATGGAAATGCTCAGCATTGATGATTTACCTTGGGATGATAACCACCACCGATCCTCTTTTCTTCCGCCTTTGGAAGAAGTACAAGACATACGATCTATATTTCCCCCCGATGTTAACGATGCTCCACAATCCCCTATCCTCACACAAGATACTTTCTTTGAGGGGAACATGGGTAACATCTCTACTACAATCACAATTGACATTTCAGTCAAAGAAGGTATCATGGAAAACATTAATCTTGGTGCTAATTGCACGCCCGACGAAGTGGTTTCTTACACCGCTTTGTTCAAGGAATTATGTGATTTCTTCACATGGAGCTACGAGGAAATGCCAGGGATTGACCCTTCAATCATCATACACGAAATCAATACTTACCCTGATGCAAAACCGGTTCAACAGAAACTCCGCCCGGTTCACCCCAAGAAAATGGAAGCTATAAAGGCAGAAGTTGAAAAACTTCTAAAATCTGGCTTCATCTATCCCATCCCTTTGATGGAATGGGTCTCCAACCTCGTCCCAGTTGCCAAAAAACAAGGGACCATCCATGCTTGTGTCGATTATCGAGATCTCAACAAAGCTTGTCCCAAATACAACTACCCTACATCTTTCATCGATCAAATCATCG
The DNA here is from genome assembly GCA_009831015.1 of Picea engelmannii. NCBI lineage: Eukaryota > Viridiplantae > Streptophyta > Pinopsida > Pinales > Pinaceae > Picea > Picea engelmannii. The sequence continues at coordinate 936,111 of ML779653.1, forward strand.
ATAATTGTGCCGGAAGCGTAATCTTCTCTTTCATGGATGGATTTTCTAGATACAACCAGATTGCAAACTTACTGCTGATCAACATAAGACAGCCTTCATTTTCCCTTGGGGAACTTTCGCCTACCGAAAGCTACCATTTGGCCTCAAAAATGTTGGTGCTACTTTCGAGCGAGCCATGTCGTACGCTTTCCACGACATCAAGCATATCGTGAAACCTTACCTCGATGATTTACCCGCCCATTCATCCAACTGACCTGATCACATTGGTCACTTGCAGGCAATTTTTATTCAATGTCGTTTCTATCGTATTCGTCTGAACCCACATAAATGCATTTTCACTGTCAAAACCGACCGACTCCTTGGTTTCATCGTCTCCAAAGACAGGATCAGGGTGGATCCCTTAAAGATCAAGGCCATCCTAGCCTTACCCCCACCTACCAACTTAACCCAACTCCAAAGTTTGCAAGGCAAAGAAAAATCTCTCCGTCGTTTCATCTGCAATTATGCCGAGATCACTAAAGGATTTATGCGGCTACTACAAAAGAACATCCCTTTCATTTGGGATGACACTGCCCAATGATCATTCGACGCCCTCAAGAACGCTTTGACCCACGCTCCTTTGTTACATCCTCCCGAATATACAAAGGATTATATCCTTTACTTGGCCGCTTCTACTTCTACCATTGCGATGGTGTTAGTTCAAGAGGACTCTAACGGCGAAGAACATGTGATTTATTATCTGAGCAAGAGTTTGTCCGGACCCGAACTCAGATATTTGCATGTTGAGAAACTGGCTATGGCAACCGTCATTGTTGTCCAAATATTCCGCCACTACATCTTATTATGCACCACCACGGTAATCGCAGACTCCAACCCCATGTACCACGTCTTGATGCATCAAGTACTTGGGGGAAAATATTCGAAATGGATCATTATTCTTCAAGAATTCGATCTCGAGTTTACGAAGGCTAAAGCCAAAAAATCCCTGGTGTTTGCCGAGCTCATTTGTGCTCTCCCTCGTGCCGATGAAAACATTGAACCTAGAGATTCTCTCTCCGATGAATCTCCCTTCCTCATCAGCACCTCTGACCCCTGGTATAGAGACATTCTCCTCTACCTTCAAACCCAACGTTTTCATCCCAACATCTCTCGTGAAGAGCGTCGACGCATCCGTCACCACTCTCGATGTTATCTCATCCTCGACGACACTTTGTATCGCCGTGGCATTGACACCATCCTTCGGCGATGTCTGATTCACAAAGAGGCCGAACACGTTTTGAACGATTGTCACCTTGGCGCCTGTGGCGGTCACCTTTCCGAGATGGCCACAACCCAAAAAATCTTACATGTCGGCTACTTTTGGCCCTCGATTTTCAAAGATTGCATCGAGGCCGTCAAAAAATGCCCACGCTGCACCCCATTATTSCCATCGGCCCCTTTTCCAAATGGGGTATCGATTTCATGCAGTATAAGCCTACCTCATCCGTGGGGCATGGTCACATCATCATCGTCGTCGACTACTTCACCAAATGGGCTGAGACTATGCCTACCTTCCTGAATGATGGTCGTACTGCAACTCTATTCCTCTTCAACCATATCATTACTCGTTTTGGTGTACCACGTGCCATCGTCACCGACCATGGTGCACACTTCAAAAACCAGATGATGAGCGAGTTACATGTCAAATTGGATTTTCGCCATGAAAACTCATCCCCCTACTACCCTCAAGCGAATGGGAAAGTTGAGGCTATCAACAAAGTCCTAAAAACCATGATCCAACGCATGGTAGGGGAACACAAATCATCATGGCATTTACAACTGTTTTCCGCTCTCTGGGCCTATCTCACTTCGGTGAAAACCTCAACCGGATTCACACCTTTCCAGTTGGTCTATGGCATTGAATTCGTCCTACCAATCGAGTGTGAAATTGCATCACTCAAATTGAAAGTAGAACTTCGGCCCCATACTTCTGCAGAAGAAGAACGATTCTTGTATCTATCCAAGCTTGGACGAAACACGCCACGATGCTGCTCTCGTCAATGAGGCACATCATAAATGAATTAAGAGTCAATATGACAAATCCATCCAACCTCGAGCCTTTGCAGAAGGAGACTTAGTCCTCATTTACGACCAAGCACACGATAAATTGGTAACAGGAAAGTTAGAACCTATGTGGCACGGTCCTTACATCGTGAAGCATGTTTTACACAGAGGTGCTTATGAACTAGTAGATCATGATGGAATTTCCCTGGGAGAGCCCCGAAATGGGATTTACCTTAAAAATTACTATGCCTAGATCACCTAGCATCTGTACTTTGTACACTATTGTATTTTAGTTTGGTGTGTCTTTTTCTCTCGCATGCTCGAGTCTTTACCGTTTCCACTCATGACTGTGCCTGTGTTTTCATGTGCAGATGATGTCTACCTTTCCTATATTTTTTGGGTTCGCGGATGGCGCCAACCGACATACCTAGAACATTTCCTAGGCAACATGGGTTTTTTATCAGTTTGACGAGGTGGTGAGTTCAGGGGGCATCTGTTTAGGACCAGCAACCAACAATATGGCATAATATCACGTTGTCATTGGACTGTTGACCCAGGCCTCCTCCCTAGGTATCTCTCGTATCATTATTTACTTAGACTCCCAACTCGTGGTTTATCAGCTCAACCGCATCTACGCTATCTGTAGTCCTATCCTGCTACATCTACACTTGCAAGTTCGTCGTCTTGAACGGATGTTCGATTACATTGAATATAGACACATTCCGAGAGAAATTAATAGTGTTTCAGATTCATTAGCTAATTATATCATGGATCAGTATCTAGCCCACAGATAAGATTCAAGGAAGGAAAAAAAATTGTATATTACATGTAAATTAAAACGCATCACAGACATCATCATGTACAAATCATCGGCATCATAAAAACTCGAAACTGTATATATATATATATATATATATATATATATATATATATATATATGGCGTGACTAAAATTTTTGCTTTACATCAAAAAGTGTGTAAAAGGGAAAAATATTGGGTCTGTTCACCCATACAACATCGCCTGACAAGGCATACAAAAATCATGATCACAGGGAGACTCTAATCTCCCCGCGCTGCGTTGTGCTGTGAGTAACATACTACTGCACGCACTACGCGCCTCAACAGAGAATTGATATTCTCTGGTACCCCTACAGTGTGCCGCTGTAGATGTAAAGGCACTTCCCCTATCCGCCGAGGAGGGATGCCCATTGTAAGGCCTTGGAGGTTTCTTTCGACCTCCCGGAGACCCATAACTGATACCACTGGATCTGCTACAACTGGGGTGCCTCCATGACGCCCTGGTACTGGTATATCAACTGGGCGCACTACTCCCTTATCTGCATTTTGGAAACAAAATATCTGTTAAAACTCTTTTACAAATCCTAAAAAAAAAATACATATACATCAAAAAAAAAAAACTTGACGAGGTATGGCTTAGTCTCTTACGTGACTCATCCCAATCTTCCCCCGCAGGAAAAATCAAGTCCATACTCCCACGAAAGTCCACATCGGCATAAGGGAAGTCCTCTATTCAGAGGTACTACTGCCTCAGCCAGGAAAATAAATCACCAGTAAAGTGGAACTCTGACTCTGAAACTAGTCTCAGAGACAGACTAGTCCACCTCTCCATCCGAGGTTATTCCACTGGGCGTACTGCCAATGCTATCTTAGGCTGCATCTGAGGGATGCACTCTAGAAAAAACGAGACCAAAAATGAGCCATAGCCGAACTGCTTCTGACCAGTCTTGCATCGTGAGATCTGTTCCTTCACATTCTGAAGGAACGTTGCACTCCAGTTGAATAGTGTTGGCTCCAAACACTGAACACCATAGGCCACCTGTGATATCGATGCCAAATGAGCACTAGTGCTACCGGTCATGCTTGTGATAGAAAATAATATAGATCGGAGAGGCAGATCTTGTATATCCTTGATAGGGATCCTGCCCCCTACCAACCTTGCTCCCGGAATACAGTGACGTGCCAGATACACGTCCACCTGCTCAGGCAATGCCCTCTGTCTAGTGAAAGATATAGGGACCCCTCTTTTTGAGAGGCCAATAAAAAAGTACACATATTCTAACTCAATGGTTAGGATTTGTGTGCCGATACAAAATCCCTATTCTGCAACGTCCCAAAGACCAATCATGTGCTCAAGCAATAGAATCTCTCTCTTCATTTTTTGCAATTTGAAAAACTTGAGCAAGCCCCCACAAAGCGGCCTGCGTATGAGGACTTCGTAGAGCGGATAAATCATCCATCTCGTGTTCCCTCTCTTTCCATTTAATCATGATTGCCAAAGATACCTACAAAACAAAAAATCAAGAATTTCATTATTCCTCACGTTTTTGTAATTTCGACGATTTTCAAAAGCATTTTAAAACATGAAACAAAGTACCCATGTCATCTAAAAGCAACCAACCACTCTTTTTGACCACCACACCCTTTAACATTTGCCAAATAATAATTAAAACATGTTAAAAATGCAAAACGAGTTGGGGGGGTGCATGGGCCTTTGGGGAGAATTTTTATGAATTTATTTTACTAAAATGATCGATCCAATCGATTGCAAGGGTGTAGACATCCTAACAACCCTTCTCTAACACATTTTTGTAAAAAAATCCCCCTATTTCATCAAATTTTAAAAGGAGGCCGATTTGGGTCAAAGAGGGGCGACCTAGGGCTTTATGTTTTAAAGAAACAATGCCATGAAAATCAACTTGAAACCATGCAATTGAAAGAGAAAAGTATGAACACATACCTAGTTTGAACGGTGAGCGAAATGATCGATCGTAGCTCTGGCAGCAAGAAAAACAAGGCTTGCCTCAAAACAAGATTCTCCACTACTCCAAAAATCCTTGCAAATGAAATGGTAAATGAATTTCCAAATCAATTCTTATTTATAGAATTCCATTTTTTTTATAAGGTATGGTCATTTTTGGGTTTCTCTAACGATGTAATCGCTTCACTAAACTCTAGTTTGTAGCTTTGGTATTGCAGGTTTCCTGGCAGTCCTGATCGGTTATTCCCCTTGTCGCACTTATGAGCATAGTCTTAGTTCGTTCTCGAGCTCGACAATATGAGAACGTAACCGGGTAAACTTTTATCTCTTTTTCAGACCTCTCTGGATACGAACACACGAAAAAGGAACCCCCTGGAGTCTCCTTTAAACCCTTCTCAGACCCTCTAAATATGAAAAGATTGTCGAGTGATCTTGCTTCCTTTCACACTCGTTAAAAGGTCAGAAAGGGTGTCTTGCGAGCGATAGTTTAACCCTTTTTCGGTCTCATTGGACTATTGTACGAAAAATGAACTGAGAGAGTTCTCTTTTAAGCGTTTTTCCAAACTCTATAATCCTGAAAAACATTTGAGTTTTCTGTCTTTGGACTCATTAAAGCACACATCGACAGGCCCATACGGGACCGATCCCTTACTTCTTCCAGTTCGTTAAACAAAAGAAGAGGAACTTACCGAAGGTGAGTTATATCGAGCATGTTTTATCCTCCTCGAGCTCATTAAATCAAAAAGAGGTACTCATCTATCTAGATGGGGGAAAAATTGAAAGGGGTAAGCCAAATAGTCTCTTGAGAACATCGTCCAACACTTCTTAGAGTCGCCCTTGAACACGACACTTTGTCATCTGCACATATCATCATCCGCTGAACCTCTGCACTGATCCAATCCTCCGAGTTCCTTTCACTCCTTTGGGTCAGCTGACACAATTCATCACATCCACTACATGGTTTTGGTCCATGTCATGTTTTGTTGTTGTGCCTCAGTGTTCAAGGGAAGTATCCGCCTCGAGAGTCAGCCATCCCAAATATCTTGCCTCAAAACCTGTGTCAGTCCATGACCATTTGATCTGCCAATTACATATCTATGTCCGTTTCGTGTCGCTGATGGGGGATACATCAAGGCCCTCCCTCGATGAGTCTATTCCTGTCGACTTCAACACGTTTTCTGGGAATTAGACTTAGAAACAAGTTAGTACTTTGGGACCTGCATGCCTCAATGGAAGGCCTCCTCACATTCGACAGTGGGTTTACATCATTGACCTCTGATCAAATGATTCCACGAATGTTCGACCTCATCTCATCTGTTCACGTTCGATGGAATGTACTAAGGTACCTTGGGAATCATTGACATTAATGGTGATCTCCCTCGCACTTGTTAACGGTTTACCTCATTGACCGGTAATCAAGTGGTTTCTGCCATGTTTGACATCATGACATCTATTCACATGACCAGATTCGTACCATATTGGGATTGGTAAGAAGACCCTGGGTTTAGTAATTCACTTTGATATATGCTTCACCCAAGTTGCGAAGGAGTTTTTATTGGACAAAGAACACATGCACTGTTACATAGATCCACTTTGTATTGGTCGTGGCTATGTCTCGTCATCTCGTAGATCCACTGTGTATCTTCCGTGGCTACGATCAGTCTAAGTCATCAAAGTATAGATCCACATTATATCTTCAGTGGCTATACCCTTTTGTCAATACAATTATGGATCCGCAGTGTATTTTATGGCGGCCATATCCTACAAGTCTTGATCACCCAAGCATAGGTATGCCTGCCTTGGGTTTTGAAATACGTCATGATATTTGTTGGATGTTTGTGTGTAGCTTCCATCAGGTTCTCTGAGTCTATACCCTTGCTTGAACGTCTACAAAGTATTTCAGTCATCAGTTCGCATATTCTGACTTCATACTTTGGGGGGCATTCTGTTACACATCAAAATCACTCAACTGGATAAGTGTGTCATATTCCTCTCCATTGTCGTAAGTGTCGCAACTTCCTTACAACTTTCGCAAGTGTCGCAAGTTGATTATGAGTGTCGCGAATGTTGTTGAGTCATACTACCATGATGACGACACTAAGGAGACACTTAAAACATCTCATGTACTTGGTTTTAAGAAGGAGAACTAGTTCACTGGAGTCAAACAACTCTTAACACCTGAAAAGAGCTTCCAATCAAGAGTTTTGAGGGTGAACGCTCCCCTGAAACAACTTTAGGAGCGTTGGTGCTCCCCTATAAGGCCTCAGGGAGTGTTATAACGCTTCCTTACCCCTCTGCAGGAGCGTTGCCCACTTTTGAAGCGTTGGCATTCCCCTTAAGCCTCTCTGGGAGCGTTCTAGCACTCTGATGCCCCTTTTGAAGAAGCGCTCCCTAATCTGGGGTCAGTTGTTAGCCCGGTGAGGAGAATAAGGAAAAGATCTTTCGAGATTAGGAGGTAGTTGTACTCGAATTCTTGGTTTCATCAATAGATACCTGATCTAAGGAGGAGGTTCCCAACTTGTTCTAAACATAACTCAAGAGGTTAAGCTCCTCCCAACCTATATAAACAAGATCTATGATGGTGGAAAGGGGGAAGAATTGCTAGCATGAAACCTATGATCTCATAGGAAATACACAGTCAGCCAAAGGAGAAGTGATCAGTGAAGATGTTGTCAGCCAGGTTGTGGATCTTTCGAGCAAGGTTTAGACGAAGAGGACTTGACGAAGCTATCGCATTCGCATCTACGATTGTAAGTATTGCTTTCGTTATTCTCATTAATATGACACGCTTGGCCTGTTTCTTTCTAGTTTGTGTCTGACGTTACATGAACTTATCATTAATTGATAGATCTGTTTTCAAGATAATATCAAAAGAGTAGGAAGTGGTCATATCTTGTTTGTCTGCAGAACTCAGCGAGGAGAAAAATATTGGAGCACAACTCAGAGCATGCAGGGACAAACGTCGATAAAGAGGTACTTCTGTTACCCTTCCTTCTCATGTATTAGTTTAGATAGATTTGAAAGGAAGTCAGTGTCCACGTTAAGCATTTTTTTGTCTAGGGTTAAGGTCAAGCCTTAGAGGCGGTCTACCTGTCCGCAGGGAGATTTTCCTACAAAAGTAGGCAGACTATTGAGATATTGAGGAAGGATGTACATCCCTGAAAATGGGGATATTCGAAGCATCATACTGAAGGAAGCCCATAGAGAACTTTATTGTGCGCATCCAGGTGTGAAGAAGATATACGCAGACATGAGGAAGCTCTTCTTCTGGGTAGGAATGAAGTGCAATGTAGTCCATTTCGTTGCCGAATGCCTAGAGTGTCAACAAGTGAAATCCGACCACCATCACCCGACAATCCTCCTACAACCACATGATGTTCCTATGTCCAAGTGGGAAGTCATCTCTATGGATTTTTTTGTGGGGTTTCCGCTCACATCTCATAGACACAATTCTATTCTTGTGATAGTGGATAAGTTAACCAAGAGTGCTCATTTTATTCCAGTTAGAGACACTTACGATGTCACTAATGTGGCACGTGTGTTTGTAAATGAGGTTATCCGTTTGCACGGGATACCTAAGAAGATCATTTCAGATAGGGACTCTAGATTCACTTCTAGGTTTTGGACAAGTTTGCAGTCAGCGTTGGGGACTCAGTTGAACTTAAGAACAACATATCATCCTGAAACAGATGGGAAAACTAAGAGAGTAAATCAAGTCATGGAAGACATGCTCAGGATGTATGTCATGGATAACCAAACCCAGTGGTAGAAGTACCTACCTTTGGTAGAGTTTTCCTACAATAACAGTTTTCATAGCTCCATCGGAATGCCACCCTATGAAACCCTATATGGAAGGCCATGCAGAACGTCATTGAGTTGGGATAGATTAGAAGACCGAGTAACAGTTGGGCCAGAATTGATTCAAGAGATGGAGGAACAGGTGATTCATATTAGGCAGAGACTAAAGGGATCACACGATAGGCATAAAAGTTATGCGGATGCACATAGGACCGATCGAAGTTATGAAGTGGGAGGCAAGGTTTTCATTCATATCAGGCCTAATAAGAGTACCATACGGTTCGGGAAGGGGACAAAGTTTTCACCTCGATTGATAGGAGCATTCAGAATCATGAAGGTTATCCGGGACCCCACTAGCTGACCTAATACAGCCTGCGTGGACTGACAAAAGCACGAAAAAATGAAAGTTGTCGATGGAACACATAGCTTTGGGAGAGTTAACTCAAACTCCCAGCCATGCATGGATGAGGGTTCTTCCAAATACCTAGCTTCTTCTAGCCTATAAAAGAAGGGCTAGGGGTCATCACAAACGACACAGATAGGTCCATGGCCATATCAGGGAACAACTAGTAGGGGCAGAGGTTCCAGGGGAAGGAACTCATTTCAGAGACAGTCAAATAATAGTGCACAGGTTCAATCTTGTGTTACCTATTGGGGGTGCGGAGGACCCCATTACCAGTGTGACTGCCCATAATTACAATTAGGATTTGTTCATAGAGAAGGAAAGGCCTTGATGGGAAGAGCTATTAGCAGCCACCAGATTTACGCAGCGGTTAATAATCGCCAGGCCGAACATCAATCCACGGTGGTGGAGTCATCAGGTACACTAAATCATAACAACGTTAAGATTTTATTTGATTCTGGTGTGACAGATAGTTTCATTTCACCATCTGCATTAGAAAAGAGTGGGTTGGCGGCCTACGAGCATGATGACTTTAAACAAGTCGAGATGGCTTCGGGGGAAAATCAGGCGGTAGGACCTAGTATTGACAATTGTATAGTAGACCTGGGAGTGTGTACTACCAGGTTGAAGGTATACATCACCGCTCTCGGGGAATATGACCTAATCATTGGAATGGATTGGTTAGAATCTCATCGAGCCTTAGTAGATTTTTTCGCAAAAAGGGTGCTCTGTTTAGACGATGAAGGAAGACCAGTAGAGATCTAAGGTGTATGGAGAAAGGTTTCATTACGCTTTATATCAACTATGAAGGTTAAGAAATGCTTGAGGCAAGGGTGTCGACTATATGTAGTGGAAGAAGTGAATGAAAGGAAGGGACCCTCATTAGATCAGTACCCGGTATTGTTAGAATTTAAGGATGTTTTTCTGAACGAGTTACCAGGGTTACCTCCTGAGAGGGAGCTTGATTTTACTATTGAGCTAAAACATGGTGCAGAACCAATTTCCAAAAATCCATATCGGATGATAGCATTGAAACTTTGTGAATTGAAAATGAAGTTAAAAGAGTTACTGGACTTAGGGCTAATAAGGCCCAGTGTTTCACCTTGGGGTGCACCAATAATTTTTGTAAAGAAGAAGGATGGATCCTTACGACTGTGTATAGACTATAGGGACTTGAACCGTGCTACAGTGAAAAATAGGTACGCAATGCCATGAATAGATGGCCTCTTCGATCAGATGAAAGGAGCAGCGGTATTCTCAAAGATTGATTTGTGATCTGGGTATCATCAGTTAAGGATTAAGGAAGGCGGTATCCCAAAAACTGCCTTTCAAACTTGGTTTGGACATTATGAGTTTGTCGTAGTACCTTTTGGATTGACCAATGCGCCAATAGTATTCATGAGCCTCATGAACGGTGTATTATGGAAGTACTTAGACTGTTTTGTACAAGTATTTCTAGATGACATCCTCATCTATTCCAAGAACGAAAGAGAACATGAGGAACACTTACGAGTGGTGTTGTCCTACCTTAGGTAGAATAAATTGTATGGTAAGTTGTCGAAGTGTTCCTTCTTCTAGAAATAAATTCACTATTTAGGTCATATCATTTCCGGCAAAGGAATCTATGTGGACCCAGAAAAGGTAAAGGCCATTATGGAGTGGCCAGTGCCAAAAAATGCCCATGAGGTGAGAAGCTTCATGGGGCTAGCAGGTTATTATCAGAGATTTGTCGAAGGATTATCAAAAATAGAAAAACCCATCACCACTTTGCAGTGCAATGGGGTCAGGTATGAATGGACAAAAGAATGTGATAGTGCATTCACTGAGCTTCAAAGGTTACTAATTAGTGCACCAATTCTATGAGTGTCAGATATGGAAAAGGACTTCACAGTCTACACGGATGCCTCGAAGCAAGGGTTGGGGACCATGCTAATGTAGGTTGGAGGAGGGATAGCTTATGTGTCAAGGAAGTTGAAGAAACATGAAGATCTTTACGCTACTCATGATTTAGAATTGGCAGTTGTAATGCTAGCTTTGAAACTTTGGAGACACTATCTTGTGGGGAGAAACTTTGAGCTCAAAACGGACCATCAAAGTTTAAAACATCTCTTCACTCAAAGAGATCTAAATGCCAGGAAAAGGTGATGGAGTGAGTTTATGAGTGAGTACGATTTTGGTATTTCATACATCAAGGGGAAGGAAAATGTGGTCGGAGATGCCTTGAGCAGGAGACCACGTGGCTTCTCCTTGATACCCTTAAAATTCAATCTGAGGGAATGTGTGTTGATGTAACTCCAAGGAGACAGTTGGTATTTAGAGGTTACTTCAAACCCCCAGAGCAAGAGGCAATTAGATTCAAAGTATGAAGGATATAGTCTGGAAGCAGGTGGACTATTGAGATATCGAGGAAGTATGTACATCCCTGAAGATGGGGATATTCAAAGCATCATATTGAATGAATCCCATAGAGCACTTTATTGTGTGCATCTGGGTGTGAAGAAGATGTACATAGACATGAGGAAGCTCTTCTTCTGGGTAGGCATGAAGTGCGATGTAGTCCATTTCGTCACCAAATGCCTAGAGTGTCAACAAATGAAAGCCAACTACCATCACCCGGTAGGCCTCCTACAACCACATGATGTTCCTATCTCCAAGTGGGAAGTCATCTCTATGGATTTTGTTGTGGGGTTTCTGCTCACATCTCATAGACACAATGCCATTCTTGTGATAGTGGATAAGTTAACCAAGAGTTCTAATTTTATTCTAGTTAGAGACACTTATGATGTCACTAATGTGGCACGTGTGTTTGTAAATGAGGTTATCCGTTTGCACGGGATACCTAAGAATATCATTTTAGATAGGGACTCCAGATTCACTTCTAGGTTTTGGAGAAGTTTGTAGTTAGCGTTGGGGACTCAGTTGAACTTAAGCACATCTTATCATCCTGAAATAGATGGGAAAACCGAGAGAGTAAATCAAGTCATGGAAGACATGCTCAGGATGTATGTCATGGAAAATCAAACCCAGTGGGAGAAGTACCTACCTTTGGTAGAGTTTACCTACAATAACAGTTTTCATAGCTCCATTGTAATTCCACCCTATGAATCCCTGTATGGAAGGCCATGCAGAACGTCGTTGAGTTGGGATAGATTAGAAGACCGAGTAACAGTTGGGCCAGAATTGATTCAAGAGATGGAGGAACAAGTGATTCATATTAGACAGAGACTAAAGGAAGCACAAGATAGGCATAAAAGTTATGCGGATGCACATAGGATCGACCGAAGTTATGAAGTGGGAGACCAGGTTTTCATTCATATTAGGCCTAATAAGAGTACCATATGGTTTGGGAAGGGAAAAATGTTGTCACCTCTATTTATAGGACCATTCAAAATCAAAGAGAAAATTGGACCCGTTGCCTATCGTCTCGTACTGCCACCCCAGTTGCATAAAACTCATAATGTTTTTCATGTATCTGTTTTATGTCATTATGTTGTTGATGAATCACATAAACTAAATTGGAAGGAATTGCAGGTATCGGACGTGGGAACCCTCATGGTAGAACCGTTACGCATATTGGACCATAGAGTCTGACAGCTCAGGAACTGTCTGGTAGACCAAGTTAAGGTCCAATGGGACAAGTATAGTCCAGGATCTGCTACTTGGGAAGATGCTGAGACACTACGACGAGACTATCCCTCACTTTTTGACCACCTTGAGAATATGTTTCTCGAAGGTTGGGTGTATGTAAAACCACCTTTTGACTTATACAACCAAGATTACCTGAGGCCTACATATATTATTTTCTATTCACAGTGAAACTATTAAATGATACACTTAAACTTTTAAGACGCATGAACCTTTATGAATGTTATATGTTATTGATGATGATGGATATAATGCGATCTACTATGCGAATCTAAATTTTATGAATGTTTAAATGTTATTGATGATGATGTACATGATGCGACATATTGTGAGAATGTAAATTTTATGAATGTTTACATGCTATTAGAATGATGTTGGATTTGATGCAATCTATTTGGTAAATGATAATTTTATAAATGGGTGTCGAAATTGAATTATGGGATATTATGAGATCCATTTCTAACTTGAAAACTTTGATGTTAAGTTGTTCGTACATGGATACCAAATTGAAATGATGATTGTATGCAATTACAGGATGATAATGCATAGAAATGTATGAGTTTGTGTTATAGTCTAATCTGTAGGTTATGGACTATGAAATAGCCAAGGGATAATGATGATGAAAGTGGATGTCATGAACACTAGCTGAGAAACATTATGGTATGAATATTTGTATGTGAAATTGTATTGGTTTGGATGCATTGCCATGATATGTGGACCAGTGCAGGATTTCAGGTGATGAGACTGCCCAAAATTGAATAAACAATGACAAAACTCCCAGCAACACGGTGCCACTATATGTTCCATTGTAGGGTGTGGACCCTAGTTATGATTAGGAGGGGTGGACGCATTTCCCACCATGTATCCTTTGAAACCTGAATTCATGGGAGGACGATGTTAGCTCATTCTCCCCTAGACGTGTGATGATGACTGTCAGTTGCCTACTAGGGAAGCTTGGTCAAGATAGTGACACTTCCGCTTACGGGTTCTATTTGGAGTTAGGTCAATATACTTGACACTCTATGATAGTCCAGCAGAGGAAGTATAGGAATGGAGATGGAAGTAAGTTAGGGAGGAAGGATGAGTAGAAATAGTTGAGCAAGTATGGAGATTTTTCTTATGGTGGAATTTATTGTTTTTCCCTTCTAAAAGGAAATGTGAATATATGAATATTCATAATTACGTAACTAAACCACAGTTGTCTAAATAAAATTGTTGAACTCAATAATTGTAATTAAAGAATTTCGCAAACATTTGATTGGTTTATTGTCCTTTATAAAAGAATAGTCTTGTTGATTGGACTAGATGCATACATAAAATACTATAAGGGTGATAGTTATTGATTATTAGTACATGCACAAGACTTGTATGTACTAGCTACACATACATTTCTTGTACATGTACACTAGTATGCATGAGTTTCTTGTCTTACTTACTAATAGTGTAAGTTAATTGTCATGAATGTGTGAACCATGTTTCTTTTCCTTTGTATCATGAGATACCTTAACTTCGGGACGAAGTTTCCTGAAGGATGGGTGTATGTAACAACCCTGGTTAAATAGATGCATAGGGATTATTAAGTAAAATTAATTAGATAATTAATTGTCCTAATATGGTTTTAGTTAAACAATGATTAGTATTAATTAATTATTTAATTATTTAATTCTTAATTAACTATTTACAACTTTTGATTGATTAATTAATTAATGAATTAATTACATAACACATTCAATGATTTGGGTAATAAATTAAGGGGCTTAATAACTTTAATTTAATCCTTATAAAAATTTACGTATGACAGGTTAAGGATAAGGTAGTAAAGGAGGGGATAAGGTAATAAAGGAGGGGATAAGATAATATAGGAGGGGATAAGGTAATTAATGGAGGGGAGGAGAGTCAGTGAAGGGGGAGATATTATAGGGAAGAGTCCTACGGGAGGGGGATTATGATTTTGGGAGGAGGAAGCATTTTGGAGGAGGGACTGGATTTCTGTTTGGCATATTTTTCTGGTGTGGGGAGTTTGATATTTGGATTTTATTTTGTGAATCATTGCAGGGGGCACTGGGTTGCTGGGGGTTTTGGGCATGGGGCCCAGGATTCCTTATGATATCCTAGAGATAGGGAGTCAGACAGACTGCTCCTAGCTGGCTGGGTGTTTAGTCAGTTTGGGTAGGGTTTGATCAAGCAACAAGTTTTGTAAGGCAGCAGAGAGGACAACCATATCACCGGGAGTTAGCATCAGAAAGAGGTATTTTATTTATGAATTTGTTGAGTTATGCGATGATTATGTAAGTTATTTTCATGCTGTAAATACAATTTAAATTCTATTGAATATTATATGCTTATATGATGGTTAAAGAATTACTTATGCAATGAGAAAGGAATTTCATGTTTAATTGTATGAATTAAGGATTTAATTAAGTTAGGTCACTACACAAACCGAGATAGTGAACAAATTTCTAGAAGGCTATCTTCATTGCTTCGTCTTTGATAAACAAACACAATGGTTCAAATGGTTACCCTTGGCAGAATGGTGGTATAACACTTCCTTTCATACTGCAACAAAAATTACACCATTTATGGCACTCTATGGATACCACCCTCCTTCCATCACTTCTTCTCTAACATAAAAATATAAGGTTCAAGCAGTGGAAGGTCACATCGAGCATCAACAACAAGTTCTCCAAATATTAAAGGACAACCTGACCATGGCACAAAATCGTATGAAACAACAAGCAGATCAACATCGTAGTGAAATAAGTTTTTAAGTAGGGGATTGGGTGTTTTTAAGACTACAACCATACAAATAGATGTCCCTCAAGCAAGCCAAGAAGGATAATAAATTATCACCAAAGTACTATGGCCTTTATAAGGTTTTGCAAAATATTGGTACTATGGCATACAAATTGGAGTTGCCTGCATCTTCATGAGTACACCCAGTTTTCCACGTTTCATCCTTAAAGAAGGTTATAGGTGACAAGATCCCATTTCAAACTCTATTTCCAGAACTTGATGAGGAAGGAAAAATCATATTGGATCCTGAAGCCATCACTGACACAAGAATTCACCAGCTGAGGAATAGATCCATTTCAGAGTATCTCATTAAATGGAGGAAACTATCGGCTAAAGATTCCACTTGGGAAGATGAATCTTTTATACAGAAGCATCCAAAGTTAGTCAAGCATTGTGGACAACACTTCTCTCAAGGGGTGGGGCATGCTAATCCGTAAATAGTGGCTCATTACCCCTTAATTAGGGCATATTATATTAGTAATGTTATTTTATTTATGTCCGCTTTAGTCTATTAGTTGTAATTATACCTCCTAGTCTCCTATATATACCAAGGAGACATTTTCATTTTGAATCATCTTGTAATTGTACATTTCTATGGGAATAAGGAGGTTTCCCCCTAGAAGAGGCTTATTATCTGAGTTTGTCTCTTTTTCAAGGCGTTGAGTACTTATTCTGAGGTTTTTCTATGCTATATTGATATTTGGTTCTTAACAAATTTTCATTCTCATATCTCTTCAAATTGTAAAGAGCCATGTGATTTCCCATGATCTTCTGGGGATCATGATTCTTGAATTCAATTTTTACAAGATTAATGTCTTTTAGGGCCACAACCTCTACCTTTGAGTGGTTGAAATCTAACAGTGAAAAAGTACCAACCTGTAAAGGAAAGGTGGGCCACACTTTTTTCTGTGCTACCTTGAGGTCTTTACTGATTCCTCCTAGCATAGTTTGATGCACTACCTCTCGGAACACCAATAGATCTGGTAGGAACATTAGTAAGGAATGTGAAGGAATGAAACATCCAAAAACCCTGATGTAAGAGAAGTGTTCCTCAATGTATCAATCCACTATTTTTCCCAGGTTGGCCACTATCTGGTCTGAAATCCTGGGAGGTGGGAAACCATAAATAGCGATATGCATTGGCACCACCACATAGTTTCATATTTCATAGAATAAGTCCTTCACTTTATCCTCCCATAGCTTGGAGTGATATAAATGATGGGGACAATTTGTACATCACTTGTATATGTTTTGGTCGGAAAGATATAACAACAACCTTTTGTGAATTTGGATGGTATTGGTCAAGACGTCAACATTCTCCAACGCCCAACCAATCATATCATTATAAGGTGGGAGCCTTGGCCATGTGGCTATTTTATGCAACTCTGATTGAGCAACATATTTGAGTCTCATAGCCTCGGTTTCAATCTCCTCGTAGTCTGGATCTTCTCGACAGTTGATCAGCTCGTATTGTAAGATATCAAATACCCGTGTCTGGGTTTTCACAGTATCTACGGCTCTCGGTGATGTGTCCAAGAGGAGATCTATGTTCTAGCTCGAGCTCTCACCAACCGATTTAACTATTTTCCTTGGAGCCATGATATTATATGCTCAGAACTCTGTTACCTGTCACAAAAATACGTAAACTTCTTATTTTTCTCAATCTTGTTGTTCTTGGGAAAACGCAAATGGAATTCAAACTTCGATATCTTTTTCCCTTTAAGAGTATCAATTTATGCATACCTTCACTAACAACGTATTTCTTAATTTTAATGAAAAATCCAGGCAGTGATCCGCGATCTTATTCAAAATCATTTCCGTAGATCCACTATTAATGCCATAAATGTCTGGTGGTTCACAATCGAGAGATTGCATAGACGAAATTTGAATTTACCCGAACTACCATTCAAAGAAACATTAACATGAGATAACACTGTTTAACCTATTAATTAATCATGTTTAACCTTAACTTTTTTCGGACCTTCGAACCTCAGGGTATCCGATAACAACTCGATATATGATTTTCGAACCTCAAAACCACGAAGTGATTAATTATTCAGTAATTTTCTTTAATCTTTAATTAGCTCTACTTAATGCTTAAGGAATTTTGGGAGTTTGGGTTTCGTGAATTTGGAATGAGATGGACGGTGAATATCCGAACTTCGATTGTGCAAAGTTATCAATTACCTTCAATTGAAATTAGTTTATTTAACCAAGATTTAATATTTTGGGACTTCACATTTTGTAGATTTACAAGTTAGATCTCTATCGCTTTCCCAAAGGGTTTCTTCCCACAGTTTCGTGTTAAATATTAGGAAGGTATATGTGTATATGTTGACTAGGATATGTTGAACGCTTTTCGTGTATCGAGACATTGAAGGTGAGACATGTTGAAACACTTGAAGTATGAAACACCGAAGTTTGAAACTCTGAAGTATTCTCTAGGGGTTTGATCTTTTAAAATTTAGGTGGCTCCAAAGGAACTCGGGAAAAAGGATTGTTCGATAAAATGGAGAACTTCATCAACGGTGATAATCAAGCACGCTTTATTCTTATTTTAACTAGGAAAGAAAACTATTTAAAGTCTAAATTTTAGAAATAAATATGTGTTCCAACAGTAGGTAATCCCCAAGCTGGGGATAAAACTCCAGTAGGGAAAAGGAATCCTGAGCCAAGCTAAGGTCTATCAATATCCAAAACACTCAAACTAAGGTTCCAACTCTAGAATACAACATACAATCCCTCATTTCCCACATGGTAGTCCCACCCCAAGAAGTGTGCCCCTTCTCTTCTCAACAATATTTCAGTTGCACCACTTCCCTTTTGGGGCTTCAACAATAGGCTAAAAATGAAGTATTAGAGCCTTATATATGGATCTTGGTGCCTTGGGAAAATAATTCCCAATAGTTCTCTCACTTGGAGATAATTATCATGGGCCTGACAATCCTCTTCTTGAATAACTCATGGGCATGAAAAACTGCCTCTCCATCTTAATTTACACCAAAACTACTCCAAAACTTCCCACAATTGTAGGTATAGTTTATGTTTGTAGAGTGTGTATGGAGGACAAGAGAGAATGATGGAATAATGAGTGAATGATGGTAAAAATGTACTAATTTGCCCAATTATATGTGCATGTTCCCAACCTGACATTTTCCATGTTAGGAACTACATGGGCCTACCACATGGTGATACGTTCTCACTTAGAAAATTAGGATAAATGAATATCCCATACTTTATAATTTATAATTTTAGGAATATTAATATAATATTCCTTTCGGATTAATCCCCCTTAGCTTAGCCCCTTTCCTAGACTCTTAGCCCCATTTTCCCTTTCTAGTGGAGTTTATCGTGCCATAGTGATTTATTTTTATTAATATATGAGTGTTATTAAATTTTACAAACATATGCTCACTAGCCTTTTAGCTTATGGATATCCATCCTAATAACCACACATACACTCTTACCTCAAAATACATATACACAAATACACTCTCGCCCAAAATATCTTGTCTCACTAGCCTATATGTACATTTAGATTTACATTTACAATTGGGGTTTGGTCTAGGGGTATTACACTCCTCCTTCCTATTATTCATGCCCACCAATCCCCCTACCCTATCAATCTCCCCTTCACCTTTTCTCACCTCCTTCACCTTCTCCCCTCTCACTCCATCCCCTCATTGACACCTCTCTTAGTCTCTCCTATCTGCCTCTATTTTCACCCCTCAACCTTTTCCTTCCATAAAAATCCACATCGCCTCTATTATCACCTCCCCTACCAATATTTTGATGCATTTTCCACCATTTCCTTCATTCTCAACACTTCCCCTCCCATACCATTGACCCTTTTCCTCTTCTCGCCTCCCCATCCCAACACATCCACCTTCCCCTATATTCTTCCCTTTTCTCCTCTCCTTCTCCCCCTTAATATTACTAGCTCTGCCCCCTTGGCCTCTCCCTCATGTCCTTCATTACAACCACTACCACTCGCACACCCAACCAACCTTCACCTCATCTCACCTCCTCCCCATTTTTCCCTCTCATCCCACCCCTTCATCCCTACCTCTCTTCTAAATATTTATCATATCTCCTCTCCTACTCCCTTCCATATTTCCTCACCCTTGTAAATGTGTTGACATGCACATAATAGATCTAGCTAAACAATGATACACACATTTGCAGAGAGAATTGGAAAAAGAAGGAGGAGAGAAAGAATGTAAAGAATTATCATTAACCGTTTTTGAATAATGAATAATTTACACATGATATACTTTGTATAACTCAATGAGTTCGACTTGAGGTGAGCCAAGTCACCATAGTGGTTGTATAGAGTGATCTGGACACACACAAATAGTTATGGGAGTGAACTACCACCTATTCTAGTCTCTTAGGCAGTTATGGGAGTGAATTTCCACCTAGTTGAGTTAACTAGTCAACTAGTCTTCAATTAACTGACTGAACAAAAAGTAGTGAGGAGTTAACTCAAGGAATCAAGGATAATGTGCCACTTTGGTGATTATACCAAGGAAATGCCGAATTAGCATGGTGATGATCCCAATGCAACATCTAAACTCACCTCAACTAGTCAAATTGAAGTGTGAACTGAAAGAGAATATTCTCTAGGTGGAATATTATATCCTAAATTATAGGAGACTGGATAATGACTAATTATGACTAATGAAAAAATAAAAACCTTAGGAAAAATAAATCCTAGGTGTGTGTGAAGTAACTCCAACACCTCCCCTGAACATCACTATGGTGAAAATAAAGATTGGGTCCCGACAACGAGGCCATGTTAGGTACCCAAGTACAAAAGATACACTGAAAATAAAGTGAGGAAAGAGGGAAAACCTCATGGGAACCCCCCCCCCCCCCCCCCTCAAGGTACAATGTATGTAAAAAGAACAACTACAGTTGCTAGGCAACTGTGTCTTTCACTCCAAGACAACCTCACAGAGAATGGAATTTCTACTCAGTGAAGGTCTTGGTGAAAATGTTTGTCGTCTGTTCTACTGAAGGACATAACTGTAATTCGATGATCCCCTCATGTACTAATTCCTGTATGTAGTGCATGTGGATCTTGATGTGCTTCATCCGCTACCTCTGAACTGGATCTTTGTAGAACTTCAGAGTGCTCTGGTTGTCACACCAAATGATGATCGGCCGATGAAATTGAATGCCCAACTCAGTGAGAAAATGTTGTAGCCACATAGCCTGAATGGTTATGTTAACTACCCCTCTGTACTCTATCTCGGCTGAAGATAGAGCAATGGCAGCTTGCTTCTTGCTCGACCAACAGATAGGCTCGAAACCAAGACTGAGTGAGTAACTATATGTGGACTTGCAATCAATTCTATCGTCATCCCAGTCAGAATTAGTAAACCCAATGAGATCTAATGTAGAGTCTGTTTCATAATGAATCCCAAAGGTGATGGTGCCCTGTACATATCGAAGGATATGCATTGCAACTTTCCGATGTTGCTCATGTGTCTCCTGCATGAACCTGGAAACTGTGCCAACTACATATGAGAGGTCTGGTCTGGAGTGTGTGAGATACAACAAGATCCCCACTAGCTATCTGTACAATTTGTTGTCAACCAATGGAGTCTCCCCACCATCCTCAAGTTTGGCTCCTGATAGGAAAGGAGTCAGAGAAGACTTGCAGTCTGTCATGTGAAATATCTCAAGGATATCTTGTGCATATTTGGCTTGAGACAGTTTTATGCCTGATGCATCCTGACTGATCTCAAGTCCAAGGAAGAAGTGTAGCAGACCCATGTCCATCATCAAAAACCTATCATGAAGAATCCTCTTGACTTGAGCAATCACCGAAGTCGAGAAACCGATGATTATCAAATCATCGACATACAAAACTAAAAGTATAAGTGAATCAATCATCCTGAGTATGTATACATTCAGGTCTAATTTACAATGTATAAAGTTCTGTGACAACAGGTAGGAGTCCATCTTGGCATACCATGCCCTCGGATCTTGCTTGAGGCCATAAAGTGACTTCATCAGTCGACAAACCAAAGATGAGTCTTGCATAAATCCCTGGGGACGCTCCATGTAGATCTCCTCAGAGAGATCACCATGAAGAAATGCATTCTTCACCTCCATCTGATGGACTTCCCATCCCTTGGTTGCCGCAACGGAAAGTGCCAATCATATGGAATCCATCTTCGCTACTGGAGTGAAGGTGTCATCATAGTCAATACCATGAACCTGCGAAATCCTTTGGTGAAAAGCCTGGATTTGTATCTACTGATATATCCATCCGTTGTGCTCTTGTTCCTATAGACCCATCTGCATCTCACAAGTTTCCTCCCAGAAGGAAGGGGAACCAGATCCCAGGTCTGGTTCTCGAGGAGGGAGTTGTACTCCTCCTGCATGGCGGATTCCCAAAAGGTATTTCCAGCAGCCTCGCCATAAGACTGTGCATCTGAAGACTGAACCAAGAAAATATGCCTAGAAGGAAATGATTTAGTGGCAGTGAGTACAATAGGAGTCTCCTCAAAATAAAATCGAGTCCTCCTAGTATCGGCTGGATCACCTACGAGATCCACTACATCCTAAAGAGTAGTCTGTGCCCACTTTGTCCTCTTCTCTAGATCTACAACTACATATGGATGCTCTGACTCTAGATATGACTGTACTGACTCTGAATCTGAATCATCTTAGGCCTATGAATTAGAACTCTCATCTGAAGAAGATTCAGCATGTGCATGCTCATCATCTTGGACAGGTGGAAGAGTGAAGGTTTCTACATGTGACTATTGAGGTACATGTGAGACACCTTCCTCGAATTAGACACTACTCTCAATGATGAGTCGGTCTGAGGAAATATAAATAAGACGATATCCCTTCACACCATCGAGGTATCCAACAAAAATGCACTCAGTTCTCTGTGGATCAAGTGCCTTCCTCTTTTCATAGGGAATTTGAGCCCATGCATGTGAACCAAAAATGTGAAAGTGGTCCCCTTCCGGTTTGAGGCCGCTCCAAGCCTCATAGGGGGTCTTATCCTTTACATATATATGAGGAGATCTATTTTGGATGTATGTTGCACAGTTAGGTTCTTTGGCCCATAGTCTCTGTGGTAGTGACTTTGCATGCAACATGCAAGATGCCATCTCCTTTAAAGATCTGTTTTTCCACTCAGCAACTCCATTTTGCTGCAGAGTGTAGGGAACTATATGCTGCAATTGAATCGTTGCCTCATGGAAAATATTATGAATCTCATGATTCACATACTCTCCCTCATTATCAGTTTGGAGGACTTTGATCTTCTTTCCGAACTGTGTCTCAACCAAATCTTTGAAATCTTTGAGGTGTTGAAAGACCTCAGAATTTTTCTTGAGAAAGTAGATCCAAGTAAAACGTGAGAAATCATAAAAAAAAAATGAGAACAAACCTCTCTTTGTTGATCGATGGATGCGAAAAAGGACCCATGAGGTCATTGTGGATCAAATCTAAAGGTGCGGAAGCTCGCTGAGACTTTCCTTTGACGAATTTCTCTTGAGGGTGTTTTTCGAGAACACATCCATCACATACTCCCTTGGAGAAATGGATGTTTGGTAGACCATCAACTAATATGTGCTTTCTAAGATGTTACATGTATTTGAAATTTAAATGTCCAAACCTTTCGTGCCATATCCTACTACTTTCATTAGCATGAGTAAGCAGTAAAGTAGAATCAGGTTCAATGAATTAAAAAAATGTATACAATCTAGACTGATGATTTACCTCACCGGTAGCAACCCTGGAATTGGTTTGCATGTCGTATATGTCCATGGATTTTGGTGTGAATACGACTTTCTTTCCGGTGCCGAAATTCTTCATCTGATACACGAAGAGAAGGTTGACAGAAAGCTTGGGAACATGCAACATGTTCTCGAAGATTCCGTTAGTGAGTTCAATCCTTCCTTTGCTGGTGACTTCGACAGAAGAGTTGTCCCCCATCATAATAGGAGGACCTTTGTATGAATCCAAATAATATTATACTTCTTATGAGGCATCCATTTGATGTTATTCTCCTGAATCTACGATCCAAGCATCGGGAGAGGAGTTGATTGCAATCAAGGCATGGCTAGAATTGCCTTTCCTCGAATTCGGATCTTCTGGCTTCTTCTTCTTTGCACCCTCGTGGATGTGATCTCCAAGGTTGTTTTGATGAAGTATCTGAGACATCATATCTATTTTTTTTTCATGCATGTATATTCCGAATGGAATCCTTTGTGACAATATGTGCATTTCTCTCCTTTTCTCCTTTGGATCTAGAGGCATCGGTGAAGGGTTTTGTGTACCCTTCCTTCTTCGTATGTGCATGAGATTTCATCTTATATTTATCTTTATATTTATGATATTTGTGGCTTCCATCATGCACAGTGAGTGCATGCGCCCTTGGGCCTTTGATTGCGTCCATGTTGATGAGCTTGGTTTTCTCTTGTGTCAGGGATTCAATAAAGTCCTCAAGAGAAGGCATCTTCCAGGTGGCTCCAGAGGCAAATATGACAGTATGGAATGTAGATACGAATATTGAGAATTTAGGACCAAGATTGGAGAGAATGGTGCGAACCATTTGTTTCTCCTCCTTCGATTTATCAACCCCACAAGCTTTGAGTTGCAACAATAAATACTTGAATTTTGTAAAGAAATCTTGGATATTCTCGAATCTTTTTGGATCCAATGTGAGAAGCTCCACCTCCATGATGTGTCTCCTCATCTCATCCTGTTTTCCAAAGAGCCCTTCCAATATGTTCCAGGCTTCATTGGGAGTCTTACAAGAAGATATATGAAAAAAGAGATCGGGAGAAGTAAGACTGCAAATTGTTCTGAGTGCCTCATCCATGCGATTTAAGTACTTGGATTTTTCTATGGCTGATCTTAGCTCTGTATATGTATTCATGGTTAATCTATACAACCCTTTAGATTCGATATGTATGGCTATTTTCTCCTTCCATGAAAAATAGTTGTAATGTGTAAGAATGAATTCTTTTTTGAATTCCATCTTTCCGTTGTCTTCAATCTTTTGTACCTCTAAAATATTTTGGTGTAGCTTTTTATTAGCAGTTCATCGGATCTGATACCTTGTAAATGTGTTGACCTGCATAGAATAGATCTAGCTAAAAAATGATACACATATTTTTAGAGAGAATTGGAAAAAGAAGAAGAAGGAGAGAAAGAATGGAAAGAATTCTCATTAACCGTTGTGAATAATGAATAATTTACACATGATATACTTTGTATAACTCAATGAGTTCGACTTGAGGTTAACCAAGTCTCCATAGTGGTGGTATAGAGTGATATGGACACACACCAAAAATTCTGGGAGTGAAATGCCACCTATTCTAGTCTCTCAGGCAGTTACGGGAGTGAACTGCCACCTAGTTGAGTTAACTAGTCAACTAGTCTTCAGTTAACTAACTAAATAGAAAGTAGTGAGGAGTTAACTCAAGGAATCAAGGGTAATGTGCCACTTTGGTAATTATACCAAGGAAATTTCAAATTATCATGGTGATGATCCCAATGCAACATCTAAACTCAACTCAACTAGTCAAACTGAAGTGTGAATTGAAAGAGAATATTCTCCAGGTGGAATATTCTCTCCTAAAATATAGGAGACTGGATAATGACTAATTATGACTAATTATGACTAATTAACAAATAAAAACCTTAGGAAAAATAAATCCTAGGTGTGTGTGAATTAACTCCAACAACCCTCACCCTTGGGTCCTCTCTCCTTTCCTTCATTCCCAACACTCCACCTTCCCTTTCCATCCACCCTTATGTTTTTCTCACCTCCTCCTCATTTTACCCTCTTTCCCCACCACATTTACCTTTCCCCTCAATCCCATTGAACCCATAACCCCCTCTACCCCACCTTCACCACCTCTTATCATAACCTATTCCCACCTAACCTTAGGCCCCTACCTATGTTTGACTACTATCCCCCTCTTTTCCTACGCCCTTTCCTTCATTTGGATCCTAGCCGAATATTACCTATGTCTCCCTCTATCTGACTGCTAACCCTCTTTACACATGGATCCTAAGCTCCCTATTCACATAGATCTTCCCCAAGGCCCCACACCTTCATTGTTGAATATGTGTTATATTCTTTGAACGACTATAAATAACATCTATGTTTGACCAAATACGTAGGGGGGTAAGAGGGGGGAGGAGCCCCCCTTCATGGGGGTTTGGGGTAGAGCCCCCCCAAAATAAAATTCCTCGATTGTCATGTCCATTTTTGGGTAGTCCTCGGTTTTCATGTGCATTTTTGGGTGATTTTTTGGCACATGGTTTTTCACTAATGGTTTTATATTTTTAGTCAAGGAATCAAGGTTGTTGACTAATTTAGTTCATTGTATTAGGCTTTTGGATGCTGCTGGATCTTATATGTATATTTTATTGTAAATAATGTATGATGTGAATGAATATAGAATATGTTGGTTTTCCCGGTTTGGGTTTCCGAAGGAAAAATCTCTATGTAATGTGTGTATTTTCCATTGCATCTTTTTTGTTCTTTTATTGAAAATATGTTTGCAATAAAATATTGTACAAGGTTAAAATCTACATTCATCTTAGTTTCCTAGTCACTGCCCTAGGAATCAAACAACCTTTAGTCCTAGACTCTTGTGACCTAGTTATATCAATATGTTCCACACATTCTATATATCTAAGGTTTAAACACCCTTATTAAATGTATGTGTCGCATCAACATTTTGGTCTATTGTGTAAATAGTGCACATGCACTCTGGAACATGTGTGTGTTATTGTGTGCACATGATCTAAAGTGCATGCATTATTTTATGAGATAAAATACATGGAAACAACAATACCCAACCTTTTTCTCTCCTAAAAAACTCTCATGTTTTTATATTACCCAACATCTTCCATTCACAACAACTACACTTTTTATATATTTTGAGTGTAATTTGGAGGTAATGTTTTGTCTTTTTGTGATGGTAGGCCATTTTTTTCTTTTTGTTTAATTGGAAGGAAATGCTTTTTTCTTGTCCTTCTTCAAAATCCCTTTAAAAATGGAGGGCCTATGTAATCGAGCTAGAAAGGATTCAGTGAAAGATAAACCCATTTAAAAGGTAAATGAATGAAGATAAAAAGATGGGTTAGTTGTGGCAAATTGCAGGCTTTTAGTAGAGGCCAATCCAAATTACAGTGCAATAGATGCCACTATTGTTTATATTCCATCACCACAAGAAACAATATGGATTTAAGTAGAGGCCAATCCAGTTCATATCTATAAATAACCTCCAATTATTGTTTCATCAAGACAAGTTATTCTAGATGACCATATGATCATGGGTTTGCTTGGAGGTGATTATACTATGGATTTGCTTGGAGCTGATTATAGAAGTTATTGCAGTGCAACCTATTTTTAAATAGTTATAAATTCTATAAAATACCCATCATAATATCAAATCTCCTCCCAAACTTGACCTACAAGTTATTAAATGGGTAAGAGCCCCTACATTTGTAACTCCACAACATAGACTTCAAGAGTGCTAGAATACGGGTCCATTGTCCCCTACCTATACTGAGAAGTGTGCACCGAGGATACATTAAGTGAATTTAGGTGGATGAAAGTGGTGCAAAATTTCTTGAAGGTAATTTCACTTATAGAACTATTCGCTATCAATCATACAAACTTATCAAATAAAATTTTGAACCAAAATCTAATGCACCAAAATGTCAGTTATTTCTATCTTTGTTAAACTCTAAGACTTTGAGTTTTCAAGGATAATTTTAGGAATTCAAATAGTTAAAAGTTCATAAAAAAGTAATAATTTTGTTTGAAGCCTTATGGATGGTTTTTGTAAAATTGGTAAGAAATCTCATTCTCAAAATTCTAATGCAACCCAACGTGTATTGTCACAATCAATTATTAGCAAGATCATAAGAAAACATTGTTTTCTCAAAAAACATCTTATATAATTAAATGGTATGTTAAAACCCTTAAAAAGTATTTTATTAGATGAGATAGCATTGGCATAAATGGTCAAACATAGTTGTGGGCCTTCAGTGGTAGGCTACGTCATTCTCACATGAAGTAAGATGGAGTAGTTAAGATATCAAAAATTGATTTTAACATGAGAACGCTAGGCCTTCTTCCAAAAAAAATGATATAGTAAAATTCAAAATGGGTTCTATGAACCCCACATTAAACACTTCCTTGACATGACACATATACAATTTTATGAGAGATTCATTAATAAGTATAATGAACTTAACTTGCGCCAAAGATATTTTGAGGAATGAAAACCTTGGTGATCTAAAAATGAAGAAGACTTGTATTCTTGAAATTATGTGCAAGATTTAATTTATGTGTTAAAATGAAAATGGATCAACTTTGCAACACAAATTTTATAGAAATTACTCATCAAATATGCATGTAAACAACAACAATAACAATGTACATAAAACACATAACACAACAAATGATAAAGGAGTTCACCCCTCTCTTGGGCAACATCTCTTGGTCCAACTTCCAATGGATCATTTGTATTATTTTCTCAAAGTTCTTAAAAGTGTGCTTTACAATGCTCAAAATGCAAAATAGATGGCTCCAATGGCTCCAGAATGTCCAAAAACCCCTAGCTGGGATTTTTCGGCACCTCGTTTGGCCAAAAATTGAAGAAGATAGGCTTCCTGGAAGTCCCCCTTCAAACTTGTTGTCTCTAGATCGACAAATTGCACCCATGTTGGCTCAAACTAGCCCCCACGCACCTTTATGCATTAAAACCCAGCACCAGACGCAACCGCGCAAACCATGCAAACTGTAGGATAGTTACGGGTGCACCTAGCCCCTAACCGCCAAGGTCGTGGTCGTATGACCCATGTGACCATGCGTTTAAAGAATAAGGGCCAAGAGTTTAAGAGAAAGTGTGGTTGTGACAAGTGGTGGGTGTTGGTTTTTACATAACCGTTTGAACCAAATTCAAATCCAAACCAAAACGCATACCTGTGCGCACGCGCCACGATATAACAATGGTCATATGGCAACAAAATATGTGATCGTGGGTTGGGGATAAGCCCCAGCCCGGACCCCCGCACCAACATACATCAAAATAAAAATTAAATAAATACAAAGCCATTACATAGTAAGAACTACTATGGTGGCGCATTGGTGGCGCGAACTTTGCAAAGACTATGCATGTGGGTGGAGGTCACGGGGTCGAATCAGGTGGACTCCAATAATATTTTATACAAGCAACCAATAACAAGGTGCCATGTGTCACAATGTCATTCATCCACATATTACAACTATATTCCACTCATCCCTACCATGTTTCATACAGACTTTCACGTCAGCAGCCGTACGGACTGTATGGACTGTACAATCAACATCCCTTTTTTTGCATGTTTGTCATTTTGAACAGAACGTGATATCTCTCGCTCCCGATGTCCCTTTGAACCCAAACAAGTTGCGTTGCGTTCGTAACAATGAGGCCTACGATCCTGTTCGATTTGAAGTGATTCCGAGCACTTTGAATTTTTGAGCAAAATTTGATCCCCTAGATCACACCTCCCCATTGGAAAGCTTTTGGACCTCCAAAAGACTATTTTCAGTCTATCTGAAAATGAGGGTATAGCTCCCTCACCTTTCCAACCTCAATACACTTGGATTTTCTTGGATTTGTACCTTTAAGACCAACTCGAACATACTCCACATTTCCTCGTTTTGAAGTTCGCATTCTCCTATCAATAATTGTGTCGTCATGCAGTTTTGTAAGATATTCTAGGGAAAAATCATCTATAGAAGGAATCCAAACATTCTCTCCTTGATCATCTATCAAAGGAGGCTCATACAATTTCAAATTCTCAACATTAACAACTGCATACATTTGCATATAAGGAGGCAAATCTAAACGGAAGGCATTGTTACCAATCTTGTCGATAATCTTGAAAGGACCATATTGAATTGGTTTGAGTTTTTTACCTTCTCCTTTAAGCCTATCCTTACTAATGTAAATCCAAACTTCATCTCCAACTTAGAAACTGTGATCAACACGATGCTTGTCATGTCTCGTCTTGTACTTGGCTTGACTCTTTTCCAACTGCTCTTGCACCACCTAATGTATCGACTGAATTTGTTCAATGAACTTTTCTGCCCTATCAATGTCATATTGACCATGAATAGCAATATCCTTCCCAAAGATAAAATCTAAAGGAGATTTGGGAAAATAACCAAAACATGCTTCAAATGGCAACGTTTGAGTTGAAGAGTGTTTAGCTTGATTGTAAGCATGTTGAATGTAGTGTAAATGCTCATCCCAAAGTTTAGGATGCTTGCTGCAATAACCACGAAGAATATGTACCATTTTTCTATTTACCACTTCTGTCTCAGCATCGGTTTGCGGATGAAAAGTTGTTCTCTTTTTCAGTTTGGTGTCCATGAGTGCCCATAAACTCAACCAAAAACTTCCAACAAATCGAGAATCCCGATCAGAAATAATAGATTTAGGTAATCCAAAATGCACCCAAACATTTTGAAAGAACATTTGTGTCATTTGCTCAGTTGTAACCTGCTTCTTGCAAGGCATAAAAATACACATTTTTCTAAATCGATCAACCACAACATAAAGATAATCATGATTTCGTCTAGACATAGGTAGACCTCCTACAAAGTCCATAGAAATACTTTCCCAAGGACGAGAAGGAACTGGAAGTGGAGTATA
>ML779653.1:980501-999743 GCA_009831015.1 Picea engelmannii
CCCAATGAGGGCTCGTTCCGCTAGTCCGACTGCCAGAGGGATGGTTTTTTCAGGCGGCAGTTCTATTTCAGGAATTTCGTCAAGCTTTTTTACAAATTTTGGAGGGGGGCCAGAGCCCACTTTCTTTCGTGTCGCATTCACCAGTCGATCAAAAGCTTCAGCATCTGCAGAGGGAGGGCGAAGAGGAGGGGGGGGAGGAGGTCCTCTACCAGCGGCGCTCATCGTCTGCTAACCCTAGGGAGCGCGCAGGAGGAACTATTCCAGTTTTTTTAATTTTATCGGAAAGTGTCATATTATTAATATCAATACGAGGAATTATTTATTGGATAGTCCCATGATTTCCATCCAAATGGGGGGTGTTAATGTTGTATTAGGGGTCTAATGGTTACAATAATTTGGAATAATGACCCTTATTTTGCAATATATTTTCATGAGATTTTCCTCTGAAGGGAAGGAAATTCAGCCTAGAGGTATCCAAGGGAAACCTTGTGTCAGTTTATATATATGTATAAACCTTGTTACATTTAATTATCAATTTGGGAGTACGTAAACTTGTTAAATGAAAACACAATATGTGCAAAATTATATTATTTGTAGTATGATTTATCTAGAATGTTCAATGTTGATCCTACTTATGAAATCAATTACATGAAATAAATGGAAAAAAATACATTAATCATTAAATTATACCTTACTATTTCCATGATTGTTGTGAATCAGGTTGTATTTAAGTGTTCAATCTTTCAGATATGAACCTTCTACAACAATATTGCATTTAGTATATTTCATAAAATAATTCAATGAAACTAACCATTGAAGTGAAATACACCACTCTTCATCAATCAAAAGTAATCTTAATCAGTTCTGACAATGATCATGTACTTTAAAGTTTGATCATGTATGGATTAGGAACATCTTGTTTCCATGAATCATTGCTTAAAAGAAAAATAATCTACAAAAGGAAAAGACTATTCATGAAATGAAATAGAAAAATTAAATAAAGACGTATAGAATGAATAAAAATACCACCATGATCTATTTGGAGTGAGATCAATTCTACCAAGAACAAGGTAGAAAACTACTCTACAGTGTTGTAAACTAAATCAAGACATACTATTAATAGAGCTAAATAATGACAACTTATGTGAAGAGAAATGCCAAGAAATTTATTCTCTTCCATCATATTATGGACATATTCTCCAAGAGTCCTCCCCTTGGAATGGAGAAGAAAATTTTATTTATACATAAACTTGGATTAAAGATAATATGAACACTCATTAACTTATATCCACAAATATATCACGTGGTTACAATTTTTTTCTAAAGATTATCGAATCAATGATATCTCCAAGATATTTGATAAAACATATTATCCAAGTCTTCAAGATTCTTATTTATCCAATATGTTTGAATGATCATCCTAAATCCTCATCAAATCTTCAATGGTTGAAGAATAAATTCGAATTTGGAGCTAGGTGGTAAAAATATGCATTGTTACAAACTCCAAATTTACATGTAATTGTCACCAAACTAACCCAACTTTCAAAGATAAGTGAAAGCATGTTTTTTTTTCAACATGTAATCACAAATTCATTTAAAATACCAAAATAAATGTATTGGAAAATATCTTGAACATAATCCCACATAGATCATGAAAATGGAATTAATACAAGGTTACACGAAGCGAAAAAGGTTTAAAAGTCAAGGAAATGGTTCTGAAAATATGATAAAAATGATGGTAATTTGGACAGTCAACATATGCCCCCAACTAAACATGTTGCATGTCCCCATGCAACCCTTATCTAATTTTCTAAATTGTGTGATTAGGTTCCTTCTAAAATATTGGGTAGTAGTGCTAGAAGTTTTAGTTAAGTGCCTTATTGTTGGATCTTGTATAGTAACAACAAATTTTGTAAGTATTAGTTCTTTTGTGGAAGCACCTACCTCATTATTCTTGAGTTTCATTTGAGATTATTGTGTTTGGTTCTTGTGAAAAAACCATAATTTTTATAAGTGTTGGTTCTTGTGTGGCAACAATTACTTCTTATATTTTTTCTTTTCTTTTTTGCATAAACAAAGAATCCCCCCCCTTCATAACATAGAAAAAAGATAAGAAACTTGAAAACTCAACCATGTGCATATCAACTAAGTTTCAATGTTATGACTACTTATGCTTTAAAAGTTTTGTTCCTTGCTCATAATATTAACCATCTCAAGATAAATCATACATTGAAGCAAATTTATGAAGTAACACGCAGTTGAATTTAAGTTTTACCCATGGGATAGTGCTACCATTATGTAACCTGGAGCCAGTCTCACCAACACTAATCCATTTAGGTGCCTCTAGAAACAAAACCAATATGGTGGATTTCCTCCTGAAGATGCACTAGTATGCCAATCAATGAAGAGGGTTGCCATATTTGTAGATGGTTACAAAATTTCCTGTAAGTGACTTACTGTTGTAGAATTTTCATTTATTTTCAAAATTACCAATTTGGTTCTTCGGAAATTTTGTGGGGGTATTGGTAATAATTTTATGCTTATTCCTACTAAAAATTGCATTGATTTGTGATGCAGGAGCATCCTTTCCAACTTATCATGCGCCATCTATTCAACACATCAACGTGCATTCAAGAAGGGAGGAGAGGTGCCATCCCTCTCATTTTTCCCTCGAATTTAAAAATTCAATGTAATTTAAAGTAATTAAACGTTGTAAGGTTGAGTAGAGATGAGTCATGCCTTTGTAAAGTTTGTAGATAGAGTCACCTTTAATGGCTGACAATAGGTTTATCTAGATCCTATTTGGACTAGATTTTCATTTATTGTAATTGTTGGTGATGAGAGTCACCCTTAGATTGCAGGAGGATAATCCCAACACCCATTAAAATGTTTGTGGAAGTAGGTTTATGAGTGGAGGTCAAATGGACAAACATCGGTACAAGAATGTTTTAACACAGATATTGGACAAGCAATGCACAAGGAAATGAGGTCCTCATTAACTTCAGTCATTGGTTTAATTATAAATGTGAGCATAAGGAAGACTTAGTGAAGGAGGTAGACAATTATTCCATGACCATTCGACCTTCAAGCATCTTGGTGAAGAAAAAAATCAAGCACAAGAGCACTCTTGAACTCAATTTAAGATATTGGAATATATCATATCTGTATTATAATCAAACCTCCATTACAATACAACTATAAAAACTCGTCTGGATCATCCATGCACAAGCATTTCAGCATAAGAGGAAACAAGACAATGAAATGAAATACTTAAACAGGTCACAAAAAAATTACAATCAAACCTCCATTACAATACAACTACAACAACTTGTCTAGATCATCCATGCATGAGTGTTTCAGTAGAAAAGTAAACAAGATGATGAAAGAAGATGACTTCTATTAATGAGAAAGTCTCAAGTCTCATACATAACCAGATAACAACTCTGGTATCAAAATATTACAAAATAGGGAGCTCTTCTCATCCATTCGACGACCATAAAAAAATATAGAACTGATCAATTTATACTCAGATCAGTGGAAAACTTCTAGGAGAGTCATCTAGCCATCTCATCCAAGGATTTTCTTCTGTGCATCCTTCTGTTAGACTATGAGTGTTTCCTCATGATAGATGAAAAATCAGATCAGTATGGCCCTGCAAAAAAAAACTATTCATCATGGTACCTCGGGCAAACAGCTATGTCTCCTCATCCAGAGATTTCACACCTTCTATTTATGGAGTGAAACGAGGTTTCAACGACTAGTCCTTGTTCATTAACTACATTATCATTGGGATCGGGATGTGTCTTGATGACTAGGGGGAGACCACGTGCTATTGTTGGATTCGATGCTAGACAAGCACATGATTTCGGGGTCGTCAAAAGAGGTTTGGACCCACACCTCCTTTGGGCTCGAAATGCACCACCTTCTACCACATATCTCTCTCACGATACCATGGTTTGGACTTTGGCCTACTCAAGTAATTTTAATGCTCGAGCATATTGCGACACCAAAATGACCTATGGCCGTTGATCTGGTCATGATTTGCGATCTGGGTGCACCTTCTATTTTAGCGTCCCTTCCAAATATTTATCCACCTGCCAACTATGAAATACTTCCAACCATGTTTAGAGATGGCACTAAATCGAAATGCACAGGGGATCTCCATCATGGAAAATTGCACCCTCTTTTTTCCCTATTCTCATGACTATCACCTATGACCCTTGAAAATTTGATGTGATAACATTGGCTCTATAGGGGATGGCATGATCCCTATGAGAATGGTTGGAAAGCTAATCATGGCTGAAGAAAGATATTTTTTCAGAAAGTTCCCATTGATAGGACCACCAAAAAATTCAAAATCCTCCAAGTTCTTGTTTGCCTTTGTCTCAATGCTTGGGTGCATCCCACTTGAGCACTATATCACCCAACTGAAAACCTTCCTTGCTTACCCTCTTGTCAAAGGCTCATTTTATCTTCTGTTGATGGTCCTGAGATTTATCAACTAGCTTCTCCCTAGCCTGTTGTACTTCTATGAGTTGTTGTATCCTCCTGACCATATCATCAAGTTCTCCTTGATAGTCCTGGAGGGATTTTTCCAGAGGAAAGGAAATCTGAGTAGGAAAGATAGCCTCAACCCCATATACAATATGAAAAGGGGAAACACCAAGTGACCTATTTGTTGTAACTCTATCATCCCATAAGGAAAATTTTATCTTTGAGTCCCATGCTTTCTTATTGTCTTCTAGCAATTTATTGATAATATTTATGAGGCTCTTTTTAAAGGACTCTAACAAACCATTTCCTTGGGGGTAGTAAGGAGTATAATGGAATAATGAAATACCATACTATTCAAAAAACTTGATCAATGGTTCATATTTGAAGGAGGAAGCATTGTTAGTAACAATCCTTCTTGGACAACCAAATATGGACATGGTATATTCAAGGAAGCTAATGCTTACCTTGTGGGAGGAACTCCTTGTAGGAATAACTTCTATACACTTGGTGAAATAATTCGTGGTAGTCAAAATCCACCTGTGATGAACACTTGAGGTTGGGTGGATTTCTCCAATGAAGTTAAGACCCCACTGTTGAAAAGGTCCAGAAACCACCATAGGTTTCAAAGGAAAAGCTTTGAGTTGTTTCTTTCTATAAAAATTTTGACATTTGACACAAGCTCTAATATTTGCACAAACATTGGTAAAACAAATTGGCTAGAAATACCCATATTTGAGGATCTTACAAGTTGTGGTCCTCCAAAAATAATGGCCCCCACACAAGCTGTCATGAAAATCAGTTATGGCCCTTTGGGCCTCATGTGGCTCTAGACATCTCAAAATAATTCCAAGAGGATATTTCCAATACAAAACCTGATCAATGAGACAATATTTGATTTCTTTAAGCTTCAAATCTCTCACCTTGTTCCTTTCCAAGCCATCAGGAGGCTGCAACTTCTGTAGAAAATGTATGATGTCTTTATACCAAGTGCATTATGCCAAGTTGGGGCTCACATGAGAGTTTTTATCAGTAATCTGAGCTTTCTAATTTTCTAAGTTTATGTTCATTAAATTAACCCCCAAAGATTTGCAATTTGATTCAGCCAGCAACTTGGCTAAACCCTAGCCTTTCACCAATTTAGTTGGCTTTATTTCATGGTAAAATTCTAAAATTTTAGCAATCCATTTGCTCCTCTTCCCATTTATGTCAGGTTGGATCAATATCTCTTTCACTGAGGATGAAGGGACATATGAAACAATATTTGAATGAATAACATATATTCTGAAAGCCTTTATGGATTTGACCAAATCATATGTCTTCTTCTCCATGATATCATATCTCATTTCCGCATCCCTCAATGCTCTATTGGAAAAGGAAGTAGGTTGATCTAACCCCTTTATATTGTTCTATAGAAAAACAACAACCAATGAGTCAAATGAGGCAAAGGAAAATATCATAAATTCCTTAAAATAGTCAGGGCTGATGAGAATAAGTTCTTTAGTCAAAGCCTTTTTTATTTTATCAAAATAATCTTGAGCCTCAGAAGTCCATTTCACCTCGTTTCCCTTTCTGAGCATGGTTGTAGTGTACTTCACTAATTCAACAAAGGTAGAGATGAAACTTCTTAGAAAATTGATTTTACCCAAGAAATACTAAACCTCTTTCTTATATATAGGAAAAGATAAGGTTCATATGGCCTCTACTCTTCTTGGATCAATTCTTACCCCTTATGTTGACACAATGTGCACCAATAATTTACCTTCCTTCATGGAAAACAAATATTTCTTAGGATTGAGAGAGAGACCAAACCTTATGCACTTTAGGAAGACCTTCTTCAAATGATGGCAATGCTCTTTTTTAGACTTTGAGAACACTGTAATTTCATCTAGATAGATGAATACAAATTTGTCTTTCTCCCCAATAAAGGCAATGTCCATGGCTCACTGGAAGGTTTCTCCTGCATTCATCAATCCAAAGGGCATTTTAGCATACATGAACGTGACCCAAGGAGTAGTGAAGGTTGTCTTATATCTATATTTAGGAAGAACAAAGATCTAATTTTAGCCATAGAATCCATCAATCATCGACATCCTAGATGAACCAGTCACTCTCTACAAAATGTGCTCCATCTTTGGCAAGGGGTAGTTATCTTTTTTGGATCTCCTATTAAAATTCCTGAAATCAACACATAACCTGATTTCCCCATTTTTCTTCCTCATAGGCACCAAATTAGCCAGCCATTCTGAATATCTCAAAGGAATGATGATCTGGGCATCCAACAACTTTTTTACTTCTTTTTCCATAATAGGTAGCAGCATGGGATTTATGTGTCTTAGTCTCTACCTAAAAGGCTTGGCCTCCTCTTTCAAAGGGATATTATTTTCAATGATGTTGGTGTCATATGTTCTTAAATATTCATATTTCCAGGAAAATACATTAGAAAATTCTTTCAAAATCTTGACATATTCAGTGCTTTGTTCCTTTGACAAACTGCTACACAATTTAACATACTTTGGATACTCTTTTGTTCCTAAATTTCATTTAGTCACATCAACATTTTCAGTTGAACCTTTAATCTTTATAGCCACATCATTTCTATCAAATAATCTCTCGAAAGGGACAAGTCCTTTTGAAATATGATTACTGGGTAACTGAACAATACGATGGTAAACAATTGTGTTCATAAAAATATTAGCATGGAATCTTTCTTTAGTATCCTAATCTTGATCAATATGTAAAGCAGAAAATTCATCCATAATCTCAAGAAATATTTTTATCTCGAGATCATCCCCAAAAACCTTCCAATGTTTGACATTGTTAGGAATAGGGGGTCTATACTTTACTTCCTCCTCATACTTGAGTTTGGGGGACAAAGGAACCATGAAATTACTTGCTGAGATATCCAAGGAATCTTCCATAGTTTTCTCCTCTCTTGGAACAAATAAGATATTAAAATCCAAGAAGAAACTATCAACAAGATCCCAAACTTCATTTCTGTAGGTCATCAACCTAGGGTGTTTAGCTTGATACATATTTTTGACTTGATTAAAAATTAACTTAGCATCTCCAAAAACTGATATCTCTTCAATCTTCATGTCTTTAGCATCCCTCAAACCCAAACCAAGATCCTCATATTATGCCACATTGTTTGTTGTTTCAAATTCAAGTTTGAAAGACAGAGATATGGTCTCTTAGGTAGGGGAAATAAAGACTACCCCAACACCAACACTATCCCTAGAAGAGGCTCCATAAAAAAACATCTTCAAAATAGAGGTATTGGGAGGAGGATATTCATAAGAGGTAATAGGTTGCTTTCTGATTTTTATAGGTCTTTTAGGATCATCAGTGAGTTGTAATATACTAGTTCCTAAATCAATATCAACTACAAAAATGGGGTGGTTGGTAGGATTTTCTTCATCACTAATAATGTAGGCAAGTTGTGCTTCCCTATAAAGGCTTCTATGTTCTCCCCCAAATAGAGGAATGGTGGCATACATGAGATCGATCTACAAAATTTCCCCTAGTCTTTTGATCTAATATCTAGACAAGAGAATCCCAAACTTAGGGGGGACATCAACCACCACAAATCCATGACCACACTTTTCATTGGAAATTAGAGTAAGGATACAACTAGGTCTTTGATAATCCCAAGACACTTCACCTTCCTGGAATCAAATGAGTATAGGTCATGTTAGGTTTTTGTAACCTCCAACCCAAGCTCATCCATGAAAGTATTAGGCATGAGATTATGAGATTACTCTTAATCCATCAAACAATTGTGCAACACTTTATCATTAATGTTCAATGATGTATATAAAGGAGGGGAAGAGTCATCCTAATCCTCTACCAAAGGTCCTAGTATTCTAGCTAGTTTTTCATCTTCGAGGTTGACTGAATCTATGGGATAAGATGAAGGTTCGAGCTGCAACATTTTGGAAAGGTACCTTTTGAAATCCTCATTATTAACTAGCTCCAAAAAAGGTACAAGGATTTTAGTCTTTTGAATCTCATTCTCAAAGCTAAAAGAGGAGGGAGGCTTCATAATCTCTTTAACTTATGGGGTAGGCATCTTAACCACAACCTGGGGGTCTTGCCCCTCTTTTTCTTTGTTTCTAGCTACCACACCCTTAACAATATTCTCTATTCTAGTAGGTTGATAAGGAATGTCAGTCTTTCTCTGCTTCTTCGACCTTAGGTTGTATCTATTTTGATTTCCACTAGTCCTTTCCCCTTTTTTCAACTCATTTAGTTGGCTATCCATGAGAGAATATTCATATGCAGATTGGGTTAAATGAGGATATGAAGAGGTGTCACCAAGACAATGAATTTCAGGATCTGCATCTTCTTCCTCTCCTTTTTCATCAGTAACAAGGTTATTTTGGAGAGGGGATTGGATTTTTATATCATCCCTATCCCTATTTATTTGATCTCTTTGGATGATATAAGCGATATTATTGGGTATTTTGAAATTACCCCTATTATCAACATTTTGGGTGTTCCTATAGGTCTTCTTTCCTTCAAATTTCATTTTCTCCATTTCTGTAGAAAGTGATTTTACCAGTTTTGTCAACTCATCCACTTGAGTGTGTGCAATAGAGGAATCAGAGGTTGAAGTTTCATACCTACCTTTTCTTCTGTATCTATCAAATTTACTCGTAATTTTTTCATCTGCCAATATATTAGATTCTACTTCAAGGGGTGCATCTTGCATATGATCTAAAGAGGTAGTTATTCTTTCTCTCAATAGGAGTCAAAACTCAGGTTCAAAAGCATTTTCATAAGTAATCTTGGAAGAGGTTTATGTATGATTTATTTCAGTGGGAATCTTATTGTACATCTTATTAAATCATTTTGAGAAGTCTGAGACATATTCCCCCTCTTTCCTCTTGAGTGGCCTAAATTCTATAATATAATAAAGAAAATATTTTTTATACCCCCAATCTCTCAAGAATGAATCATCTAGAGCTTCAATCCCATCAATAGATCCAAGAGTAAAACCCCTAAACCATTTACTAGCCTCACCATCAAGGCTATGTACAAAAAATCTCATCTGCACATCTTCATTTTCAATGTTAAGATTATCCACATAACTACAAAAAGATGAAAGGTGTTCTTTTGTAGTTATGTATTCCTCCCCTGTGAACTTGGGTATGTACTTAAGGTAGTATCCAACTAGGATATAATTCATAGGCTGAGGTAAAACAAGAGAGGCATATCTAGCAACCACTATGGAATCCATCTCGTTTCTAGGAAGATTAGCACCTACCATTTGTATGTGAACTATAGGGGAACAAGGGGGAGATGGAGTTTCGACAGGTAGGAATGCACCTATGCTTCTAGGGGAAAGGGGAAATTATTGAGTTTTGTAGGAGAATGATATGGGGTTTAAGGGAAAAGAAGTTTCCTCCTCTTTATATACAACAACTTTGATAGGAGGAGGACTAGGAAAACCCAGAGTGGGAAAATATTCTAAGCTCTTGGGTCTCAACCACTTTACAATATCATGGGAAACAAGAGTTTCAAAACTTTCTCCTTCCAAATGAAGACTATAAGGGGGGAGTTCAACATGAAATATTTCAAAATGTAAACTTCTAGAAACTCCAATAGATGGTATCAAAGGAGAATTAGATACAACTACTAGAGTTTTAAAAGAAGAATCATGTAAATTACCAGAATCACCTAGTACAACAATTGAAAGCCCTTCATGAGAGGTACTTACTTTCTTGATAATATTCTTTGGGTCAGCTTCAGGTGTTTCCAGAGACAGCTGTGGAGCATACCTCATGTTTCTTCCTTTGGGAGCTACAACTGAAACAATGGAGTCACCGAGTGCAATTTGCAATCTTCAAGGTATTGATTTTTTATGCACCTTCAAAATCATAATTTCTTTGTCATTCAATCCTAGGGAAATGTCTTCAATTCATTCCCTAGGAGTGGTGCCATGAATGTTACTGATGAGAGTCACCCTCAAATTGTAGGAGGATAAGCCCAACACCCATTAAAATTTTTGTAGAGGTAGGTTTATGAGTGGAATTCAAATGGAAAAATATCACTACAAGAATGTTTTAACATAGAAACTGGACAAGCAATGCACAAGGAAATGAGGTCCTCATTAACGTCATTCAGTGGTTTAAGGATAAATTTTAGAAGAAGGAAGAATTATTAGGGAGGTGGAAAAGTCTTCCATGAGCATCTGGCCTTCAAGCAGCTTGGTGCAGAAAAAAATCAGGCACAAGAGCACTCTTGAACTAAAGTTAATATACTGAAATATATCACAACAGTATTATAGTCAAACCTCCATTACAATACAACTACAAAAAATCGTCTGGATCATCCATGCATGAGAATTTCAGCATAAGAGTAAACAAGACAAGGAAATAAAATACTAAAACAGGTCACAACAACATTATAATCAAACCTCCATTACAATACAACTATAACAACTCATCTGGATCATCCATGCATGAGTGTTTCAGCACAAAAGTAAAAAATATGATGAAAGAAGATGACTTCTATTAATGAGAAATTATCAAGTCTCGTACATAACTAGAGAACAACTCTGGTATCAAAATATTGTAAAATAGGGAGCTCTTATCAACCATTCAATGACCATAAAAAAATAATGAACTGATCTATTTATACTTAGATAAGTGGACAATCGCTAGGAGAGTCATCTGGCCATCTAGTCCAAGGATTTTTGTCTTGCATCCTTCTATCAGACTCTGTGTGTTTCCTCCTGTCAAATTAAAAAAAAGATCAGTATGGACTTGCAAGAAAAACCATCCATCATGGTACCTCATGCTGACAGTTCTGTCTCCTCGGCCAAATCTTCCATGTGTTCTATTTATGGAGTGAAATGAGGTTTCAACCACCATTCCTCATTCATTAACTGAATTCTCCTCAGGATCGGGACATGACTTGATGACTAGGGGATGACCACGTGCTGATGTTGGATTTGGCACTAGAAGAGCACGTGATTTCAGGGTTGTTGAAGGTGGTTTGGACCCACACTGCCTTTAGGCCCGAAATGCACCACCTTTTTCCACGTAGCTCTATAGTGATACCATGGTTTGGACTTCGGTCCGCTCAAGGAATTTTAGCACCCGATCATGTTGTGGAATGGAAATGACTTGTGGCCGTTGATCTAGTCACTATCTATGATTTGGGCACACCTGCTATTTTAGCATCTCTGCCAAAGCTTTATCTGCTTGCCAAATATGGAATCCTTCCAATCACGTTTAGAGATGGCACTAAATCAAAATGCACAGGGGATATCCACCATGGAAAAAATGCACCCTCTTGTTCCCTTGTGCTCATGACTATCACCTATGACCCTTGATGATTTCATGTGATAACAGTAATAGGCATCAATAGATAAGCATTTTGATGGTGAGTAGACACCACTAGTGTAGTTTGGCATGAAGGCTCGAGGAGCCCCTCTTTTGTAAAATCCTTGTAATCAATTATTCATAATTAAAGGAGGATATGGAGGAGAGAGTTGAGACTCTATTGTAGTCCTATCTTTCACATATTGTAATTGAAATTCACATTAATACAAAAGAGAATATTTCAGTGTTTATGAATTCCTGTGTGGTGAATGGTTGTTTTGTGTTGACAATGTTTGTTTATGAATACATGTTGTAGATGTATGTGATAGGTTTCATCTGCAGGGATAAGATAGACTTCACTATCTATCTATGAGTTTTTTCGGTTATTCTGGGTTCTTTTAGGCTAAGTGTAAGG
Organism: Picea engelmannii; assembly: GCA_009831015.1. Classification (NCBI taxonomy): domain Eukaryota; kingdom Viridiplantae; phylum Streptophyta; class Pinopsida; order Pinales; family Pinaceae; genus Picea; species Picea engelmannii. The sequence continues at coordinate 992,739 of ML779653.1, forward strand.
AGTGCACAACACAATATTGAGAACTCTGTGAGCCAGCATAAGGAGTACGTATTTGAATTCTACTTTGAGTTCAAAGGAGAACATGCCAGGTGGGAACACTAGGATAGTGTCAAAGTTAGGAGGAGCCTAAAGTTTATTGAACACATTGAAGGAGAAATTGTGCAGAGAAGGCACATAAGATAGAGTTGTTTAATACTTTTTATATCTCTTCTAGGTGGGTATTGAGTAGGTGCAAGTATGCACAAGGAAAATCTGTTTATCATTTTGAGAGAGAGGATTGTCAAGGAGAAGACACCACAGAGTTTTTGAACACTCTATGAGATCAACAAGGAGTTATTTGAGAAAGTTTGAAGAGTGCACAGAGCCAATACTTATATGAAGTATAGGTGAAGTTCTGAAAAAATAGAGTTACTAAACACTCTGGGGGAGAAGATCTACAAGGAGTGCATCGAGTGAGTGCAACTGTGCATAAGGAGACAATAAAATTCTTAGACTATAGGAAGGATCTCTGCAAGCATGCATTGAACAAATGCAAGGAGTGGATTATTAAACCTAAAAGAGGTCAGGATTTAGGAGGAAGACCTATGCAAGGAGTGCATCAGGCCAACACTTAGAGAAAGTTTTGGAAGACGTCAGTTGAAGGCTCATTTAAGCTCAAGGAGTGTGCAGAGGGGAACTTGTTTTAAGTTTCTGGAAGATTAGGAGGCATAGTGTTCCCAGAAGTGAAGTTGAGACCCAAAGTAGTTGGGCTCGTAGGAGGATCAAAATCCGAAAGCTTTGAAAACTAAAATTTCTTCCAACTTGGAAGAATGCCAAATCTCATGAAGAAGAGCGACAACATTCATTGGATCAAGCTACAAGGAGATATATGGATCATCAAATCCTACGTCTATATATTAGAAGAATCACACATGAAGGAGAATATATCCCAGCCATTGATTCTAAGAATGGAGGACTAACAATCGTTGGATCCAAGTAAAGTGCATGAGACTTTAACCCCCTTTTAATTGCACAGGATAGCGGACTTTCCGAAATCCTAAAGTGAATTGGGACCGTCGATCATCCAAAGGGAAAGGTGGCTAACTATCTGGAAGTATGGAATAGAGGAACTCCGAAAGATTCCAGTTGCACAGTGAGAAAAATCCATTGAAGCTTTGAAGCCCGAAGCTCATCCTAGTTGTTGGTGCTAGGAAGGGACATGTGGACTGACATCCGAGACTCTGGAGGAATTTCAATATGGGAGATTTCAGACGAGGTGGTTTCATAATCGCCAAAGTCCCGAAGTGATGAAATATATCCTATCCATTGGCAGAGGAGGGAACATGGAAATAGTTGGTTAACTCTAGAGGAGAGCCACTCCAGAGGATTTGAAGTGTTGAGCTTCTAAAATCTCTGAAGCCCAAAGTAGCAGAGAATATATTAGTCATTTTTCAATCAGAGACACATGGTGGGAGATCCTACATTTCATAGAAAGTGAGTGCAGAAGGGTGAAGAACTCTCGAATTCATTGGAAGTCAAAGTAGATCTAAGCCATCCAAGCCAAAGGGACAGGTGTCATCAGATACTGCACTCCAGAGTAGGATAAATTCATAGGATTCGAAGTGTGAAGGTGTGAGGACTCCTGAAGGACAAATTATCGTAGTCATCCCAGTTGTCCATTCAAAGGGGAGGCATGGCATAAGATCTTCCAGTCTAGAGAAAAGTCACTTAGAGAGAAAAGCGAGAGTGGTGGAAGGAGAGATCCCGAAAGTCGAAGGCTAGAGTTCATCTGAATCATTGGATCAGGGGGATAGGTGTCAGGGGATCACTCACTTCAGAGGTCATACACTCTGGAGGAAAGTGGAATTTAGTTGGAGTGAAAACTCCTGAAGGTCGAAGCATCGGAGTCCATCAAAAGCATCCATCAGAATTGGATGGGTGTCAACATATTGTAAACTTTGGAGGTTTTATGCAATAGTGTTTTAGAACTTGTCGAAGTGCTAGAGCCTGGAATGTTTGTGGGCCGTTGATCTATGCAAGATGTAGGGACCATTGATCCCTCTCATGTCTATTCAGTACTTCTCCAGTTCGGATTTTAGAAGAATTGGTGAGTGGTGAAGTGAAAACGCCTGGAGCCCAAAGCTCCAGAGAACCCTTTTAGTAGGTGTCTAGTCATAGTCATGGTCACATGCAGTCCTTGCCGGAGGAAAAGGGGATAAATCCTGAGATTCATAATTGGAGGCATGGGAATCTAGAAAAAGTGGCCAAAAGGTTTAGGTCAGCACAAACCTACACCAAGTGAATTTAGAAGTCCCAAAATTCCTTGGGTATCATCTGATTGGCCCATATCTTTGCATAGGGTTTCTTAGGGTATTTTTTCGGCATTTTAGAATCCTCGTTCATTATTTCGAGCATGAGGAAGGAAGCAAGGACCATGAATAAGGTTTTGTGGGTCTAGCAGAGACTCAAATAATTGATCCGACTCAAATAATTGAACGATCCTAGACCGAGAGGTTACATAGCCCCAAGAGGAAGAGGGGGGTTTTCATCAAGTGGTATCAGAGTAGTATTTTCGTCTGTAGATAGCAGGAAAAGGGAGGATACAAAGTGATAATTATCTATGAAATATTGTTGCAAGTTCGCAACAGTCAAGTAGACAACTAGGTGGGCTGAATATCAACAAGAGAATATGGCTATTGAAGTCCATAGGTGTGGTCAAGGCAAGGACCACCAGCAGAAAAACAAAGCATAAATGGAAAAAGAGATCGAAGAGATAAGAACAAAAATGGAGAGGCTAAAGCTGAAGATGAAACAAGAATCCTAAGTGCACTAGAAGTATGAATGGCCTTTGAAGATAAGAGTGAAGTTATTTGTCTAGAAGTTGTTGGACAAAAGGAAACAACAAATAGTTCAGAGGTGGATGAGGGAATCAGAAACCCTCAATGACAAAAAAGAGATGGTTTGCATCTACAAACAAGAGGTTGGAGAATACCTCAGTGAGGAGGAAGTGAGATCCGTTGATCTCATGAACTGCCAGGAGGGATGTGAAGAAAATTCAGATTTCCAGGTGGGCGATGAGAGGATATCATCTGAAGATATCATCGACTGTCAGGAGGCAAGAAGTGAAATACCATATTTCTAGGTGGGAAAGGGAGAATATATGAGATTGTATGAGAGTCTCATGAAATCATCTAGGATTTTGGATCAGGGAGGAGTGTTGACAGAGGAGGATCAAAGGAGTATTATGATCATTGGGGGAATCAATATATTCCTTCCAATTATCCTAGTGAAGGCCAATGCCCAATTTTCAGGTGTAGTAGAAGAAATACAACTAACAAAGACTGTCATAAACGAGGAGAAGGAGTAGACATCATAATATTCCCAAGAAGTAGAAGAAGAGGAATATCATTCAACATAATTGCTTGGAATTTTTATCTAGGAAGATGAACATGAGATGATTGCAGCACTAAATCCTGCAGTAGAAGAGGAAGCAGACAACATGGAATTTGTTGATTAGTACAAGGAATTGGAATCCTTGGAGAGAAGGGTGATAGTGAAAATTTAGCACATCCAACAGGTTAAGTTGGAAGCAAATGTAGAAGAATTCTAGTCCAAGGAGCAGCTGGAGGAAGCTGGAGATATACCAACAGAGGAATTGGCAGAAGTTGAATTATCAGAGGAGATGGATGAGAAGAAACTCAGTAAGGATCTTGTAGAACTGGATTCTGCAAGGAAGTGGCAAGTCAAGGCCACAAGTGATGGAGATAGCATGGGAGATCAGGATGATCTACCCTTAGATCAACAGGAGGAAGTGCAACAGGGAATTCTGCATAAAAGGAGCCAGCCGATGGACAAGTTGAACAAAGAGATAGAAGAAATCATAGAGCTGATGTTGAAGTCAACAAAATAAGTTGTGAACAGGAGGAGGATGAAAAGAGGAGAACCTACAATAGTAGTAGGGAAGAAACATCAACAAAAACATAGTAGAGGAGTAGGTGGACAACTCTAGATAGAAGTTTGGGATACAGGAGGATTTCAACAGTGGAGTAGAGGAGCTCATGATTTTCCCAGCAAAGGAGTATGATGCATGAGAATCCTTTCCACCTCAGCATGTGCCAACTATTAAACACATCAATGCACAATCAATAAGGGGGGAGAGGCGCTAGCCCTCTCATTTTCCCCATGAATTTAAAAATTCAATGTAAATTAAAGTAATTAAATGTTGTAAGGTTGATCAGTGTCAATTCATGCCTTTGTAAAGGAAATAGATAGATTTTCCTTTAGTGGATTACGGTAGGTTGATATAGATCCGATTTTGACTAGATTTTCATTTATTGTAGTGAGCGTCAATAGATAGGTGTTTTGATGGTGATTAGATACCACTAGTGTAGTTTGGAGGGAAGGCTCGAGGAGCCCCTCTTTTGTAAAATCCTTGTAATGAATTATTCATAATTTGAGGAGGAGAAGGAGGAGAGAGTCAAGACTCTTTTGTAGTCTGATATTTCACATATTGTAATTGACATTCACATTAATACAAAAGAGCATATTTCACTATTTATGAGTTCCTGTGTGGTGAATGGTTGTTTTGTGTGGACAATGTGTGACTATGAATACATGTTGTAGATGTATGTGATATTTTTCATCTGCAGGGATAAGATAGAATTCACTATATGTTTGTGAGTTTGTTGGGTTGTTCTGGGTTATTTTAGGCTAAGTGCAAGGATTGCATGACATAATATTGAGAACTCTGTGAGCCAACGCAAGGATTGTGTATCTAAATTCTACTTCGAGTTCAAAGGAGAAGGTGCCAAGTGGGCACACCCAGATAATCTCAAAATTAGGAGGAGTCTCAAGGTTACTGAACAAATTGGAGGAGAAACTATGAAGAGAAGGCACATAAGACAAAGTTGTTGAATACTCTGTAGAGCTCTGTCGAGTGGTAATTGAGAAGGTGCAAGTGTGCATAAGGGAAATCTATTTGGAGTTTTGAGAGAGAGGAGTTTTAGGGAGAAGACAACAATTTTTTTTGAACACTCTGTAATCTCAACGAAGAGTGCTTTCAGCAAGTGCGAAGAGTGGACAAATCCAATACTTATCTGAAGTATTGGTGAATTTATGAAAAACTAGAGTTACTGAACACTTTGTGGGAGAAGATCTGCAAGGATTGCATCAAGCGAGCACAAGTGGGCACAAGGAGACAGACAAATTCTTAGAATGTATGGAGGATCTCTACAAGTGTGCATTGAGAAAATACAATGAGTGTGTTATTAAACCTGAAAGAGGTCGGGATTTATGAGGAAGACTTGTGCAAGGAGTACACCAGGCCAACACTTAGACAAAGTGTTGGAAGACATCGTCTAAAGTCTCACTTAGGCATAAGGAGTGCACAGAGGGGAACTTGTTTTAAGTTTTCAGAAGATCAAGAGGGATATTTTTCCCATAAGTGAAGTTGAGACCCAAAGCAGATGGGCGTGCAGGATCATCAAAGGATGAAACCTTTGAATACTTAAATTTCTTCCAATTCGGAAGAAAGAAGAATCTCAGGAAGAAGAGTGACAATAGTCGTTGGATTGAGCTACAATGAGAGATATGGATCATTGAATCCTACATCCATATATCAGAAGGAGCATGTAGGAAGGAGAACAGATCCCAACCATCCAATCTAAGCGAGGAGGACCACCATCTACTCGATCCAGGTAAAGTGCACGAGGATTTAACCCCTTTTTAAGTGCATAGGAGAGAAGACTCGATGAAATCCCAAAGTCCCGAAATGGATAGGGACTATCCATCATCCAAAGGGACATGTGGTGGAAGATCAAGAAGTCTGGAGAAGAGGCACTTTGAAATATTCCAGGTGAGAAACAAGAGAAATCCACTGAAGCTCTGAATCCTGGAGCTCATCCTAGTCATCGGTGTTGGGAAGGGACACGTGGAGAGAGATATAAGTGTTGTCCCTTGACCATGTTTTTGAGAACCTTGGTCACATTTTACCTCTTTTGGGACTTTGACAAGAGGTTCGAAGGTGGAGCGCAAGTCGAAGAGGAGATCGCGGGATCTTGACACCTTCTTAGGGTAGTTTTGGGATTAGGCTTTATGTTACAAGTATGGGATGTCAACCAATGGGTTTACCCATGTTTAGGCCCATCTTGTAATGTATAAATAGAAATATAGGAGATGCAAGAAGTAGTAGACCTAGTAGAATCGACTTACCATGGAGCTATAGGCTTTGTGCATACTATGTGTTAAGACTTGCAGAGCTAAGTGTAAGTGATTGTAAGAATCTTGTTTGCAGACTATGTAAGAAGACTTTGTGTTGTAACCTAAATCAAAGAAGGAGGATCTGGAAAGGTGCGCACAGATCTCTTGTCCCATGTAGATTGGGTTTTTGGGCTCTATGTATGTAAGGAGATTGAAAAAAGATAATAAAGAAGACAAAGAGTAGGTGGACGTAGCCGCAGACTGGGGTGAACCACATCTATCATGTGTTATGGTTTCTTTGTGCATTGTGGTTTTTATATTGTTCATATGATTTAAGATTAGTGAAGTAATGAATGTTTAGATGAGTCTGGTATGATAGCTTAGTGCTTAGTGATGTAAATGAATGTTAGATATGATCTCTCTCCATGTGTTGAGTTCTTAGATGTGTTAGATATGGTTGAATACTGTGTTGTTCTATAATTAGGGATTGGATCTATGATGTGAATAAGTGTTAAATACTGATGAATGTTAATTGCTAAGTTCTTTCTTAGAGTGGTGTAATCATAGATCTGTGTCCTGGAAACGAAACCATTTGTTGCTACAGGGGCATACCCAGGGTTCAATGCTTCAACAATGCACCAACAAAACCCTAACTACCATCCATTTCGGAAAAAAGAGGAGGTTGACCTGTTGATACTGAGAGGGGGGTGAATCAGTATCAAGTACAATTTAAAACCTTTTTCAACTTATACTTAAACCATTCAACTATATCCAATGAGAAATGAACAATAGTATAAGAGTTACACCAATACACCACAATACACCATG
>ML779653.1:1002849-1028762 GCA_009831015.1 Picea engelmannii
AACTTCATCAACTCTAAGAAGATAGGTTGCAATATCTTCCTTTTCATTCATCTTCAAATTTTCAAATTTTGCTCTATGTCGTTGAAGCTTGACCTACTTAACTTTTGGATCACCTTCATAGATATTCTTGAGTTTGTCCCATAAATCTTTAGTAGTGTTGCATCCCATCACTTTGCTAGCAATGGTTGGTGTTAATTCTGCTAGAATAACATGTATGGATTTTGAATTACAACTCATAAGCTTCTTCTCATTTGGATCGATTGGAACATTATTTGGGATTACATAGCCATTTACAACTGAGTAGCAAATGTCTACTCCCAAAGACATTATGTAAGTTTTCACTCTATCACTCCAATATGCATAATTTATTCCATCAAATTTTTGAATCCCATTTGAAATGTCCTCATAGTCATCCATCTCTGCTTAGGATTTTCCTTCCAGTGGTTAAACTGTTCTGAAGGCAACCTGCTCTGATACCAATTGTTGATACTGAGAGGGGGGTGAACCAATATCAAGTACAATTTAAAACCTTTTTCAAATTATAATTAAACCATTCAACTATATCCAATGAGAAATGAATAATCGTATAAGAGTTACACCAATACACCACAATACACCATGCACAATATAAGAGAAATAATCAATAGTTATTGTTCAAGGGAAGTAATGACTTCCAAAGGTAGCTACAACTTCCAAATGTAAAGGGAGGGATAAACCTCCAAGAGGAATATACAATACTCCAATATCAAGAGAGATTTGAACTCTTCATATTTTCCCCTTCCTTCCATCCAAGAATATATGAAAGATAATAAAACTTTACATTAAATCATCACCATCAACCGATCATCACATAGAACCTGATAATGCTTCTTGAGACTTCTTCATTTTTTGCAATTCTTCAATTCTTGGAGTACTATGATCCTGTAAATAATATTATTCAATGTATTCTATGAAACTCCTCCAATTTTCACTCCTTGAATCCTCCCCAAAAAGAGGTTATAGAAAGAATGGTAGACTTTATTCAATTCTGGTCTATTCCAAAGACCCAACTTGTACAGCATGCCCCGCGCTCAATATTTAACATATGATTTTGAAACTTTCACACAAGAAACTAAAGTTTGTACTCTTTCCAATGGAAGTGATCCCAGTTCATTTGGATGTTGTATGAATAAGGTATGAATGTTTTACCTGGAACACATGTTTATTGACTAGCTTCAAGACTGGTCACAAATCCTATCTTCCACAGAGTGTATCTCCATAATTATAGTGAATATAGAGCTAAACGTTTTACCAGAGGTATGTTGATATGTCTTCTCAATACCATAGCGATTTCACCATTTGAATCATTCTAGAAGAAATGTTATAGAAAAAATGGTAAGATGACCTGAAAATAACATACCTTAGAACACATCACCAAAAGACTTCATCCTCCCTTGAAATCCAGCCTTCTTTTACCTCTTATTCCCTCTAAAATTAGACTTGTATGAAATGAATGTATAATGATGTTTATTTATACCATTTATGTCACTTCCTTTTAACATTAGGGCCAACCTGACACTTTCTTATTTTGTAATTCATTTCTTTAATTATCTTCAGGGGCTACATGTACAATTCACTTTGTCATATTCAAAAATTCATTTCTCCTCAACCATGAGGATCCACATGATGTGCCACATACCACTGGAAACAACATGATGTATAATATACATCCATGGGTGTTGTATCTACATGTGCATTTTCCTTCATGTGCAAATACCTTCATCAATTTTGTGGTCCAAAACTAATGACTAGGGTTGACATCAATGACAACAACCAATCTTCCAACATGACCTCCATGAAGACAAGGAGGAGAATTTATATGAATCTGACAAATAAGAGGGTGAAATCCTAGATCTTCGTGGCAATGCAGAGATTGGAGAAGAAGAGGTGAACATGCTTAGTGTAGAGAATCCCCCCACTGGAGAGAAAATAGAAAAAGAGAAGGACAACCTCCAAACCAAGTTCAAAGAGGATAAAGCGTAGATCCAGAAAGAGAAAGAACAGTTGCTCGCGAAGTAGGTTGGACTTAAAGAAGCATTCAACAGAGAACTTCACTCTGTGACAGGCTTAGAATAGATATAATAATACCTAGTGGAGAATTAAGTGGCGAATCTTGTTGTAGTCATCCAACAACTTCAAAAGAGAGTAGCAGAATTGGAGTTAAAAACAATACCAAGAACTCCATAGGAAGTGCAAGACCAGTGAGAAGAAACTAGCCAAAGCACAATCCAGAGATTCAAGGTATTAGCCTTGGAATGTAAACATCTTACCAATCAAAGTGCGCATAATTATGAGCGCCTTACTAAGGACCCTGAACTGAAGACACTAGAGTTGTAGATCCAGGAAGCAAAGCAACAAGTAGAAAAATTACAAGCGCAGTTGAAACCCTTTTCAGTGGTCGAGTGAATGAAAAGATCCCAATAACATTTCATGACTCAGCAATAGGTCCATTCCATACAAACAAAATTCATGGAAGTGAATCAGAAGCTCTAGATAGTCCATGATGCATCTTGCCTACTTTTTGAGGAGATTGAAGGATGAGGAGCATAACTAGAACAAGTAGTCACTGCAGTCGAACAATGCTTGGAAGGACCTGTTACCAAGGGAGTTATTCAGGAGTTCATTGAGCAAGAGGTTGAGGCGAAGCAGCAGGTCGAAGCAGCTCAAGCTAATATCGAGGCGTTTGAGGCTGAGTTACCTAGAGCATAGTGACTTGGCATGAGTCATAGGTGAGTGTTGGGGGCCTGTTGGCCCTTGATCAAGTTTTGGAGAACCTTGGTCATATTTGACCTCTTTTGGGACTTTGATAGGGGGGTCAAAGGTGGTGCATAAGTCAAAGCAAATATTGTGGGACTCGGTTCCTTTTTAGGAAATTTTTGGGATTAGGGTTTATGTAATGGGTATGGGATGTCGGCCCATGGGTTTACCCATGTTTAGGCCCATTTTGTAATGTATAAATAGAAATCTAGGCGATGTAAGAAGTAGTATACCTACTAGAATCAGCTTAGTGCAGAGCTAGAGGCTTTATGCATACTATGTGTTAAGACTTGTAGAGCTAAGTGCAAGTGATTGTAAGAAGCTTGTTTACAGATTGTGTATGAAGTCTTTGTGTTGTAACCTAACTCTAGGAAGGAGGATTTGGTGAGGTGCACACATATATCATGTCCTATGTGGAGTAGGGTTTTGGCTCTATGCATGTAAGGAGATTGACAAAAGATAATAAATAAGACAGAGAGTTGGTGGACGTAGCCCCACACTGAGGTGAACCACGTATATCCTGTGTTACGGTTGCTTTGTGGATTATGGTTGTTATATTCTTCATATGATTTAAGCTTAGTGTAGTAATGAATGTTTAGATGAGTCTGGTATGATAGCTTAATGCTTAGTGATGTGAATGAATGCTAGATCTAATCTCTTTCCATGTGTTGAGTGCTTAGATGTTTTATATATGGTTGAATATTGCATTGTTCTGTAATTAGGTTTTGGATCTGCGATGTGAATAAGGGTTAAATACTGATGAATTTTAACTACTAAGTGTTTTTTTAGAGTGGTGTAATCACAGATGTGTGTCCCAGCTAGGTTACAGACACTTGATTCCTACAACCACCCCTTCCTCTACCTCGAGTGAGACATCATCTGCTTCGCAGGTTTTGCCTAAAGGGCCAGTAGTTAGGGTTTTTTTGGTGCATTGTTGAAGCACTGAACCCTGGGTCTGCCCCTTTGCGAACAATGAGACTCTGGAATAATTTCACTCAAAATATCTCAGATGAGGTGGTTGCAGAATCGTCGAAGTCCCAAAGTGCCAAAATAGATCCTAGCCATTGGTGCAGGAGAGAATGTGACAACAGTTGGTTAACTTCGAAGGAGAGCTACTATGGTGGATTTGAAGAGTCGAGCTTAGAAAAAACCCCGAATCCTGAATTAGCAGAGAAGATCTCAGTCATTTCTCAGTCGGAGACACATGGTGGGAGATCCTACATTTAAGAGAAAGCGAGTGAAAAAGGTGAAGAAATCCAGAAGTCACCGGGAGTCGAAGAAGATCTGATCCATCCAATCCAAAGGGATTGGTGTCATCAGATCCTACACTTTGGAGTAGGATCACTTCATAGGATTCAAAGTGTGAAGGTGTGAGGACTCTGGAAGGTTGGAGTCCTAGAGTTATCCCAACCATCCATTGGAAGGGGACGCATGGTAGAATATATGCTAGTCTAGAGAAAAGTCACTTCGAGAGAAAAGAGAAAGTGGTGGAACAATAAATGTTGAAGCTCGAAGGCCGTAGTTCATATGAACCATCATATCAGGGGGATAGGTGTCAAAGGATCCATCACTTGAAAGGTTGTACACTCTGAAGGAAAGTGTAATTTTGGTGGAGTGAGAACTCCAGAAGGCTGGAGTGTTGGAGTTCATCCAAGTTATCCATCGAAATTGAACGAGTGTCAATAATTGTGAACTTCAGAGATTTTCCACTCCAGAGGTTTTATGGAATAATGTTTCATAACTCGTCGAAGCATCAAAGCTCAAAATTGTTGTGTGTTGTTGATCTATGCAATAAGAAAGGATCAGCAATCCCTCTCACGTCTATTCATAACTTCGCCAGTTCAGAGTTTAAAATAATTGATGAGTGGTGAAGTGAAAATGCCCAGATTCTGAAGCTCTGAAGCACCCTTTGAGCAAGTTCCTGGTCATAGTTACGGTCACATGCAGTCATCACTGGAGGAAAAGGGGCTAAAGCCTGATATTCAAAATTGGAGGCACGAGAAGCTAGAGAAAGTGCCTAAAAGGTCCTGGTCAGCAAAAACCTTCACCAGTTGGATTTAGAAGTCCCGAAATTCCTTAACTATCATCTGATTGGCCCATTGCTTGGAATAGGGTCCCTTAGGGGATTCTATGCACGTTTGAGAATATGAGTTTGCTATTTAGACTATGGGGAAGGAAACAAGCACCATGGATAAGTTTTGTGGGTCTAACTGAGACCCAAAGAGTCGATTTGACTCAAATACTTGAACGATACTAGAGTGATAGGTCGCGCAGCCCCGAGAGGAAGAGGGGGGTTTGCATCAATTTGATGCACATGTTTTGAGAAATGATCAAAATGGTTGTATGTTACAATTGCCAATTTATTGATAAATTTGAATTGTATTTGCTTGAAATTATTATTGTTTTTTTCTTTCACTCTAGTTCTTTTGTCCTCCAAATTTCACGGCCATCCGATGCACAGTTCTTGAGAAATAAGAAAAATGGTTGTAGGTGACGGTCATTGATTTATCGAAAAATATGAACTAGATTTGCTTGAAATTTTCTTATTTATTCATCTTACCTTAGTGCATTTCTCTTAAAAATTTCATGGCCATATAATCCATGGTTTGAAATATATTATCAAATCAATTTATTCCAAGTTTCATCTTTTGTGTTGTCCTCCTTTTTGTGCTGTAGTGACTTAATGATCAATTATAGTCATAAAATCTAGTAATGTTCAATTCTGGGATGCAAGAACACACCAAGATAATTAGAAAGGAAATTAAGTAATGGCTCTTCATGTCCAAATTCTTCAATTCTCACATGATCACAGAGCACATACTAAAGATATACCACTGTCAGCATAAACTCTAATAGATGATCATTGAATATTCTCTAATGCAGTGTAGTTCTTGACACTTAGCATACTCCAGTACAAGCCAATAGGTTCCCTTACTAACACGGAATGTACACACAACATGGTAGAATTCCCATTATAAATAGAGGGAAAATTATGCCAGAACAAACGTAATGCCAAAGATAAACAAAAATGTTGTTATAGATGAGAGTCGACCCCTTATTTAATTTTTCTCTAATGTTTGTCATTATTTCTAGAAAATCTACCCTTATCAAGAAGCTCGTACAAATACTACAATCACAACCAAAAAAAAAAAATCATTAGGGTTTGTCAAAATTTGATAAGTAGTACCTCTATGATATTATAAAAAGGTTAATTTGTTGTTCTTGTTTAACTCTATCTCCATTTGTATAAGTTTTGCACCCCTCATAATTAGTGCGATTTCCCCCTTTTATCACATAAACTTGTTAGAGTCCTATGGGTTTGTGGTCTTTACTTGAGTCTATGTCCTTGCCTTGTTTTTCTCTCTTTCGTAGGCCATGTCTTTAAATTTTCCCTTCAACTGGAAAAGTCATTTTTGTTTTCTCCATTATGTTTGGGCACTCATCTCCTTTACCTCTGTCATTGATCCTTCTGTTTTCCTGAAACCTTAGCAAGTCATCCAATTTTTTATTTGGCGCAGTCCACAACCATTAGCACAAAGAACAACTCTTAGAGCAGTATAATATGGACTCAAATCAAGCGAGCGAGAAAGTTCAATTTTCAGTAGAGGGGTTTCCATTCGAAGTTCAAATTTTTGGCCCTCAGGCGATCAAGATCATAAAGTTGCACAAAGTTTAACACCAATTAGAGGTATGAAGTCATGAGGTCAATCCTACACATTGGTGCTAGGAAGGGCACATGGCAAAAGAACAACATTTTGTGGTTTTATGAGTCAGGAAAGTAAAAGGGCAGATTCATGAGGACTCACGAAGCATGAATTAGTGACTTGATCTAGACCGTCTGATTTAGAGGGACACGTGGTGCAGGATCTGTGATTTCACAAATTCGAAACTCAGAAGATTGCACTGCATAAGCACAAAGGCAAGAGTTGTTAGAACTCGTGAGGTTCGAAGTCACGGAAATATCGTAGTTGTTGGATTGAGTAAATCCATGGACTGTCGATCTGATGGTTCGCGGAAGTGACTTTCATTATTTTTAGAAGTAATCAAAAGAAAATATATCTAGGCTGTCCAAACCCAAGGGGAACATGGTAGTAGATAAGAGAAAATTGCGATTTTGCGAGTCAAAGTTTTAAGCATGGATCAAGGCGCAAGTTCCCAAAGCATGAAATCTTGAAGTGCCTAGGAGTTGGGCCTGTGGTCACAGCCCGAGGTCATATGGAAAGAGGTTCCAAGAGGAAAGGTTGGTTCCCATAACATAGATCCGACCAAGGTGTTGTTTCCAGGGAGAAATTGTAGCCGTCGAATGCAAAGAAGATCCAAATGTCCATCTCAGTTAATCAATTTCACAATATCGGGTATCGACAGATTGTAGTCAAGTGATGTGAAGGCCCTAGAAATTTTAAATTGAAATGCACCCAAGAGTTGGGCCCATGGTCATGGCCCGAGGTCACATGTAGGAAAAATGCAGTGAAAGAGAAGATGGCACCAGAAACTTTGGGAGCGCGAAGGAAAGGGTGTGGATTTCATGAGAGCTGGACCAAAACCTGAGGATTCCCATGTGAGTTAAAGAATGAGACCATGATGGTTTCAAGGTGGTGGGTTTACTTGAAGGGTCGCTATCAGTGCATGGTAGATCCCTGGGCATTAAACCTCGTGCTAATCCCAATGAAGGTAGTTAATGAAAAAATGAGTGGTGGTTGAAACCTTGACTCACTTCGTAAATGGAAGGTATGGAAGATATGATAGTGGGGACTGAATCGTCAGCCCTTGGTACTCCTACAAGTAGATTTTCCTGCAAAACCCATGTTGATATGAGCTCGCGTATGATAGAAGAATGATCACACAGTTTGATAGAGAAGACACAAATAGAAAGCCTTGAATGAAGGGGCTCGATCATGCTCCTAGTAGTGGTGAATTGTTCTGAGTATAAATAGTTAGCTTTGATATTTTGTTAAGATCATCAACGGGTTGAGAAGAGTTCCCTATTTTGTAATGTTTTGATGCCATAACTATTCTTTGGTTATGTATTGGATTTGAGACTTTCAAACTAATAGAAGTCATCATCTTTTCATCTCTTTGTAAAAAAATGTGCTAAAAAACATGGGCATGGAGGATCCAATCGATGGTTGTTATGCTTTTGTAATGTAGGTTTGATTACAGTGGTATCATGATGAGTTTTAGTCAGCTCCCTTGTTATCTTTTTCCTTCTTACACTGAATGGCGCGGACATGGTGGATCCAGTCGAGTTGTTGTAGCTGTGTGGTGATGTAGGTTTGATCATTGTGTTGTTATGAATGTGTATTTTGGACATATTTCAGTGTCTAAAAATTGAGCTTAAGAGTGATCTTGAGTCTGATTTTTTCTTCCCCAAGATGTTTGAAGGCTTGATGCCCATAGCAGTCTCTTTCACCTTTCTCACTAAGTATTCCCTCTACTCACACTTAAACCCAATTCACTGATTGAAGTTAGTTATGGCCCTCACTTCCCTGTGCATTTCTTGTCCAGTTTTTTGTTGAACATCATTCATATATTGAGTTTTTTCCATTGATCTCTACTCGTATAAAGCAAACATCCACTAAAAAATATGATGGGTACTAGGCTCATCCTCCCGCAATCTGGGGGTGATTATCATTTCTAACATTATTGGCACCACTGCTGGGGATGAATTGAATATTTTCCCTGGGTAGAATGACAATAAACTTCTTAATCTGAAGGTGCATCAGACATCAGAACCTTTGAAGAGTGTGCTTGCACCTGGTGAATCCACTGAGGCAATTCCAATTTTTCATTTGTGTCTCCTAAAAGTAGACACACAAGGTACACTCTACAGCTGCCTCTAGCGACATCTGAAGCTGACCCAGAGAAAATTATGAGAGAAGGAAAGACCTCTCAATAAGGTACCTCAATTGTTGTACTGGGTGGTTCTGGTAATTTACATGATCCTTCTTTAAAAAATCCATTAACTGATTCTAGTTCCCCTATTCTACCAGCTATTGGAGTTTCAAGGATTTTAAATTTTCGGAGTTTTCCTATTGAGTTCTCCCCTCCTAGCCTTGGATTACAAGGAGAAATCTTTGACACCCCTCTCTCCCCCGAAGTTGTGAAGTAGAAGGAGAGAGATTTTACCTTAGAAGACTTTCCTACTCCAGACTTTACTACTCCTCCTCCTATTAGAGTCGCTGCAGTTACATAAGGGGAAACCTATGTTACCTTTAGACCATCACCTTTATCTCCTAATTCTCAGCCTTTTCCTTTTTCTCACAGAAGCATAGCCCCAGTCTCACCTATCTAAACTCCATCTCCTCATGATTATCCTCTAGTTCGCATCCAAATGGAAGGTGATAATCCTCCTAGGAATAGGATGGATGAGATATTGGCTACTAGATATGCCCCTCTGGTTTTACCTCAGCCTATGAATTCTCTTCTAGCCACAGACTACCTTAATTACATGCCCTAGTTAACAGGGGAGGGAGACGTGACTGCATAAGAGAACCTTTCATCCTTTTATAGATTTGCAGAGATTCAGGCCATCAAAAATGAAGATGTGTGGATGATAGTTTTTGTACAGAGCCTTGATGGTGATGTTAGGGATTGGTTTAGGGACTTGCCTCCTAGATCTGTTGATGGGATTGTTTCTCTGGATGATTCATTCTTAAGACATTGGGGGAATAAAAAAGATCTCCTTTATTATATTACATAATTCGAGGCATTTAATAGAGAAGAGGGGGAATCTGTTTCAAACTTCTCAAAGAGATTTAATAAGATGTATAAAAAGATTCTCGCTGAAGTTAGACATTCAGAAACCTCTACCAAGATGACTTATGCTAGTGCTTTCAATGTTGATTTTTTCCTCCTATTGAGAGAAAGAAGATCTATCTCCTTGGCTCATATGCATGATCCAACCCTTGAATTAGAATCAAATATATTGGTAGCTGACAAACTTAGGGGTAAAAATGACAGAGACAGAGGAAGGAGTAGGTATGAAACTCCAACTTCTAGTTCCTCTGCTTCCCCCCCTTAAATGAATGAAGTGACCAAGATACTAAAATCACTTTCTTCTAGAATGGAAAATATCAAATCAGAAGGAAAACAGGGCTATAGGAATTCCAAAAATACTAAGAACAGGGGTATTTTCAAAAGACCAAAAAATGCCCCTCAAATCATCCAAAGAGATCAGAGAAACAGGGACAGAGATGATAAGAAAATCCAAACTCCTCCAAAATAACCTAGTTACTGATGAAGATGAAAAGGAAGAAGATATTGATCCTGAGATCCATTTCCTTGGAGATACTTCTTAGTCCCCTAATTTAACTCGGCCTGGATACGAAGAGGCCCTTATGAGTGATCAACTGAATGAGCTGAGAAAAGGAGAAAAGACTAGCAGTGATCCAAATAGATATAACCTCAGATCCAAGAAGAAGGAAGCAAAGCCTGGCATTCCTGAGTGGCCCGCTAGAGCCAAGAATCCTGCTAAATATATGGAAGACAACAACAAAGAGAGGAAACCACACAGTCCCCCACCAGTGATCAAAGGTCCTATCCTAGAGGTGAAGGAGATTGTGAAGCCTCCTTCCTCTTTTAGTATTGAGCATGAGATTCAAATTATTAGAATCTTCGTAGCTCTCCCAGAGTTAGTCAAGCATGAGGATTTCAAAAGGTGTCTGTCAAAAAATGTTATGCTCGAACCTGCACCTCCCTCCACATACTCCACATACTTGGTTAACCTCTAATATGAAAAGGTAGTTGTCATACTAGGACCTTTGGTAGAGGATAGAGATGATTCCTCCCCTGATTTCTATACATTGTTGAATATTCATGATAAAGTTTTGCACAACTACTTAATGGATTCAAGGGCTTCTCACAATCTCTTGCCCATATTTTCATGGAAGATCTTGGGTTGGAGGTTACAAAAACCTATCATGACCTGTATTCTTTCAACTCTAGAAAGGTGGAGTGCCTTAGGGTTATCAAAGACCTGGTCATGTCCTTGTTCTAGCTGCCAATGAAGAGAGTAGTCATGGATATCGTAGTGACTGATGTTCCCCCTAAGTTCAGGATGATCATGTTTAGATATTGGATAAAGAGGCTGGGGGGAACCTTGTATATGGACCTTTCATACACCACCATTCTTGTATTTGGGGGTGAACAAAGGAGACTTTATAGAGAAACACAAATTCCTACATTATCAGTGATGAAGCCAACCCCATCAACCACCCCATTTTCTCAGTCAATATTGATTTAGGAACCAGTATTTTGTAGCTCTCTGACGTTCCTCAACATCCTATTGAAATTAGAAAGAATCATATTACCTTTTGCAAAGAGCCTTACCCCAAGACCTCTATGTGGAATTTTTTTTTTTATGGAGCCTCTTCTAAGGAAGGTGTTGGTGTTGGAGTAACTTTTATTTCCCACACCCAAGAGACCATATCTTTGTCCTAAAAGTTGGAATTTGAAACAACAAACAACATGGAAGAATACGAGGCTCTTGTCTTGGGTTTGAGAACTGCCAAAGACATGAAAATTGAAGAGCTAGCAGTCTTTGGAGACATTGAGTTGATTGTCCATCAAGTAAAAAATCTATATTAGGCTAAGCACCCAAGGTTAAGGGCCTATAGAAATGAATTATGGGATATGATTGATAGTTTCTTCTAGGATTTTAATATTTCATTTGTTCCAAGGGAGGAGAACTTCGTGGCAGACTCCTTCGCAGTCTCAACAAGTAATTGCAAGGTCCCTTTTCACCCAAAACTCGATTATGAGGTGGAGATAAAATACATACCCTCTATCCTCCACAATGTCAAACATTGGAAGGTCTTCGAGGATGATATTGAGATCAATAATTTCCTTGAGACGGTGGATGAATTTTCTGAGATGCATATTGATCAGGATCAGGAGTCTGAAGAAAGCCCTCATGCTGATGTTTTTATGAATAAGATTGCTAACGATCATATTGTTCAATTGCCTAGCAACTATATTCCAAAGGGGCTTGTCCCTTTGGAGAAATTGTTTGATAGAAATGATGTTGTTGTAAAGGTTGAAGGATCAACTGAAGAGGCTAGTGTGACTGAATGCAATCTAGGAACTGAAGAGGATCCCAAATGGGTAAAATTCTCTAGCAGCTTGTCAAAAGAGAAAAGGACTGAGTATGTTAGACTCTTGAAGGATTTTTATGATGATTTTTCTTGGACATACGAGGAATTGAGAACATATGACACCAACATCATTGAAAAAAAAATCCCTTTGAAAGAGGATGCCAAACCTTTCAAGCATAATCTCAGATAGATAAATCCCATGTTGTTGTTGATTATGGAAAAGGAGGTTAAGAAGCTACTGGATGTGGAGATCATCATCCCTTTAAGATTTTTAGAGTGGGTAGCTAATTTAGTGTCCGTAAGGAAGAAGAATGGGGAAATCAGTTTGTGTTTTGATTTTAGAAATTTGAACCAGAGCTCTAAGAAAGATAACTACCCCTTGCCGAAAATGGAGCACATCATGCAAAGAGTGACTAGTTCATCGAGAATGTCTGTTTTCAATGCTTTCTCTGGGTACAATCAGATCTTTGTCTTGCCTGAAGATAGGGAGAAGACAACTTTCACAACTCCTTGGGGAACATTCATGTATGATAAAATTCTGTTTGAGTTAATGAATGCAGGAGCAACCTTCCAGCGAGCCAAGGACATCGCCTTCATTAGGGAAAAGGACAAATTTGTAGTCATTTATTTGGATGACATTACTGTTTTATCCAGGTCTGATAAGGAGCATTTTTATCATCTGAGGAAATTCTTCTTGAAGTGTCGAAGGTTTGGCCTTTCGTTCAATCCTAAGAAATCTTTATTTTCCATGCAAGAGGGAAAATTGTTAGGGCATATTGTGTCAGTTGAAGGGGTGAAAATTGATCGAAGATGAGTAGAGGCCATCCAATCCTTGTCTTTTCCTAGAACTAGAAAAGAAGTTCAATATTTCTTGGGTAAAATCAATTTTCTGAGGAGATTCATTTATAATTTTGTTGAGTTAGTTAAATACATTACAACCATGCTCAGAAAGGGGAATGAAGTGAAATGGACTTCTGAGTACATAAATTATTTCAACCAAATCAAGAGGGTGGTGACTGAGGCACCTATGCTCATAAGCCCAGACTATTCCAAAGAATTTCTGATATTTTCCTTCACTTCATCAGATACATTAGCTATTGTTTTCTACAAAGAAATTTAGATGGGCTGGAACAACCTATTTCCTTTTTCAGCAGAGCACTGCGAGATACAGAAACGAGATATGATATCATGGAAAAGAAGGCTTATGCTTTGGTGAAATCCATCAAGGATTTTAGAATCTATATTCTGCACTCAAAAATTATTGCATATGTCCCCTCGACTTCAGTAAAGGAGATATTGATCCAAATCGATATAGATGGAAAAAGAAGGAAGTGGATTGCCAATATTCTCAAGTTTGACCTATAAATCAAACACACGAGGTTGGTGAAAGGCCAAGGTTTGGACAGGTTACTGGATGAATAAATTTGTGAGGCATTGCGGGTTAATTTCATGAATATAGACTCAGAATATCAACAAGCGAAGATCGTTGGTGAAGACCCTCATGTTAGCCCCAACTTAGCAGGATGCCCCTGGTATAAAGACATCATATAATTTCTACAAAAGTTGAGACCCCCTAATTGTTTGGGTAAAAAAAAAGTGAGAGATTTGAAACTCAAATAAATCAAGTATTGTATCGTCGATCATATTTTGTACTGGAAGGATCCTCTAGGAGTCCTGTAGAGGTGTCTAGACCCACAAGAAGCCTAAAGAGATATGTCTAATTTTCATAACAGCTCATGTGGGGGGAATCATTTTTGGAGGAACACAACGTATAAGATCCTTAGAGATGGGTATTTCCGACCCAACCATTTTACTAATGTTTGTGAAAATATTAGAGCTTGTACCAAGTGTCAAAAGTTTTTTGGAAAGAAACAACTCAAATCTTTTCCTTTGAAACCTGTAGTGGTTTCTGGACCTTTTCAACAGTGGGGTCTTGACTTCATTGGAGAGATCCACCCAGCCTCAAGTGGAAAACATAGGTGGATTTTGACCGCCACTGATTATTTTACCAAATGGATAGAATCCATCCCTACAAGGAGTGCCTCCCACAAGGTGATCATAAATTTCCTTGAAGACGTCATATCCAAATTTGGTTGTCCAAGCAGGATTGTCACAGACAATGCTGCCTCTTTCAAATCTGAGCCATTAATTACTTTCTTTGAGAAATATGGGATGACACTAGTACACTCTACTCCCTACTACCCTTAGGGAAATGGTTTAGAAGAGCCTTCTAACAAGATCCTCATAAAAATCATGAAAAGATTGTTAGAAGACAACAAGAAAGCCTGAGATTCAAAGCTGAAGTTTGCATTCTGGGCTAACAGAGTTACCACAAAATGAACCCTGGGCATTTCTCCTCTCCATCTAGTGTATGCAATTGAGGCAATCTTTCCTTCTCAACTTTCTTTTCCTATGGAGAAGTTCCTCCAGGACTGCCAAGGAGAATCTGATGACATGGTCAAGAGGATACTGCAGCTGGTAGAATTGCATCAGACCAGGGAGCAACTACTTGATAAAGCACAAGACCATCAGCAGAAAATAAAACGAGATTTTGACAAGGGTGCAAGCAAGGAAAATTTCCAGCTAGGGGATCTGGTGCTCAAATGGGATGCACCCAATAAAGACAAGGGAAACCATGGTAAATTTGAAGCCTTGTGGATTGGCTCCTTCAATATTTCTAAGGTTTTTCTGAACAACACTTATGAATTGCATAACTTGGAGGATTTTGAGGTTTTAGGTGGCCCTGTCAATGGTAATTTTCTCAAGAGGATTTTTGTTTAGGCTGTGACCAACATCCCACCATTGTAAATACCACCCCATTTATGTTTTTATTTTACTTTTATTTTAATGAGAGACTCCATAATCCAATAGCTAAGGCACTGAAGCTGTGCATTCATGGCAGCCCACAAGGAGCATGCCATCCCCTGTGGAGACAAATTTTATCACATAAACTTGTTAGAGTCCTATGGGTTTGTGGTATTTACCCAAGTCTATGTCCTTGACCTATTTTTCTCTCTTTCGCAGACCATGTCTTTAAATTTTTCCTTCAGCTGGAAAAGTCATTTTTGTTTTCTCCATTCTGTTTGGGCACTCATCTCCTTTACCTCTATCACTAATCCTTTTGTTTTCTCGAACCCTTAGCTAGTCGTCCAATATGTTATTTTGGGCAGGCCATAGCCATGAGCACAAAGTGAAACACTTAGATAGGTCTAATATCGACTCAAATCAAGAGAGTGAGCAAGTTCAGTTTTCAGCAGAGGGGTTTTCATTCAAAGTTCATAGTTGCGTCCCTTCGACGATCGGGATCATAAATCTACGTGAAGTTTAATGTCAATCAGAGGTCCAAAGTCGCGAGGTCAATCCTACCCATTGGTGTTGGTAAGGGAACATGGCGAAAGAAAAACATTTTGCGGTTTCATGAGTCGGGAAAGTAAAAGGGTAGAGTCATGAGGACTCGTGAAGAGTGAACTCACGACTTGATCTGGATCGTCCGATTCAAAGGGACACATGGTGCAGGATCTCTGATTTTGCAGATTCAGAACTTGGAAGCTTGCATTGAGTAAGCACATAGGCAAGAGTTGTTATAACTCGTGAGGTCCGAAGTCACGAAAATATCAAAGCTATTGGATTGAGGAAAGTTGTGGACCATCGATATGATGGTTCACGAAGGAAAATTTTAGGATTTTTGGAATGAATCAAAAGATAATAGATCCAGGTCATCCAAACCCAAGGGGAACGTGGAAACAGATAAGCGAAAATCACGATTTTGTGAGTCATAGGTTATAGCATGGAGAAAGGTGCAAGTTCTGGAAGCACGAAATCATGAAGAGCCCAGGAGTTGGGCCAGTGGTCACAACCTGAGGTCATATGGAAAGCAGGTCCAGGAGGAAAGAGTGGCATGTTGGACAACTAAGAGGGGGGGGGGGTGAATCATTTGTTACCATTCTTAAACAATTATGCTTATTTTAAACTCTTTACAGAGCACTCAATGACAATCACAATAATGTAGGGAAGTAAGCAATAGAAAATTCGACATCATTCACAGATATGAGATACACAGAGACAAATATTTCCTGAGGAAACCCATAAAGGGTAAAAACCTCTTCTTCTTTATATGATAAGTAATCTTTACATTCTATACATTATCATACTTATGAGCACCAACTCATAATGAGGCTACAACCTCTGTTTTGCAAGATGCTACTTGCTGAGAGCACCAAATCTCTGGATTCTCTAGCACCCACTAGAAGGAAGCATCAACTCCCTGGTTTCTCTAGCACCCACTAGAAGGAAGCACCAACTCCCTGGTTTCTCTAGCACCCACTAGAAGGAAGCACCAACTCCCTAAGTGTTCCAGCACCAACTGGATGGAAGCACCAATTTCCAGTCACACAGGCACCAACCTGTATAACAGAGAACAACAATTCTCCCTTGCATCACCCTGCCAGCCTGGTTTCTCTGGCTACAACTAGATTGAAGATACAAATCCCTGTGTTCAAGAACCCACTTGAACCTCCTAGGACAACAATCCTCCCTAGCACCTCCCTACCACCCTGAAATATAAATATTTTTCTACTGAAACTTATTATAGTGATTCAATAGTTGTCATTGGCTTACCAGGATTATTACTATTCTGCTATGCTATTGTACTCTCCTGTATCAGTGTCTCTCTGCCTGCATATTCTTGCGCTTTTTTATCTTCTTCTTTTCTCTATAAGTGAACCTCAACCTTCTTTTACTATCATAGCTATGCATCTCTATTCTTTTATTTTGTTGAGCTTTAAGCTCTATGTGCCATGTCCCTTCTATGCATCATTTGTCTTCTGTCCATTTCAAATGCTACACTCTACCTCCTTCTACACCCTTGAATCACTCTCAACAACAACTAATCTCTTCTTTGTTATCCATACTCATTCTTTGTCCACCTTGTGCATATTCTATGCACAATACTTCTGCATGCTCTTCCCATGTCGAGTGATCTACCTGATCATCATTGCAACTCTTTAGCTTCTCTGGTTGTTAAACCCATGTGTTCATCATCACTGGGTGTTATGTCGAGATTCCTTAGCCTCTCCAATAGTTGAGACTCTTCATCTTCACTGTCACAATCGAGCTCATTCCCTCTATTGCAGTTCTAGGCTCCAACGGTCTTACATCTGTCAATAGCCTCTATGAGAAGTATTCATGCCACTGGAAGATGCCTTGAGACACTTCATCTTCTCTGGTGATCACCCTAAAGTCTCTTTGAGTCCTCTGGCAGACACCATCATTCCTTTATAGAAGTTACACTGTGAACCTCCAAGAAAACGCATCAGCAACTGAATCGCCAACCGTCCAAGAGTCATGATTCAATTTTTCTAACTGAATCGTAACTGATCAATTAACTATGAAGAGAAACAATATCCCTTCGATCAGATTTCCAATTATCCAACACTGTTGGATTACAAGCACAGTGTCTTGCATTGATTTTTCCATTTCTCATTTTGGCATTTCAACAATTCTTGTGATGAGATATCTTGACGCTTCATGTCGCGATCCCCAAAATGGAGCTTGGTTGCACTAGCTCCTTCCTCCATCTTCTGTAGATGTGACCACTGGTTGTGACCACAGCCTTATTCAAAAATGCATTTCGCAATTTCACGTTTCGTGAATTTGTTGCGAGTCACTCTGACTCTTCCAACTCCCGATCACAAAATGGAGCCTTACAACTTGTAAGATCCTTCCTTCACATGCACATAGTTGTGACCAAATGTTTATCCATAAATTTCTTTTGCGATTTCGCACTTCGACATTCCTACATTTTGGCATTCCTATGGAGAAGTATCTCGACACTCCAAGTCACAAACCCCAAAATGATCGGCGTTTTTCATTTCGCAACTTCAGGACTCCTGTGATGAAGAGTCTCAACTCTTGACTCCTCCAACTCCTAGTATCTGAAACTTTGAAATGTAGTCAGATCAATGGTCCACAATCTTGATGATTCGATGGTCCAGATCTTTTCGTGATTTCGAAACTTCACGGGCCTTCCTCGTGTCTGTTTCGGGATTTCAGGGTTTCACATTTCACAACTTTGAGACTCCTGTGATGAAGAGTCTTGACTCTTGAATCCTCCAAATCCCAGTATCCGAAACTCTGAAATGGAGTTATATCAAAGATCCTATCGTGATTTTGAAACTTCATGGGCCTTCGTCGTGTCTGTTTCAGGATTTTGGGCTTTCGCATTTCGCAACTTTGGGACTCCTGTGATGAAGGGTCTTGATTCTTGACTCCTCCAACTCCCGGTATCTGAAACTTTGAAATTCATTCAGATCAAAGATCTTATCGTGATTTCAAAACTTCACGGGCCTTCTTCGTGTCTGTTTCTAGATTTTGGGGTTTCGTATTTCACAACTTTAGGACTCTTGTGATGAAGGGTCTTGACTCTTGACTCCTCCAACTCTCGGTATCCGAAACTCTGAAATGGAGTCAGATCAATATTCCACGATATCCCTTTGATCAACGACTCAGATTAAATCGTGGTTTCGCATTTTACGATTTCGAGAGGTTAGGGAACCTCCTTCCTTTGACTTTCCAGTCAGTAAAATGTTGATCTGTAACCACGTGTGCTTCCCAAATATGGACGGTCCTCCTGCTTTTGGGTTTTTGTAAGCCCGCTTCATCTTGCACATTACAGAACATGCAAGTTCTCCTAGATCCAATGCTGGTCGGACCTCGGGCTCAGATATGATGCATGGGATCTATTCTCTTTCTGCGCACTCAACCTATTTGAATTCAGATCTGACTATCATCGGGAATTCTCAATGGGATCCAATGATCACTGTCGTTGCTCCTCCCTAGCTTACACATCCTCCTGACTTGGAATAATTTCTAAGTGTCAAAGGCCTTGACCTTTGATCCATCTAAGATCCTAGGTATGCTATCTCTCTTGAGCTTTGGCAATGAGTTTACCTCATCCCTAGTGCACACCTACTCATTGCATGCAACTATGTGCTAATCCTCCTGAGCTTTTGTTGTTCATGTTTTTCCATCGCTACACACTCTGATCTTTCCATCAATGACAAGCACACTCTGCCTATAAACATGCCAACAATCTCCCCCTTTGGCATTGATGGAAAGCCTGAACGACTATGCTAATCTGTTTGGACCTCCAACTGTAGCATCCAGTCTAGACCACTCCTTTTCTCCTCCTTTGACATCAATGTCAATGAAAACATGCTCCCCATGAGTTGTTGCAGTATTTTTATGAGGTATCAGATATTAAACCAACACAAACTCCCCCTGATAGGATGGACTCTCTTATTTGAGTCCTACAAAATATTTGTATCTAAACCAGAGTCTTCTCCTTTTGATTCTTGGACCTGTTCATCTTCAGCTTCCATTGTATCCTCTGTAGAATACTCAATATTTCTCACCTCTCTTACTGGGACTCCTTCATCAACCTTTTCTTGTCATAACTAGATGACTTCCCCTGTCATTGCTCTCTCTGCTTCTGACTATTTTCCCCCTTTGTTCCTAAAAGGTTATCTTTCCTTGACAAGGTATTTCCTCTTGTTATCTCTACAGGATGTCATGTGTATCATTTTGTAAAACATAATGTTGTTGTTGAAGATGTTGTTGTCCTACTGACACACTACGTAATTGTAGCTTGTACTTTTCAAACAACCCTTGGATCTCCCCATTGATTCTTATCGATATCTATTACTGCAAATTCATGTTTCTTCCATGATGCATACAATCCAAGGATTTTATGACCATATTCAATCACAAGAAAAAACCGCTACAACCACTCTCATACTTTCTTTTCTTTTTCACAGACGAAGGACCTGTATCAGGTTTCTTAGGAGTACCGATTTCTT
Organism: Picea engelmannii; assembly: GCA_009831015.1. Taxonomy (NCBI): domain Eukaryota; kingdom Viridiplantae; phylum Streptophyta; class Pinopsida; order Pinales; family Pinaceae; genus Picea; species Picea engelmannii. Next base: position 1,022,594 of record ML779653.1, read on the forward strand.
CCTTGTTGTATCCAATACCAGATTTGTCATTTGGTGATCTATGATTATCCAAGAGCTTATCTAGAGTCATGGAGCTGTTTAAGTACTTGCTTTGGGTATTTGACTTCTCAACCTTCAAAACTTCAGCTTCTATCTTATGACATGATTCTTCTTCTACTTCTTCCATGGGATAGATGCTAACTGAACATTCTTTCATTGTATTTGTGTCTTCTTCTTTATTTGCAGGGGAGGATTCAATATCAACATCATTAATTATCCTATGCCTTTATTCACCACTTGTCCCGAGTTTACATTTACCTTACACTTTTTGGACGTGAACACCTCTTCATTGCCTATGTCACACTTTTGACTTGTACTAAGAAAATTATGTTTCAGACCATCCACAAGCAGAACGTACTAAGCATCTCCTTTGTCATTACTCAGACTTACCATCCCTCTATCCTTGATTTTACCTGGTTCATTATTTTCAAGGATCACATTTCCTGTTTTGTTTTTACTTATGGACAAAAGATTATCCTTGTCTCCAGTCATGTGTTTGGAACATCCACTGTCTATATTCCTGGAGGCCTTTTGTTTTTGAGTTGAAAGTGCTAGACCACATTTTTCACTAACTTTCCTTTTCCATGCGCTAGATTTTCTATCTAATAACTTTATCCTTGGATCTTCTTTGTAATTCTTCAGATGGCAGTTTGTTGCTTTGTGGCCAAAGTTGTGACAGTTATAGCATTCAATATCATTGTTCAATAGGTAAAATTTATTGTTGCAGCGTTATCTACTCATTAATTGTTTATTATTTCTTGACCTCCTCAGTTGCATGTCTCTAGACTTAATTTGGCAATTTGCAATCTGTGATGGTTTGTTACTTGGTTGTATCATTCTTTGTTGTGGAAGATATTTATTCCTTGGAAATATTAATTGCTCATGTCTAAGTCTTAAGGAGCAATTTACAACTTTGTGACCAAAGTTATAACAGTAGAAACAATATCCATAGAAAAATTCTTTGTACCTGGAAAATGGTTGTCTTCTTTGAGCAGATCGATCTCTTCCATGCTGATGATTTCCTTGAGTAGGGAGTGTATTATTTCCTTTTTCTATAGATTTAGTCCTGACACCTATTTCTTTACTCCTCCTGGGCGGTTGATTATCTTCCTTTATTTCTCCAGGTTTGTTGTCGTCATTGGTTGTAGATTTGAAAAACTTGATGAAGTCTTTGTTGCTTGGATGGACACTACTTGATCCCTCTTCATAACCCAAACTTGTTTTCAACTTTGGATTCCTTTGGTGATTGATAATGGTGGCTAATACTTCTGAGGCTTTGATACTTGGCAGATTCTGATGATACAAGGCTTGAAACTTCTCCAATTCTTTCCTAGTTTTCACTACTTCTTCTTCCAGAGCTTTACATCTTGCCTTCTTTTCTTATAACTGTTGTTTCAGAATGTCCTTGATTTTCTTTGCCTCTTCTAATTACACTTTTAGTAGGGAAAAGTCTTCATCAGGATGTTTATTGTCTTTCTCGAACTGTATCAACAATTGTTTTTTCTTTCTGTTCTTAATTCTGAGTTTAGCAATCTCTTCCAGTGCACTGATCAGTTCTCCTTCCATATCAACCACATATTCTTCATCATTATCATCACAACCTGTTCTTTTATTATCATAATCCTCTTTTTCCATAAGCATGAAGTCATTTACCTTATCTTCACAGGAAGAGTCACTATCGGTGTCTTCTGAGGAGTCATCATTGTTTACACATAAACTTTTCTTTCTATCAAATCTTTTGGATTTGTACTTCTCTTCACCTTTAGATTTCTGGTCTTTCTTCTTATGTGGACACTTATTTTCAAAGTGACCTATCTTACCACAGTTAAAACATTTGAGGGGAAGATTGCCTTGATATTTTCCTGATTCTATCTTTAACCTTCTCACAAATTTTGCCTCAATATCATCTAAATCTGAATCAGTATCCTTGTCTACTTTAAAAGATGATTCTATAGTAATGGATCTATCTTTGTTGATTCTCATTTCATATGCAGTTAAAATTCCTAGGATTTGATCAATGGATAGAGTTTTAAGATCATTTAGTTCTTCTATTGCAGATACTTTTGGATTAAATTTATCAAGCAAAGATCTTAAAATCTTCTGAACCAAAATTAATTCTTCAATCTTCTAACCAAGACCCTTCATGGCATTCACAATTTCTCCAACTCTTAAAAAATACTTACTAACTATCTAATATTCATTCATCTTTAGTTGTTCAAACTTCAACCTAAATGTTTGAAGTTTGGCATCGTTTACTTTCTCATTTCCTTCATAGCTGCTAATAAGTTTATCCCACATTTCTTTGGCAGTTTGAAGATGCATCACCTTTACAAACTCGACTTCTGGAAGTCCATTCAAGATAGCATTCATTCCCTTAGCATTAAATCTAAATTCTAACTTATCATCCTTGGAAGCTAGCACAACAGGCTTTATGTATCCAGTCTCTACTACATCCCAAACATCATCACCTAAGGCCATTAGGTATGTTCTCATTCTAACCTTCCAGAAGGTGAAGTTTGTTCCATTGAACAAGGGGCCTTATTAGTTGAATTTCTTTCATGGATTGACATGTTTAAGCTCTAGGATCTACCCTTAGATAAAATGGGTCGGCTCTGATACCAATTGTTGGACAACTAAGAGGGGGGGGGTGAATCAGTTGTTACCATGCTTAAACAATTATGCTTATTTTAAACTCTTTACAGAGCACTCAATGACAGTCACAATAATGCAAGGAAGTAAGAAATATAACATTCAACATCATTCACACATATGAGATACACAGAGACTGATATTTCCCAAGGAAACCCATAAAGGGTAAAAACCTCTTCTTCTTTATATGATAAGTAATGTTTACATTCTGTACGTTATCATACTTATGAGAACCAACTCATAATAAGGATACAACCTCTGTTTTGCAAGCTGCTACTTGTTGAGAGCACCAACTCTCTGGATTCTCTAGCACCCACTAGAACGAAGCACCAACTCCCTGGTTTCTCTAACACCCACTAGAAGGAAGCATCAACTTCCTGGTTTCTCTAGCACCCACTAGAAGGAAGCACCAACTCCCTGGTTTCTCTAGAACCCAAGAGAAGGAAGCACCAACTCCCTGGTTTCTATAACACCCCGTAGAAGGAAGCACCAACTCCCTAAGTGCTCCAACACCAACTGGATGGAAGCACCAACTTACATTCACATAGGAACCAACTTGTATACTAGAGAACAATAGTTCTCCCTTGCACCACCCTGCCACCCTAGTTTCTCTGGCTGCAACCAGATGGAAGCTACAACTCCCTGTGTTCAAGCACCCACTTGAACCTCTGAGGACAACATTCCTCCCTAGAACCTCCTATTATCAGACAAATCGGTAGGTGCGGACACTAACTGATCTGCCTAGATCCACCTAGATCTAGAACAAAAGACACCAAAACATGACGCTTTCCTTAAGTTTTAAATATTGAATTTACTAACTAAAGAGGGATGGGTAATATACCGTTTAAATGTCTTTTCCTCTCGTCATCGCCATCCTAGCTCCGTTCCAATGATCATACAATGATGATGCTGCAAAAAGACACAACCAACCAAAGTGATAGCAATAGCATAAACTCAATATAAACCTATGTATGTGATCAAGGAATCATACAATAAAACACAACAAGATTTATAGGAAAGAATCATATTACTGTATTATATTAAATGCGAAAGAGAGATTCCCTTCCAACTATCCTTCGTTCCCCACACACTTCCACTGCAATAATTTTGAGAGCATATATTTGATACTAACAATCTATCTTGACAAAGGAAAAACTCAAAGACACTCCAACCAAAATGATAATTCCAAGCCAAATCCAACTTAGCCCAATCCAAAAAATCCAAGCTCAAAAGATAACTTTCTCCATGAGAGCTCCTCTCCTTTTATAAGTTGAAGAGGGTAAGGTGAGGAGATTAGGATGATCCCACTAAATCATGAGAGCGAGTAAGATCCAAACCATTCAGATTCCACCTCACCATGGGAGTTTCTCCTTCTAGAAGATTCGAGAAAATGCTCGTTTTTCTCACATGTAAGCATTCTCGCACCCTTCCTATAGAGCAACCTGTGAACCTCTCTCAACCCAGCTATGGTGAAACCTGTGAGAATCGGGCATTCTCGCACCCTGCCTATATAGCAACCTGCGAACTTCCCTTTTTATAGGGTTTTTCCAAAGGAAAATGCTTCTTTTCTCACAAAAAGTTCTTCTCCCTTTTCTCTTCAGGAACTCAGGCCACTGACCCCTCTAAAGGCAACATATAGGTTTACATCTTTAACGGTCATAGGGATGATGAAAATAATGTGTAACACCTCCCTACCACCCTGAAATATAAATATTTTTCTACTGAAATGTATTACAGTGATTCAATAGTTGTCATTGGTTTACCAGGCTTATCACTGTTCTGCTATGCTACTATGCTCTCTTGTATCAGTGTCTCTCTGCCTGCATCTTCTTGCACTTTCTAATCTTTTTCTTTTCTCTACAAGTGCACCTTAGCTTTCTTTTACTGTCTCAGCTATGCATATTTGTTCTTTGCTTCTTCTACGCTTTATGCTTTACGTGCCATGTCACTTCTATACACCATTTTGCTTCTGTCCATTTCAATTGCTGCACTCTACCTCCTTCTACACCCCTGAATCACTCTCAACAATAGATAATCTCTTCTCTGTTCTCCATACTCGTTCTCTGTCCACCTTGTGCATCTTCTATGCACAATACTTCTGCATGCTCTTCCCATGTCAAGTGATATGCCTAATCATCATTGCAACTCTTCATCTTCTCTGGCTGTTAAACCCATGTATCCATCATAACTGGGTGTTATGCCGAGATTCCTTAGCCTCTCCAATAGTCGAGACTCTTCATCTTCTCTGTCACAGTCGAGCTCATTCCCTCTATTGAAGTTCCAACCTCCAATGGTCTTACTTATGTCAATAGCCTCTATGATCATTCTTCATGCCACTAGAATATGCCTCAAGACACTTCATCTTCTCTGGCGATCACCCTGAAGTCTCTTCGAGTCCTCTGGAAGACACCATCAGTCCTTTCTAGCAGTTACACTGTGAACCTCCAAGAAAATGCATCAAAAACTGAATCGCCAGCCGTCCAAGAGTCATGATTCAGTTCTCCTAACTGAATCGTAACTGATCGATTAACTGTGAAGAACAACAATATCCCTTCGATTAGATTTCCAAGTATCCAACACCATTGGATTACAAGCACAGGGTCTCACATTGATTTCGCATTTCGCATTTCGGCATTTTAGCATTTCAACAATTGTTGTGATGAGATATCTTGATGATCCATGTTGTGATCCCTGAAATGGATCTTGGTTTCACTATCTCCTTCCTCCATCTTCCACAGATGTGACCACTGGCTGTGACCACAGCCTTATTCGAAAACGCATTTTGCAATTTTGCGTTTCACGAATTTGTTGCGAGTCACTCTGAATCTTCCAACTCCCGATCACAAAATGGAGCCTTGCAACTTGCAATATCCTTCCTTCACATGCCCACAGTTGTGACCAAGCATTTATCCATAAATTTCTTTCACGATTTCTCATTTCGGCATTCCTACATTATGGCATTCTTTTGGAGAACTATCTCGACACTCCAAGTCACAAACCCTGAAAAGATCGGCGTTTCTGATCCAGATGGATATCGGTGGCCACCCACCTCTTCCAATTGGCTCAGAACAGTTTTCTGACATTTTTGGCAATTTACTATTTTTAGCAGTTTTTCGGGTCCTGAACTTCTGGAGCCGTTTTGAGGCCCTAAAAGACGTTTTTTGGGGTATGTTGAGGTTGCAAAATTCCATCATGGAATTTTGTCAAAACTTTTGTAGTCCTCGGATAGATCTTTCCAACGAGCTATCATACGCTTAAAACGGAGATCGTATGCAAAAGTTACGACCCCGGGAAGTTGATGCACCAACTTACCCAAACGGGGCCCACATGACTTTTGGCACTTCATCTCCTAGGGTTAGATTTTTGGATGTCTAGGACTTTTGGCATTCCCGTCTATTGTAAAAAGGCCTTTCGAGCCTCATTGTAATCATCTTCTTGCGAATGCGAGTAGCCATCACATCTCTTCTCAGAGATAAGCTGC
>ML779653.1:1030923-1068373 GCA_009831015.1 Picea engelmannii
TATCGGTGGCCACCCACCTCTTCCAATTGGCTCAGAACAGTTTTCTGACATTTTTGGCAATTTACTATTTTTAGCAGTTTTTCGGGTCCTGAACTTCTGGAGCCGTTTTGAGGCCCTAAACGACGTTTTTTGGGGTATGTTGCAGTTGGGCCCATGTTCCTATCCTGAGGTCGCATGTAGGAAAAAATCGATGAAAGAGAAGCTGGCACCAGGAACTTTGGGAGCACGAAGGAAAGGGTGTGTATTTCATGAGACTTGCACCAAAAGTTGAGGATTCCCATGTGAGTTAAAGAACGAGACCATCATGGTTTCAAGGTGTCTGTTTGACTTGAAGGGCCATTAGAAGCGCATGGTAGATCCCTGGGCGTTAAGCCTCGTTCTAATCCCAATGAAGGTAGTTAATGAAAAAAGGAGTGGTGGTTAAAACCTCGTCTCACTCCATAAATGGAAGGTATGGAAGCTCTGACTATAGGGACTGAACCATCAGCCTGCGATACTCCTACGAGCATATTTTCCTACAAAACCCATGTTGATATGATCTTGCGTTTGACAGAAGAATGCCCACACAGTCTGACAGAGAAGACACAGACGAAAATCCTTGAATGAAGGGGACCGATCATGCTCTTGGTAGTGGTGAATTGTTCTAAGTATAAATAGTTGGTTTTTATATTTCGTTAAGGTTGTCAACAGGTTGAGAAGACCTCCCTATTTTGTAATGTTTTTATGCCATAACTATTCTCTGGTTATGTATCGGATTTGAGACTTTCATATTAATAGAAGTCAACCTCTTTTCATCTCTTTGTAAAAAACTCTAATAAAACACTCGGGCATGGAGGATCCATTCGAGAGTTGTTATGTTGTTGTAAAGTAGGTTTGATTACAGTGGTATCATGACCACTTTTAGTCATCTCCCTTGTTATATTTTTCCCTCTTACACTGAATGGATCGGACATGAAGGATCCAGTAAAGTTGTTGTAGCTGTGTGGTGATGTAGGTTTGATCATTGTTCTCTTATGACTGTGTTGTTTGGACATATTTCAGTGTCTAAAACTTTAGCTTAAGAGTGATATTGAGTCTGATTTTTTCTTCCCCGAGCTAATTGAAGGCCTAACGCCCATAGTAGTCTCATTCACCTTTCTCATTAATTCTTCCCTCTGCTCACACTTAAACTCAATTCACTTATTGAAGTTAGTTATGGTCATCACTTCCATGTGCATTTCTTGTCCAGTTATGTGTTGAACATCATTCATATATTGAGTTTTGTCCATTGACCTCAACTCATATAAACCAAACATCCACCAAAAACTCTGATGGGTAGTGGAATCATCCACGTGCAATCTGAGGGTGACTATCAGTGCTAACACACCCTTTTAAAGAACTTCAAATATAGACTACAAACATGATTTCATTCAACATTGACACACTATCCTCAAATGACATACCCCTAATAAATGTACACACCTTATTTATAATTACTCAAGTCTTTAATAAGATCCAAACATAGGCGCACTTCTACAGGTTTGTTGGTGGAATAATTCCTACAAGAACAATGCAACCTTCTAAATTCCCTCTTATTTTGGCCCAATGCAAAGGAGTGCAAATTTCCTTGTCTTTTTTCCCTAATAATAATCGATAACCAAAATAAGTTTAATACAATTTGTGAAGCCTTGATCATGATCATGTAGAAATAAATATAGTTTATCATTGGTGTTGCAAACAATTGTTGATCTTACACAAATTATGGGCACTTCCCAAGTTGCTCAAATGGACAAAAATGTATTCCCTAGACTCATTTTAAGGATGATTTGAGTTCTTCAAGTTGGAGATGGTGTATTTCATCATTTCTCATCTTGTCATAATTTTACATTTCCATTTTCATGAAAAAAAAGGCATTGTTCTGAAAAAATACTCAAATTCTTCCTTTATTGTACATTGTGATAAGCAAGTATAACATTTCCTTAAAAAACTTCCCATATAACCTTCCTTGTGCTTTTTCCAACAATTTTTTATGCACAATTATCTGAATGGTTATATTGGGCACAAAACCCATGTCTTCATTTTTCTTGATTGGCATTGGCTGCATCAAAACTACATGAAAACATTTCCCTTGGAGCATATTTGACTATTTTAAATTTATACATTGACTTTTGGTTTGAATTTCTCCCCACAAGAAGCTAGTTTGAGTTTGTGGTGATTTGATAGAAATAAAATCATGTATTGATAATATATAACAACTCCAAGTGGTGGATTTTCATTTGAGGAACTACACATATGCCAAGCAATGAATGGTGTTACCATCTTTGCACTTTGGTTATGAGATTTTAACTATGGTTATAGGATCTACACTGTGGTTACAAGATCTATTGAAAATTATTTGTCTTTTGATGACATCAATTCTTGAACTATTTGACATCTTCTGAAGCATCCTCATAGTATCTAAATCATCCCTCATGATGGTGGTATAGAAAAAAAATGAGGCTTTTATAGGAACAAGAACAAGTCATGTCTAGGGAAACGGTTTATCACCATTGTATGAGAGTAAGTGATATGGGATTAGAAAGGAGATAAGAGAGAATGGGATAAAAAGGTATGAATGTATACACCCCAAGATAAAGGTTGTGTTTTAACATCAAACATTGATGGCTAATCATACTTCTCTTGGATTTAGTTGGTCGAGTTGTCGACCTACATATGGTAATAGTCGGTCGACCAATATGCTAAATCTCTACATTATTCGCTTGAGTACCTGTAACACCCCAAGATTTGAACCCCATTTTAAATAATGTATTGTTACAATCCTGAGAGGCCAAAGTGCCCAAACAATTATTAAAGGGTTCATATACCCAATAAATGTAATGTTTTGATCATCATTATTAATAAACAGATTGTTGGCTGCTAGACGAACAAGGACTAGAGTTATAGGGGGCTATGATTCCATAAGAGAGGGGGCTTGAGGGGCTAAGTGTTTATTCCTATTTTAATTACCCATTTTTGTCTAATGGAGGGGATCGGTTATGTGAGCTTCTTGGGGAAGACCAGGAGGTTCTTGATTCCCCACGGAGTTACTTAAACCTGTCTTTGGTCTGATGGGGGGGTTCAAGTGATGGTTTGTTCGTTGATTTCCTGTACGTTCATTCATTTTCCCTCACTCAATTTCATGCACTCACTTACCCATTCATTGATCCATCCTCATCCACGTCTTGGCTTGGGAAAGGGAAATGAACTGCTGAAGAATTAGCCATGGGATAGTTGGTTGTAATGGTCAGTGGTGTAATCCAACCATGACCTGGGGCCTGCATGTTTGAGATGCGTCATACTGTGCCCTGCATTTCTCACAATTGTGAGTCCTCAGAGTTCCAGCATTGAGATTTTGGACCAGCTATGCTGGAGGCCCTGAAAAAAGGAGACAGACTGCCTGAGGGACTCCATTGTAGAGAAGGGTGGAGGTCCATTCTCTTGGGTGGTACAGGCTGGGTAGAAGAGAGTTGGGTACTTGGATTGTTGTGGGTGTTGGGATACCTGTGAGAGCTTGACAACTTACTCGTTTGGGAACCCAAGTACACTCTGGAACCATCCTTTTGGACTCATAGCCCTGGCTTGGGGGTGACACTGTTGTTGAGATTTAGAGTAGTGGTGTCTATGGTTGGGTGGAACCTCCTTGGTCTGAAACCAGTTGGTGTCACGTTTTTATAAAGATAAGTACTCTATGTTGTGATATTATTATCCATGTATGAACGTATTCCAGTGTGTATTTTAATTATCATTTAACTAAATCTTAGATTATGCATGCTTGCTGGATATTGTTGTGCATGTTGTTGAAGTATTTTCTTTTATGCATCCTTAAATTTTAGAAAGGTATCAGTAAAAGAAAGAATTACAAGGGCGTGCTTGAAGGTAGCATACCCCAACCCGTGGGTGGTTGGGTATGTTATAGTACCTGACATACCTGTCAATCATAAAATTGTCCAATATTCAATGACAATTGGGTATTGGATCAACTAGGCAAACAATCGACTAGAATTTGGATGCATGGATGATCGAGTAGATCATCCTTGTTGAGCCAACTAGATAATACGAATTTGACGGATTCAATTCTAAAAAATGATGGTTATATGTGGAAAATATCCTTCTAATTTCATGGAATCTGGTTAGATATTAAATCTATAAATAGTACACCCCTTGGGTCATTAACATTAAGCGATATAAGTGATATCATATGGAGATATCAAGGTCCAATATTCATTGTAATTTTTTTTTATCAAAATGCACTTTTCTTAAGTGATGTAACAATGTATTTAGACACCACCTTTGTATTTAAAATTTTATTCCCTCTTTGATTATCTATGGAATTATTTTTCTTTTTCATAACAACTTCCACTCTATTCCCCAACATGGTATCAAAGATGATGATTTTAAACCTTACTCGTTATCTGCAAACCTTGACGAGTTGGATCTACTATGTGATTGACTCTAGGATGGTGGTTTATTGATAGAAATTTGTTGAAAAAAGATTGTTTCTTTCTAGATATAGAATATGGCTTTGAATATTCATCATGCTATTATGAATGGATCAAATTATATAGTATGGGAACCATACATGGAAACCCTCATGAATATTAAAGGAATATGGAAGTATACAAAGATTATGATTCTTGATCCAACAAACGATCAGGAAAATTCCATTGTTGATGGAAAGAAGGATGGGACTGTGGGGGCCATCATGACCTATATCTCATGGGATATTCATTTTCACATCATTGGAATCGATCACCATCATAAAATCTAGAATAAGTTGAAGTCATTGTTTGACTGAGTCGATGAAACCCATATCATGCAGTTGGTGAAAGAGTTGATATCTCTCAATCCTTGTTGGAACAGGGGCAGACCCAGGGTTCAACACTACAAGATCACACCAAAAAAACCCTAACTACCAGTCCTTTCGGAAACACCTACAAAGCAGATGAAGTCTCACTCGAGGTAGATGTAGAGGTGGTTGCAGGACTGAAGTGTCTGTAACCTAAGATGGGACACATATCTATGATTATATCACTTACAAAAAACTTATCATTGATCATTCATCAATATTCAACCCTCATTATACTTCTCAAATAGCAAAGAGCATCACGACATTCATCTAGATCTAAGGTATATTAATAATTAGCAACATTAAAATAGATTAGATCTAGTAGATCAACACTAGGCATCTTCATACATCTCATATCTACATTCACATACATCTAAGAAGCACAAACCATAAATAGATCTATTTAAATATATCAAATCACTGAGCAAAAGAAAAGATAAGCACATTGAGTCAAAGAACAAAGCATAACACATAGATTTATGTGGTTCACCCCTGCCCTGGGGCTATGTCCACCAACTCTTCTTATTTATTATCATCATCCAAGCAGTTAAAAGCGTAGAGCCACCAAACCCTATTGCACACAGGATAGAAGATATGCGCAGCTCACTAGATCCCTCTTCCTAGCGTTATACCACAAAAGCCTTCTACAATTTCTTACAGTAACTTGCACTCAGCTTCTGCAAGTCTCATATAGGCACTAAGCTCTTATAGATCTTACTTTCACTTAGGATACATCACATAGATATAATACCATTCCACTCTACTGGGTGCCTAGATGTCTATTTATACATACAAATGGCCCTAACCGTGGGTGAACCCACAGGCTGACATCCCTTTCCCATTACATATTCCCAAAACCCAAAAGGGCCCAAAAGTGGGCCGAGATCTCATGATCTCTTCTTCATCTGGCACTCCATATTCGACGGGATTTCGAAGTCCCAAAAATGGTCAAATATGACCAAGTGCTCCCAAAACCTAGTCAAGGGCCAACAAGCCCCCAACACTCACCTGTGACTCGTCCTGAGTCACTCTGGTCTGAGAAATTCTACCTCGAATGCCTCGAGCTTGGATTGAGCTACTTCGACCTATTGTAATGTTATGAACTCTTGCTGACTGAGATCCTAGATGAGTGCATCATTGACTGATCCTTATCGGTGTTGTTCTGATGTGATGACAACCTGTTCTAGCTCGGCTTCTTGGTTTTCAACTTCAGTGAATAGTTGACATGCCTTCTCTTGCATTAGTTGAATTCATTGAGAGACTTCCATCACTTTACTTTGGATCATGTGGATATGTTGTTGGTCCATGAGCTACTCGTGAAACCTCTTCATCCTTTCGAATGGTGATAAGGCCTTCAACTGGGCCTGTAACGTATCTGCGTGTTGCTTTGCTTCTTGGAGCTAAAACTCCAATGTTTGTAACTTTGGATTCTCCGTGAGGTTTTCATTAGTCTAAGTGCTCCTAGATCTCAACTTATTGAACTCCAAAGCAAGAGCTTTCATTCTGCTAACTACACTGCGAGCAGTTTCCTCTCTTAGGTCTCTGATTTCTTGAAGAGTCTTGAGCACAGTACGAAGTTCCAAATCTGCGATGCACTGCTGAAGTTGCTGGATCACTTCTACAAGTTGTGCCACCTGCTATAGAATTCGTTCTTCATCTCTCACTTCTATGATGGTCATATAAAAAAGTTCTATGTTGACCTGTTCCTTTACTTCTAGCTGCCCCACGATCAAGTTCTCCTTGATCTGTTGTAGCTCTGCTTTCTCTTTATCCCACTATGCTTGAAGAGAAATTTTTTTTCCTTCGACATCACTGCATTACTCGACAAGTAATCCCTATACCTGTGTCAAAGCCTCGATGTCTTACATTGTTTCTTCTTGAGCTCTTCGAAGGAGAGCTTTGACCATATCATCAATCTGGTGGAGTTGAGTTGGCTCATCTCCCGATTCTATTGTTCTTATTGTTAGAGGCGCAATGGAGACTGCGCGGCTAGAATAGAGTGCCTGCTACACTCCTTGGATTTCAATATCGATATGATTATACATCTACTCCTCCTTCTCTAATATCTCTTGTGAATCATCGTTCACAGCTGTAATGATGAAATTAAAATCATCCATTGTGAGGGTATTTTACATCTTGGGTACAAGGGTTCTAGGTTTCCTTCGGGAGGAAGATTTCAGAGGTGAAACCTTCCTTTTCTTCAATGAGTCCTCTTCGTCCATAGGTGGTGGTACTTCGCCTTTCTATTGCTCAATTTCTGCACCTTCTATATATTTTCCATCATCCCCTTCGTCTGGTGAAATGGATGCAGTCCTCACAAATGTGTTGTCTATATCCCAAACTTATGCAGGCTTCTTCGTCTTACTAGGTCCAGGTGTATCCTGCATAGCTTCTGGGTTGTCTACATCAGACAAATCTGTAGGGTTGGCCGAAATGAGAAGGTCTACCGACCATTCCTTAGTGATCTCTTCGATGTCTTCCTCGGTCAACTTATAATAGTTTTGTAACTGCTATTTGTGCTCATCAGCGCGTGCTGTTATATAAATAAAGTGGCGGTTCACGCTGAACTTCATTAAGGGCCAAAAATTGTGGAGGGTATTTGGGGTCATCCAAGGCTCAGACTGGATGGATTATTTCAATTGATTGTAATAAGTATGGAAGACATCATTGGGCTACCGTTGCTTGTTCATATCATTAGATTACCACAAGGTACTGAACTTCACGACCAAAGGTTCGAAGGGCTTGATGTTGGGTGTTACAGATTATTTTCGTCATCCCTATGACTGTAAATGATGTAAAACTATTTGTTTCCTTTAGAGGTGTCAGTGGCCTGAGATCCTAAAGAGAGAAGGGAAAAGAACTTTTCTTGAGAAAAGAAGTTGCATTTTCCTTTGTAAAAACCCTATAAAAAAGGAAGTTCGCAGGTTGCTATATAGGCAGGGTGTGAGAATGCCTGATTCTCATAGGTTGCACCATAGCTAGGTTACGAGAGGTTCGAAGTTTTCTCTATAGGTAGGGTGTGAGAATGCTTACACGTGGGAAAAATGAGCGTTTTCTCGAATCTTCTAGAAGGAGAAACTTCCATGGTGAGGTGGCATCCGAATGGTTTGGATCTTACTCGCTTTCATGATTTAGTGGGATCATCCTAACCTCCTCACCTTATCCTCTTCAACTTATAAAAGGAGAGGAGCTCTCATGGAAGAAGGTTATCTTGGAGCTTTGGAGATTTTGGGATTGGCTAAGTTGGATTTGGCTTGGAATTATTAGCTTGGTTAGAGTGGTTTTGAGTTTTTTCCTTTCCCAAGATAGATTGTGAGTACTATCAGATCTGTGCTCTTGGAATTCTTGGAGCAAGAAGTGTGTGGGGAATGAAGGACAGTTGGAAGGGACCTTACGACATCAAGGCCATGGTTGTAATCTCTCTTTCACATTTAATATGATACAGTAATATGATTCTTTCCTATAAAGCTTGTTGTGTTTTATTGTATGATTCCTTGATCACATACATAGGTTTATATTGAGTTTATGGTATTGCTATAACTTTGGTTGGTTGCGTTCTGTTGCAGGTTCATCGTTGTATGAGCGTTGGAATGGAACTAGGATGGCAATAGCGAGAGGAAGCGACGTTAAAACGGTATGTCACCTATCCCTCTTTAGTTAGTAAATTCAATATCTAAAACTTAAGGAAAGCGTCATGTTCTGGTGTGTTTTCTTCTAGACCTAGGTGGATATAGGGAGATCAGTTAGTATCCACACCTACCGATTAGTCCGATAACAAAATTGGTGACTCCACTGGGGAACAGATTGTTTCCTAGTTAGTCTAGTTTCCCTTCCTTTGATTGCTTGTTTTTTGGTTTCTGAGTCTGTGGGACATCCATCCAGACTCTCTGGATCTAGAATTTCACTTAGATTCCCTGTCCTTTTTCAAATTTTTCTTTGATTACAGACATTCTCTCACTATACCTCTCCATGGCCTGCGAGAATCATTGATGTTCGCACCCTGTTGTTAGGTCCAGTACGAACTTCTCGCACCCTACCAATGTCTAGCCTACGAGAATACCTTATTCTCGCACTGTACTCTATTGCAAGGCTATGAACTTGTTTGTAAACTTTTTTGGAATGGGTCTTGTCATCTCTTGATGTCCATTTTTGATTTGATCAGCTGGATTGAAATTTTGGACCCTATATTGATCTACTTACAGTCTGCTTGACATTCTTTGAGTTGCTTTTATCCACCTTCACTTTGTTTGTTTTTTACGGATTGGTCTCTTTCTTTGAGTGTCTTTCAATTACAAAGCATGTGTTTTCTTTAGAATTGTTTAGGGAAAGATCAGATTTCTTATGAATAGTTCGCTTTAAAAGAAAACTTTTAGTTTGGGTTTATTTGTTTTAACAAAGTTCATTATTGCTTTTAGTGAAATTTTTGAAACAAAAGATTTAATTTCTTGCTTTATATTAGATTGGGGGCATCCTTTCATTTGAAGTAGCGAAATTGAATGATTCTTGGCATTTTTTGGTCTTAAATCGTGCATTGGTGTATAATACCTTTTTCTAATTTCTTGAGAATCTTGATATTAATGAGTTTTAAGATTTTGGGACATTGTGTATATGGGAATGATAAATCTACGGCTGAGGATGCATTCTGGATCCCCGTTGTCATTCTGCCTTTAATGGGGGGCGGGGTCCAGAATTGGATGCGCAACTCTCGAACGGTCAAGATTACTCCATCATGATCAACGACACTCAAGTGGATTCTGGATCCCCCTTGCCATTCTGCCTTTAATGGGGGGGTCCAAAATAGTGTGGCGTGAAGTGGGGCCCCCTCCTGTCCTGTCGACTATCGTTTCGCACTTTCCCCTCTGCCACCTACACTCCAATTAACCGTGCGACTGGGAATGTTCTCATTGGCTATTCTCTAGCCCTGTTGGGGTTCGATGGTTGTAAAGCTGAACGGTTTGACATTAATGGAGCGTCGATACACGAAATTAAAAAGACACTGCATTTATTTGAACTGTGATCGTGACCCGCGATCACCTGGGAATGGAGAGAGAAAGAAGGAGCCATGTTACACTGGTCCTCCATGGATATTTAGGGGTTCTGATTCAGCAGAGGACCAAAAAAATATGATTTAGGTAGTGGGTATGTGACAAAGTGGTATCAGAGCATGGTTATAACACTCGGACTGATTGGTCTCATGCACGAGTTGTGCATAAGCTCAGTTCGAAGCACTCCTACGAGGAGTAACCCCCTAACTTAACTCTCTTTTCTAGGATTAAAAACTTGGAAACAAGAACCTGACTGTGTATGCATGTGAAAGAGTTATAAATTCATGCGCAGATTATAAAATGTATTTAACTCTTGACTAATAACCATCATTTGTCTTTTCACCCAAGTGGACGATCAGCCACGGGAATTTACAGATGCAGAGAATGGTGACACCCCAAGAGATGGGAGAAGGCTCCCGCAATAGAGACGAAGAGTCTGACGAAAGAAGAGCAATGGGAACCCCTCCAAATCTAGTCGAGACTGTGAGGAGTCTTATGGTTGAATTGCAAAGTTGCAAGGCTGACAATGAAAGGATGATGAAAGAACAAGAAAAGAAAACCGAAATTATTGCAGTTTTACTGCAGAGCTTATCTAACCTACAACGACAAATGCAGAATGAACCCGAGATGCAGAAACATGGTCGTATCAGTGGCCATACTGAGAGAAGCACCTCAAGAAAGGTCCACCCCAGAGGTAAAGGACCAGTGCCATACAATTCCACTGAGAAGGAAGTTGGTGATTCAAAAGGCTCTTCCAACAGCAGGACCAGTTCCTATTCCCGAAGAAAACAGAAGAAGAAAAAGACTTCCAAGGGTCATAAATTTGAAGAATTCAGAAAGGCCAAACCTCCCTCCTTCGACGGTGAGATAAAGAAGGCAGAGGAAGCCGAGGCCTGGCTACTTGGACTGAAGAAATATTTCTGATTCCATGATTTTTCAGAGAATTTGAAGGCCTAAGTGGCCACTTTCAATCTAAACGGAAATACCTCCATTTGGTGGGAAGACCTTAAGAATATGAAAGGGGTCCGCGAGGAGGACCTGTCTTGGAAACAGTTTGAAAAGTACTTCTGGAAGAAGTATTTGTCGGAAAGATATTTCGACGAGAAGGCTAAAGAGTTTTATGAACTCAAACTGGGGCAACTCACTATAGAGGAATATGTCAATAAATTCCTTGACTTATTGAGATATGTACCTTACATCAAAGAAGAGAAGGCGAAGGCACAACGCTTCATCAGTGGGCTACCCAAGGAATACCGGAATCGTATTGAATTCGACGAACCAAAAACTTTAGAGGACACTATTCAAAAAGTAACATATTGTCATGAACAATATGGACATCAGGCAGAGTCTCGAGGAGACTGGAGACAGAAGAATGGTTCAAAATTTCAGAAGAAGGGGATTAAATCCTCAGGATTTAAGAATTACAAGAAGAACCCCAGAATGAACTTTCCAACCCAGAGTGTACTCCAGCAGAAATTTCCTTCGGTGGATGGAAATAAAACTTCTGGACCTATACCAATGAAGACTGATAACCCAAAGAGACAACCTCCGAAATGTTGGGGTTGCAGAGAAGAGCATCTCCCGAGAGACTGTCCACACCGACAACAGAATAGTTGAAAATTTTATAACATTCAAGAAGCTACCATAGTCAATTATGTGGCAAGGAGTGTGCCGCAGATTTATGTAGCCTTGGATAATAACCAAGCTAACCACCAATCTTCAGTGGTGGAAATAGAAGGTATGATTTTCAACCATCTGGTGTCTGTTTTGATTGACCCTGGTTCAAATTTGAGTTATATATCCCCTAAAGCTGTTGATAAGTGTAAGCTATATCCACGAAAGAAAACTAAGCCATGGTTGGTATAGTTAGCCACTGGCACCAAAAGAAAGGTAGTAGAGGTCATACCAGCCTGCCAACTAAGGTTGGGTGAATTCCCCACCCAAGCATCCCTTAATGTATTACCCCTAGGATCATACGATCTGTTGATTGGTATGGAATGGATGGCCGCCCATAAAGCCAAACTGAACTGTTACCATAAAACCTTAGAATGTGTGAGAAAATAAGGAAAAAGGATAACCCTTCAAGGGATCCGAAAACCGGTCTCGGTGAGGCAAATATCAGCCCTACAAATGAGAAAGTATTGCCGAAAGGGATGTCCCCTATATGCAATACAGGTGTTGACAACAATCAAAGGTGATAAACCAAGCCCTGATGATCACCCTATCCTAAGAGAATACAAAGATGTGTTTCTGGAAGAGGTACCGGGTCTACCTCCAAGAAGAGACATTGACTTCTCGATAGAGCTCGCACCAGGAGCGGTGCTAGTGTCTAGGACACCCTACCAGATGAGCACACCTGAGTTAGTTGAACTCAAAATACAATTGAAAGAAATGATGGATAAGGGTTATATTCGACCCAGCGTGTCCCCATGGGGAGCACCAGTCCTATTTGTGAAAAAGAAGGATGGCACCCTTAGACTGTGTATAGATTATAGACAACTTAA
The DNA here is from genome assembly GCA_009831015.1 of Picea engelmannii. Lineage (NCBI taxonomy): Eukaryota > Viridiplantae > Streptophyta > Pinopsida > Pinales > Pinaceae > Picea > Picea engelmannii. The sequence continues at coordinate 1,043,337 of ML779653.1, forward strand.
TAAAGTAACCATAAAGAACAAGTACCCCTTGCCCAAGATCGATGATCTATTCGATCAACTGGGGGGTGCATCTATTTTCTCAAAGATTGACTTGAGGTCGGGATACCATCAAGTTCGAATCAAGGGTGAAGACATCCATAAAACTGCTTTCCGGACACAGTATGGTCACTATGAGTTTGTGGTAATACCATTTGGGTTAACCAATGCCCTTGCCACTTTCATGTGCTTAATGAACAATGTACTCAGTAAATTTTTAGATAAATTTGTACTAGTTTTCATTGATGACATATTAATCTACTCTAAGAATAGAGAAGAACATGAAGGGAATCTTAGACTTGTGCTGCAAGTGCTAAGAGAGCATCAGCTCTATGCTAAATTCAACAAATGTGACTTCTTTCAGAAGAAAATACATTACTTGGGAAATGTTCTGTCTGAGGAAGGGGTAGCAGTAGATCCTGACAAGATCAGGTCTATCATGGAATGGCCTACCCCAAAGGATGTCTCAGACATCAGATCCTTTATTGGATTGGTAGGATACTATAGGAGATTTATAAAAGGATTCTCCAAGATTGGTTGTCCAATCACTGCCCTCCAGAAGAAGGGGATAAAATTCCTGTGGACACAACAATGTGAAGAAAGATTTCAAACCTTGAAACATCTACTAACCCATGCACCCGTGTTGAAAATCATTGACCCAGGAGCTGACTTCCTTGTGTGCACCGATGCCTGTAAGGAAGGGCTCGGGGGGAGTCCTTTTGCAGGAAGAAAAGGTGATCTGCTATGAATCCAAAAAAATGAATGAACATGAGGTCAACTATGTGACTCATGATCTAGAACTAGCTGCCATAGTGCATGCCTTGAAAATGTGGAGGAATTACCTCTTGGGAAGAAAATTTGTACTTATGACAGATCACTGTGGATTGAGATATTTGTTTGACCAACCAAAGCTCAATGCTAGACAAGCAAGATGGATGGCCCTCCTTAGAGAATTTGATTTTTAAATCAAATAAATCAAAGGGAAGGAAAATAGGGTGGCTGATGCCCTTAATAGGAGCATGAGAACAATTCACCTGGCATCAGTGAGTACCTGTAAGACAGATGTCAAGAACAGAGTCAGAAATGCACAGGAGACAGATTCCTTCGTTCAGACGGTGACCCTGTACCTATAGCAAGAACCCTCTGGAGTAAAATATGAAGGCTACCAGATGACCGAAGGAGGTCTTATCACATACAGAGATAGAATATACATTCCAAATTGTGACGACTTGAAGAGGTTCGTCATGGATGAACTACATAAAAGACCATACACTGGTCACCCAGGATACCAGAAAATGATCACTGCCACCCATAAACAATTTTATTGGCCTAGATTGAAGAAAGACATAGCCAAATATTTGGCCCAATGCATAGAGTTCCAACAGGTTAAAGCATAACATCGACACCCAGCAGGACTATTACACCCTTTACCCATCCCAGAATGGAAATGGGAAACCATCTCCATGGATTTTATCACTGGATTACCAACTTCAACCAATCAGAGTGATGCCATTATGGTGGTGGTGGATAAGTTGAGAAAGTCTGTTCATTTCATCCCCGTCAAATAAACCTGCAAGGCGATAGATATCGCCCAGATATTCATGAAATAGGTATTCCGACTGCATGGTATGCTAAGAGAGATAATATCTGACAAAGACACAAAATTTACTTCCAAATTTTGGAAATCACTGATGGTTGGATTGGAGACCAAATTGTTGTTCAACACCGCTTATCACCCTCAAACCGACGGACAGACAGAAAGAGTGAACCAAATATTAGAATATATGTTAAGGATGCATGTAATGCATCAACCCAGGAAATGGGAAGACTACCTGCCACTGATAGAATTCGCCTACAACAATGGCTACCAAGCATCCTTAAAGATGAGTCCCTTCGAGGTCCTCTATGGTAGGCCGTGTAATACTCCGATCAGCTGGAGTAATCCTATAAATAGGATTTCTTTTGGACCCCACGTGCTAAGAGAAATGGAACAACAAGTGACTCAGATAAAACAAAATCTGAAGATCGCTCAGAACCGACAGAAAAGTTATGCTGACCAAAAGAGAACTCCAAGAGAGTTCAAAACGGGAGACCATGTATATCTTAGAATTAATCCCAGAAGGAGTTCCCTAAAAATGGGAGCTTGTGCCAAGTTGGCACCCCAGTATTGTGGACCCTTTGAGGTTCTAGATAGAGTGGGACCTGTAGCCTATCGGCTAGCACTTCCTCGCACAGTAAAAGCACATAATGTTTTCCATGTTTCATTACTAAAGAAATATGTACATGATGCTAATCATATAATTGACTGGTCTGTGATCCAGGTGGAACCAGAGGGATAATTTCTACCAGAACCCCAATGCATACTGGACATAAAGGAAACCCCGCTCCGGAACTGAACCATTGCACAGGTCAAGGTGCAATGGAAACATTTTGGCCCAGATGAGCCTACATGGGAAATGGAGGATGCCATGAGACAGGCATATCCAATTTTGTTTACTTCTGTACATGAAATTTATGTTAGTAGATAAGAACATTGAGGATGATGTTCCCTTTTAAGGGGGAGGGAATTGTAACACCCTGTTTCCCCTAGTTTGTAAAAATAACTAGACTGGCCAATAACTGTGGCAAACTCATAAATGTGAATATGTGATGTAAATGGACCTTGTGTAAAAGGTCAATAAATGTGAATAACATTATGAATTTATATTGCAGGACTGCTGAGAGGGGATGTGAAGAAAAAGAGACCACGATGGCTATGGAAGGCACCTAGAAAGGTGGTGTTAACTTCCACTGAGAATTAATACCGTATTTGGACTCCACTGGCCCGGAGAACCAAAAGTAGCTCACTGGCCTTGAATTAAATGTCTCGTAGACTAGTAGGTATATGGTTTAATGAGGGATGGGAGGTGAACCTGCCATCCGTAGATTCGTCAGGCCTGATCAGCGTGAGGGTAATCGCGCCACACGCAAACTCGTAAGAGGATAAGGCGTGGGGTAGAAGTGATTGGGGGCAGATGTGAGGGGAGAACTCTGGCAATACGTAGAGTGAGTGATAGAAGAGAGGAAGGAGAGTAACCTTTGCTCCTGGTAACTGGTGGACAGAGATGCAGTCTCACAGCATCGTGGTCTCAGCTCGAGGGTGGCTAGTGGTAAATCCACTTGGAGTCGCTAAGCCTACGGTTGGGTGGAAACGAGCACCCCTCTCAGTAGTTTCATAACCCCTGGTGTTATTTCTGATAAGTGTTTTTCCTTTTGCATCTTGAAATATATGTATATGTTCATTATGATGATTATTCCCATAAGTTGTGAAACTATGAATGATTTCATTATAAGAATGTCTATATGGTATTTTGATCAATAATAGTAGTTGTATATTTGTATGGAAGGACTATGTATGGCTTATGTCCTCATGAATTGTTATTTACATGCGTACTGATCTAACTCAGAATTCATGTCTAGTTCTCGGGAGGACGACCTCCTTACCTACCTCAGGTAGTATCTTGAGTGAATCTCCCCATAGAGATACCCTCCTTGAAAAATCCATCAAGAACCTGGAATGAGGACATGAGGGCGCAAGGCCCTAAGAAATCCCTGATAGTAATGAATCGATGGACGAGATTTCACCAAGAAATCCGTGGTCACTCGTGACTGTTAGATTTGGTAAGAGGAAGCTGGAAAGTTAATTGCCTTAATCCTGATAGGTATTAATCAACAGACAAGGATCCATCAGGAAATCTATGGTCACACACGACCGTTAGATTAGTAGGAGAAAGTAGGGCGTTAAATGCCTTACCACTTTAGTTTCCTGTATCTTCATGGGTAGCGAAGATATTAGCACCATGGATCCCCAAAGTCCATGAGAGTATCTGGGTCGTGGATCTTTCCACGTTTAGGAAGTCGTGGGAGATCCCACAAGTTAGGAATCTATTTGAGCCGTCAGAGTTCAGCTAAAAAAACCCAACAGCCATTGGATCTGTCAAAAGATACCAGAGGGTTAACACCACAGTGGATCGGGACTTTCCAATGTGGAAAACCTGAACTAGATTTGAGCTGTCCGATTGACGAAGGCCACATGTCATGAGATCTCCCATTTCGGGAAATCAGGAATCGCGGAATCAGGATTCTTGTTAACAAGAGTTCGGGATTTTCCAATGTGGAACCCCGGGATAGATTTGAGCCGTCCGAGTGATGGAGGCCACGTGTCACGAGATCTCCCATTTTGGGATATCGAGAATCATGAGATCGGGAGTCCTGGCGACAAGGTATCGGGACTTTCCTGGGTGGAAATCTCGGAGTAGTTGTGGACCGTCCGATTTAAGGAGGCGACGTGTTGAGAGATTACCCGTTTTGGGAAATTGGGGATCGAGGATTCAGGAATTCCGTTGACAAAAATCCAGGCTCTTTCCTTGACAAATCCCAACCCATAATGATGAGACGATAGCAGGTGACTAAGTCCCGATGAATAGACGATATTCCTTCGGTAGATATCAGGGGTTGTAATGACCGTCATATGTGAGGAAGAGATGTCGGTTTTACGCTGGAGCGTGAATGCGCATTAGAGTAAGTAGCAAGCAGATATGGATGGCCAGAGTCCACCCACCCAGATCTATGGTTGAGGATGCATTCCAGATCCCCCTTTCCATTCTGACTTTAATGGGGGGGGGGGAGTCTAGAATTGGACGCGCAACTCTCGAACGGTCAAGATTAATCCATCATGATCAACGGTTCTCAAGTGGATTCCGGATCCCCCTTTCCATTCTGCCTTTAATGGGGGGGGGTCCGGAATAGTGTGGCATGAAGTGGGTCCCCCTCCTGTCCTATCAACTATCATGTCACACTTTCCCCTCTACCACTTGCACTCCACTTAATCATGCGACGGGGAATGTTCTCATTGGTTGTTCTCTATCCCTGTCGGGGTTCGGCAGTTGCAAAGTTGAATGGTTTCAAATTACCGGAGCACCGATATGAGAAATTAAAAAGACACTGCATTTATTTGAACTTTGATCATGACCCACGATCACCTAGGAACAAAGAGAGAAAGAAGGAGCCAGCTTATGCTGGTCATCCATGGATATTTAAGGGTTCTGATTCGGGAAAGGACCAGAAAAATCCGATTTAGGTAGTGGGTATGTGACAGGGGTGTTCCATGAATACTTGGAAAATTTTATTTAAGTATTCATTGATGACATATTGATATATTCTTGTACAAAAGAAGAAGATGAAGATCATTTGCGCATGGTACTACAGTGTTTATGAGAAAACCAATTATACAGGAAACTGTCGAAATCCTCTTTTTATCAATCGAGGATTCAGTACTTAGGGCATGCTATCTCCGACGAAGGATTCATTGTGGATCCAAAGAATGTAGAGGCTATTATGGAATGGCCTATGCCGATGAACGCACCAAAAGTATGTATCTTTATGGGTTTAGAAGGATATTACTAACGGTTCATCGAAGGTTTTTCAAACATAGAAAATACGATCATGAAATTGCAGAAGAAAAATAAGAAGTTTGTATGGACTGAGAAATGCATGGAAGCATTTCGAAGGATAACAGACATGTTGATGAAAATGTCGATAATAAAGTTCCACGACATGGACGAGGACTTATTTGTATGCACAAATGCATCCAAGGATGTCTTAGGCAGAGTCTTGATGCAAGTCGGTCGATTGATCACTTACATCTCAAGGAAATTAAGAAATCATGAGGAAAACTATGCAACACATGATTTGGAGTTATTGTTCATTGTGTATTCCATGAGAGTGTGGAGAAACTAGCTGATTGGACAAAAAATGGAACTAAAAACCAACCATTGTGGGTTGCAACACATTTTTACACAAAGTGACTTGAACGCGCGACAAAGGCGTTGGTCAGAATTTCTTAGTGAATACGATTTTGAGATTACCTACATAAAATAAACAATGAACAAAGTGGTAGAGGCATTGAATCAAATACCATGCATATTTTTGGTGATACCTCTTTAGATGAATCATTGAGAAAAGATTCTAACTATATAGTGTGACGATGGTTGGTATAAATAGGTTAAGGAAAATATCATACAAGACACCATGTTGGTACCAATATTTGAAGGATATACTTTGGACAACGATGAATTGATGATGTATAATAACTAGATTTACATACCCCCTAATGAAGACTTGATAAATTTGATCTTAAATGAAGATCATAGAGAAATGTACATGGCTCATCCAGGAGTGACGAAGATGAGGGTAGACCTTAAGCCCTTATTCTTATGGAAAGGAATGAAGGCATACATAGTTAACTATGTGGCGAGATGTCTAGAATGTCAGCAAGTAAAGGTTGAACATAAACATCCGACAGGATCACTAAATCCACACACTATTCTAGAATCAAAATGGGAGGTCATTTTGATGGACATTATTGTGGGATTTATGTTGATAATAAGGAGGAACGACTCGATTTTCGTGGTAGTTGACACTTTAAAGAAGAGTGCACATTTTATTCATGTGTGTACGATGGATAAGTTGTCATAAATAGCTATAGCTTTTATTAGTGATATTGTGAGATTGCATGGAATTCCTAAAAGGATCATATCTAATCAAGGATCAATGTTTATTGTATGATTTTTGTTGAAAAGTCAACAAGAAATATGTGTCTAAATTACTTTTCCCTTAAATAAATTAGACAATAAATATTAATCTATTGTTTCATTCATAACTGAGTGAGTTGGATTTGTAACAGAACTATAAGTGTAGTTAAGTGAGTTAAGATCATTTGTATTGGTTGTAACTAAACATGCACTAGTGAGAGTTCAGTTAATCCGTGAACTCACATGCAACTGAAGATTCGCCACGATTAACTACATGCATGTCAGATCTAGTGGATACCCAGTTGAGATAACAAGTGAAATGGACAGTTTGGATATCATTTTTGATTTGATCACACATGCAGTGGATATTCTTATGAGCATGCACAAACTAGGCAATTTGTGAATGATTCGATTGTGATAATTCGAATTGCAGAGATTGTGCAGAGGAGTCAAGTTGTTTGGACACAGGAATTGGCACATGTATTTTTTTATTTGTGTATGACAGTGTGAAATGATTATATTGTAATGAGATCTCTTGGATTAGAGTTTTGTATGAGATTGTTTCATGATTCATGATATACATAATATATGATAGTTGGGTTTTTATCTTTACGCTTTACCGAAAAATCTTTTGTGTTATGTGTTCTTGATATTTCACTTTGTGATTGTGGTTGTGATCGTGGTTTAATTTTCTGCAAGAATAATAGTAGAAGAGATTATGTATTTAACAGTGGTGTAAATTGTTAGATTAGGAGGGTCATAGAAATACTTAATTTGTAATGAAATTTCTACATGGTATCAGAGCCACAGAGGCCACGGAGCTACGGAAGTGAGGTGCGAACAAAATATTGTTCTCGTAGGTCCCGTCTCTTGGAGGGTGCGAACCCTAGTACTGAAAACTACACTCATTTTCAGGAACAATAATTCTCACACCCTAGACAAAGGGAGGGTGCAAACTTCATTGGCATTCTCGCAGGAAAATACACTAGAAGGATGGGAACTTCCCTCACCCTATAGTGGAGTACAGTGCGAACTTCCCAGGAAAGTTCATAGGCAAATGCACAAGTAGGGTGAGAACCCCCCTCACCCTACAGTGGAGCAGGGCATGAACTTTGCAGGCAAGTTTGAAGGCTACACACAGGAAGGGTACGAACTTTCCTCAGGCTACTCTCAGGAGGGGTGCAAACCTCCCAGGGAAGAGGGATTGCAGGAGTTGAGTTTTGGGATGGATAACATTCGAATTTTCTATATTTTCTTGGTGCGACACTTGATTCAAGATCGAAAATGTCTTTCAATGGCTTGAGGTTGGAGTATGCACTTGAGTTCAACTCTAACTACATTTCTTGGAAGGACGGGATGGAAGCAGTGCTCGAAGACAATGGCTTGAAGGGTTACATTGACGCAGATGTTCCTAAGTTGGATGTGACAGATACTGTAAATCTTAATGCATGGCAAAAAAAAGTAGCAAAGGCGAGGAGGATTATGTTGGAGGGAGTACGAGACCACATTTTCTCAAGTCTCCATGGGAAAACCACACCATATGAAATGTGGAAGGTTTTGATAGATCTGTTCCTAAACAATAGCGACCATAGGAAATTGGTGCTCAAAGATAAACTTAGGAAGATCAAGATGGAGAAAGGTGACACCATTCCAAAATATCTCACGAAGTTTGTCCAATGTCAGGATGAGCTTGGAAGTGTGGGAATAACAGTTGTTGCTAATGATTTGGTGAGCTTGGTGCTCCTAGGGCTTCCCAAGAGTTGGCACAATTATCAAGACTCTGTCAATGGAAGGGAAAAATTGTGGGATTGGGAACGACTGTGGTCGGATCTAGTGCAAGAGGAGTTCAGGCGGAACACCAAAGATGGATATTCATCAAAGTGTGATGATGAAGAGGATTGTGCTTTGATTTCCAAGGCAAGGAAAGGGAAAGGGAAGAAATTCCAATCAAAATCTGAGTCTAAAGTCAAGAAGCTGGATTTTTCCAAAGTGAAGTGTTTTCACTGTCATGAACATGGGAATATCGCTACTAACTGTCCACAGAAGAAGAAGAACAAGATGGTTTCTAGATCTGCAACTAGCGAGGCTCTTGTCTCATAATTTGAGCTTGATTTTTCTTTGATCGCATGCATGGCTTCAAGTGCATCGGGATCGGTGTGTTATTTGGATAGTGACGCTTCCTTCCACATGACGGGAGATAAAGAGACTTTCATTGACTTGGAGGAGAAAGATATCATAATGCATATAGATATGGGCGATGATGGACGATACAGTGCAATTGGTATTGGTACCATTATCTTTTGAAGGGAGTCAGGTAAACCATTTCAATTGAAAAATGTTATGCATGTTCCAGGTCTGAAGAAAAACCTGGACTCAGTCACAATGTTGGAGGATAGAGGCTATGATGTTGTTTTTAGTAGTGGAAAATCCTACCTGCGACATAAAGCAATGGGTCAAGTCAAGAAGATAGGGATTCGAGTTAATAATCTCTACATGCTAGAGGTAGATGGTTGTAGTGCCATGATAGGAAAGGTAGAAAAAGTTGTGAGCCGGGATGAGGTGAATTATGGCATAGGAGATTGGGCCATATTCATCATGGAGCCTTGAAGATCATGCAATAGATATCTACCAGACTTCAAATGGGAACACTTTCTCAGTTAGATCAGTGCAAGGGGTGTACCCTGGGGAAGTATGTAAAGTCCAGCTTTCATGAAAAGGAGAACTGTGCTACGATGATCCTGGAGAGAATTCACACAGACGTGTGTGGACCATTCTCGATTGCTTCAACGACAAAACATAGGTATTATGTTATTTTTGTTGATGATTTTTCTCGTAAATGTTGGATAATCTTCATGCAGAAGAAGGATCAAACATTCTCAAAGTTCTGTGAGTTTAAAGAATCGGTGGAGAAAGAGTCGGAGAAGCAAGTGAAGGCTTTAAGGAGAGATAATGGTGGAGAATACATCTCTAACAAATTCAAAGACTTATGCAGCAGAGAAGGAATTCGAAGAGAACTCATAGTGCCTCATAAACCACAACAAAATGGAGTTGCGAAGAGAAAGAACAGAACGATCGTGGGTGCATCATGAGCGATGTTGCATGATCAGGGCCTACCAATGCATTTGTGGGAAAAATCATGAAATACTATGGTTTATGTGTAGAACCATTGTCCTCATAGAATACTTGGCATGAGTACACCTGAAGAAGATTTTACTGGTAAGAAACCTGAAGTTTCGCATTTAAATTTTTTTGGCTCATCTGTTTTTGTGCATGTGAACTGTAACATCCTGCTCTGGCGCACGGAGAAAACTTATTATTTGAGGACACTTGCTCGCAAGTGATCTAGACTTTTATGATGTTAGACCATTTATACTTTATTATGATGCGATTGATAGATGACATGATGTGTTACTATTTGATGTAGACAGGTTCTATTGACTCAGTCTTATCGAGTGTGCAGGGTTTTCGACCTTGAGGTTGTAGCAACATCGGTAGAACCCCCTTGGACTCTGGATTAAGTCAGGGAGTGTGATTTTGGGTTGATATATTTACTGTGATGTTTCATTGATTTGATGATTTGATGTTGACATTTTTGACATGATTGTTGATGATGTAGGCTGACGATAGCTTGTTGACCAGACTCACATATGGAGTAAAGGGGCCACACACGATTTGCAGAGAGGTTGAGGGAGAGGGGTGGACAATAGCCCTGCCACTGCCTGCTAGCACTCCCACCGTGGCCCAAACTATAGGTTAATGATTACCTAGTTCGAGAGGATCCACGATGCCATGAGGGAAGACTGCGACAGTCGCTCACGATGATTCTAAGGGGCGTGCAATAAGGCAGGGGCCTTATTCCTTAGAACCCTTAGTCTCCCACAAGTTCACATGGCGGAGTGTTGACTCCAGGGGTTATAGATGTCTACCAATCAGTTCAGTTGGTGAGTGGCACCCTTGGAGTATGTGGTGCATCCTGAAGGGCACGTCGCACAAAAGAAACTCAGTTGGCGAGTGGCACCCTTGGAGCACGTGGTGCATCCTGAAGGGCACGTCGCACAAAAGAAATTCAAGAGGCGAGTGGCACCCTTGGAGCACATGGTACATCCTGAAGGGCACGTCGCAATAATGTGGATGAAGGAGTCAGCCTAAATATCCCTAAGACATCAACACCTAAATAAATCCTTAAGAAATACCCCTAACCAGGTGTCGCCAGTTCAGAACTTGATCCCTATGTCAAAAAAAAACATAATTCAAGACTATACATTAAATATTCATTCCCCCTATGATTTGCAACCTCCACCTAATCCAAGGAGTTTCCTTCCTTAATTAAATACATAAAACAAATCATCCATTAATTGAATTCATAAAGTAATTCCTTCCTTAATTGCGTACTTAAGGCCTTTCCTCATTCCCAGTAATATGCTTGATAATCTATCTTTTTAGTGAAGGTACTACTACTTCGCCCTAACATAATAGTCAAAACTTAACCATCTCCTAATAAAAATGACATTATATTCTAGCTCGCAATAGCTCTACAATTCAAATAACATTAGAATTTTATTTCCTACTAGCTAAGCATTAACAATACGGGTGCTAATAATAAAATTGAACAAAAAAAAAAACCCACTTAAGCTAATGTGAGTCTTCATAAGGTGTGTAGGGTAAAATAGAGAGATTAAAAAATTAATGCAAATAGGTGGTTGTAAATTTGGAAAGAAGAAATTATTTAGTTAACTAATGGGAGATTAAAAGAAATATATATATATATGAATTTAAAAAAATAATAATGAAAAAGATGCTTAGCGCCTTTACCTTATTGAGTTTTCAAAAAATAAAAAATAAAAAATAAAAGGGGGGAAAACTTAAAAGAAATAGGATTTAGGGTTTTTGAGGGAAAAAAAACCTAAAAGGGGATTAGGTCAAAGGGAGGATAAAATGAAAGGAGATGGGGGAAAAGAAGGGGATCTGCTATGAGGTATTGTTATGCTGCCCAAATTTCAAACTGGACTGATTGCTTGTGAGGGGTTGGGGATTTTCTCAGTTGACTTGAGTGGTAGCTCAGCCTTGGAGGCGAGATGGGAAGCTAGGTACTGTCGAGATTGTGTGTGGCCCCTTTGCGGCTCGGGGGGCTGAGGGGGAAGCAGAGTACCCCTAGTGTTTGGCTGGGAGGTACCGGTGCAGTCTCTACGGTCGGCAAGAAACAAGGCAACAGAGAAGCGAGGAGCACATGAGTTCATTGTGGCAAGCAACAAGGCAACGGTATGCTCATGTACTTAGTAGAGTAGTGTGCTTAGTTATTCACTGCTGAGATTATGATTGTATGGATGTAAAATGTCTTTTCCTCATCCTTTAAACTCTGAAGATTCTCGTTTTTACAATTAGTTCAGTTTAGGGTTCCTGGTAAATTGTTTTGGGTTATGGTTATTTCGTTTTTTTTATATACTGGTACAGTTTTAGGGTTGGGTAAATTTGTATGGGGATTAAGGTTATTTCGTTTTCTGTTTTATATGGCTCAGTTTATGGTTTCTGGAAAATTTAGTTGGGTGTATGGTTACTGTATTTGGTATGGGCGTTTTCTTTATATGAATGGGGGCATTCCATATTTATGAGGCTATATTATATAGAACAGGGGCGTTTTTATATTCAGCGGGCGTTTCTAATGTTAATGGGGGGCGTCTGATATTATTGTGGGCGTTTTCATGTTAACGGGGGCATGCTGGTATTCACATGAGGAAAAATGTTGACATCTCATTTCTCAACGTCATATTTTTCCATTGTAATGTATTCATAGATGCGTTAACGGTTAGGGATTTGGATGGATGCCGACCAATGTTAGGATTTGCCTCCGTTGAGGGTCTGACCAGGTAGAGAATTTCAAACTAGTTACAAATATTTTTTTTAGTTACAAACCTTTGTTGAGACCTGTGATTTTGACGTCTTTGTTATACAGTGAAACATTTTGATAAGTCAACTGTTACTCGGCTCCCTGTTCTCATTCTCAGCGTTTTTATATATTCAAGAGACAATTAAACAAGTTTTATTTTCCAACTCAGCATTTTCTTGAAACTTTTAATAAAATACTAGCATCTAATTTGAGCTTTTATAAAAAAATTCAATTTCAATTGATCTTTGGTCTACTTTCATGAAATATGTGTATGCGTGAAGTTGGTGTCTTTGTAACAGTCTTTTTGGAACACTGAAGTACTTCCTATACTATTGAATGTGCCTTTTTTTTGGAATAGTGAAGAACTGGTATGTTTTGCTATAAGCTATTTATTTATTCATTATCTTTAATTGTTTTCATTTATGTTATTACCAATAATAATATTCATGTATAATATATGTTCATTAATGTGGTGGACATATTTTGCATAAACTAAAATATAGTTAATAGATGAATTACTTTCTGCATTGAGTTGGAGTAGATTAATCATCTTTAAATTTGTTTTCCGTTTATCAAAATATCATTGCAACCATTCTCTTATTTGTTGCAGCGATTTCTTAACCTCATGTTGCATTGTAAAATAGCTATAAAGTTTTAGATTCTTTGTCCTTCAATACTTGCTGAAATATATTTTTCTCAAATACCAATTCACCCATCTCAATTTCTGTGGGCGTTACAATTTCGGTGGGCGGTTGGTTTTAAATGTGGGCAATTCGTCATGGTAAAAAGAGTTCTGGCAACTCGTTTTATAATCGCTGCAACTTGGAATTCTTTTTTGTGATTAATGTTCCTATACCCTCCTGGGATCCTCGCTGTAACGGTTGCCCAGGGTACGCGTTGGCCTGGTGATAGAGGCATTGAATGCTGGAGGTGCAGACGACGGATTTGGGTGACAGCCACTGTAGGATTCGCCTGAAGCTTTACCCACACCAGGAAGCGCTCGTTCTGAACGCTTTTAATTTTTCCACCTTTGTTTTCTTAACGCCCAGTCAACTGCTCATGTTAATGTCGGTCGTTTGATACCTAGTTTCTTGATTTAAATAACCCACCTTTTTCTTCATATCAATGCCCCTTGTTTAATTCTCTGGTTACTGACTCACCTCTTGGCTGCTCGTCATCAAGGTGTATCAATATTCTCAGTCACGTGCGGGCCACTTGTTCTGGATATGTTTAGCAGGCACGTAAATTCAATTACCTTGACTTTTGTTATTAATTTATGGAAAGTTGTAGCCTTTAACTGAACCCTTGTCTTTAATAGAGCCTGCAAAATCACCCTTTTTACTTAAGGTTAGTTACCGGGCATTCAGGTGGTGGTTAAGTAATGGTTGATGGTAATAATTTCACTTAGAAAAGTCAATTGTCTGGTTAACACGTTATTAACCGATCCAATAATAATTATGTAGATAGAGGAGATGTTCCTAGAATACTTGAGCATATGGGTGTGTTGACAATTCCAACCTCTAAACCTTAACCCTTGAACTAACGAATGTTTTGAAGAGATCCTTTTTTTTCGACGGAAATTGGAAATTTTACTTCATTGGAGAGGATCACTTTACATACTTGATTTAATATGCAGTTAACTTTAATTGACAAATCCTAAATTAATTGTTACTCAATGGAGTTATTACATATATATGGACCTTAAGATAATTTAGATTGATACACACTAGACCCTTCATTGCTTGTAGCGTTAATTGAGAATTGTAGGATAATTTAACTGTTCTAAATTGATGGCACTAAGGACTACCATTATAGCGATCTTGAATAATTAACCCTTTACTCTCAGTATAATATTTATTACTCTATGATGTAATTGATGATCATTGACTCAGTGGTTCTAGCTAGATGCATGATTATTGGTGATTGGTGGTAAGTCAGATTTCTTGCACCTTTTGGTTATAGTTGTATTCCTTTATTTAATTAATCGAATGAAGGATACTTTCTATAGCATCTTGGTGCGTACATTGACTTTTCCAATGTTGTTTAGTTTATGTATAGTCTCCTTACATTGAAAACCTATACATCAAATATAATTGGGTTTGCACAAGTCTTGGGTTTAAATTCATCCTTTGAAATCATGTGGTTTTTAACTTTAGATGACACATTGGGTGTGTGAATCTTGATGATATTAAGCAAGGTTTCTTCTAAAGATATATATACATTTATATTGTTACATTAGAATTTAGGTTAAGGAATGGTTCTCATCTTATATAATGTAGTTGGGTTTTAGTGTTATGAAATGAATAGTTTAAATTCCCCTTTCATAAAATTTTGGATTCTATATATGTTCTAATGAATGTAATGTAATGTGACTATATGTTAAAGGAATGAAACAAAGGTTCCAGTAATGAAATGTTAATGTAAATGGAAGGTTAGTGGTGTAGGTTAATACCATTAATTATAGGAGGCTAACTTCCAATACTATCTATGTTCTTGATAATGTGAGTGTAGTGCAATCTTCTAAATATCTATGTTGTCATTAGGGTAATAAGATTATCATGTATGGAAGGGGAATTTGGCCTTACGATTCTTAATAACACGTTTAGGTTCGGGTCAATTTCAAGGTTAGTACTAGAAATGGAATTGTCCCAACCCCCAGTCGTAGGATTTAAGAGTCTTCGATTTGATAAAGCTAGTCGCTCTGTGTATAAGTCTGTGTGTGTGATTTTACTCGTGTAAGGAATCCAATGTCGTATCAAGAGTCTCGGGCCCTTTACAGGCAGGGTTCCACTCTTGCAACACACCTAACAGAGATTACTAGTTTCTTCCAGAGCAGTCATCCAGGAGCCTATCTGACCTTCTCTCTCTCTGGAGCAGAGAGCTAAGATTAAACGCCCGGCTTTCCTGTGCAGAAATAGTAAGATATAATACCATGGATTCTTCCCTTTGTGTTCGTACGATGCATAACCCAATATGTCATTAAATGTTGCGTTGTGTGCCTTATGTCTATGGTCATATTTTTCTTGCAGTTACTCGTTGTGTGCCTTCTGACTTTTTGTCATGAACACCATGGTTGCGTCTTGTTGGTTGTCGAGTGGCAACTTGAGTCAAGGGTGTATGTTACTTCTACACGTGCACACACCCTAAAAAAAATAAATAAATAAATTTCACCTATTATTAGAGTTGTTGTCGTAACTAGGAAGGTTGTTACATATGGTATCAGAGCCAGTTCGACCCGCGGCTTGGGATTCGCTACAACTTTCATTGACATGAGTTGATTTTATTACACTATTGTTGATCGAGTTGATTGTGTGCATGCGTGGTAATTCTGGTTAGAGGACGCCACAGAGGCAGACGACAGGGTGCTAGGGGAGGAGGTGCGATGCCTCCAGTAGCATCCACGTCTGAGGGGTCTAACCCATAGGGAGGCGAGCAGGTTCTCATATAGGAGAAGAGTGTCGTTGGTGATGTCATGGGGTCGATGAGGTCTTTCCAGCGCATGTCTAAGGCACTGATCAACCAAGTGGACAGAGACAAGGCCAGGGTGTCGGCACCCGCTGAGGTTCTACCGCGTGCACCGGTCGTTATAGGTATCTTTCACCGGGAACTCTAGAAGGTCAAATTCCAAATTTCTTGGGCGCCCAAGAAGGCGCGGCCACCGAGGCATGGTTGGAAAAGATGGCGATTTCCTTCTCACTTCGCAATTATACCTCCAACATGAAGGTCTGCATGGCAGTCTTTCAACTAAAGGGGAGCGCTCTTCTATGGTGGAAGATGCTCCCACCGCAGTTGAACATGGCCACTGAAGACGTGTCATGGGAACTGTTCGAGGAACGGTTCCGAGAGAGGTATCTTTCAGAGGAATTCATTGAGCGTCAACTCAATGAGTTCAATGCTTTATGACAGGGAGAGGGTACGGTGCTCGAGTACGAGGCACATTTTATGGCACTGCTATGGTAAGATCTACACCTTAACTTTGAGAATTTTGGGGTCATCAGGTCGTGTTGGGCCTTAACGACAGCCTGCCTGCAAAGGCTTAAATTTTTATATGCCTCAAACCTTGCATGATGTCGTCCAGAAGGCAGTCGTTCAGGATGAGTTTAGCTTCATAGAGAGGGCTTCGTTAGCCAAACAGAAGGTTAGAGGAAAGGTTACGGGCTGTGCCCTTAACCTGGGCGAGTCTGTCATGAGGGTCAACTTGTACTTCACGATCTTAGGGTCTTATGAAATCGTGTTTGGTGTGGATTGGTTGGGATCGCATGAAGTGATACTCAACTGTAAGATGAAATGATTGAGCTTGGTCGATGATGAAGGACAAGGACTGGTGATTGTAGGACAGAACCAGGGATTATCCATGAGGTTCGTCTCTTCCTTACAGTTATGGAAGAGTATGCGCAAGGGGTGAAAAATTTATGCGATCCTTGCGCTAAACGAGAAGAGAGTCACGGAAGGTCTAGAACACCTTCCGGTGGTGAAGGAGTTTGCAGACGTATTTCCAGAGGAGTTTCCTGGGATGTCGCCGGAAAGGGAATTGGAGTTTACCATAGACCTGAAACCGGGAACTGAACCGATAGCAAGAACGCCTTCTCGGAAGTCAACCCCGGAGTTGCAAGATTTGAAAATGCAACTGACGGAGTTGTTGGACCTGGGACTGATACATCCTAGTGTGTCACCATGGGGTGCACCAGTTATTTTCATACGAAATAAGGACGGATCATGGAGGCTTTGCATTGAATACCGTCAACTGAACAAGGCTACGATCAAGAATCAATATCCCTTACCAAGAATTGATGATCTATTCGATCAAATGAAGGGTGTGACGATTTTGTCCAAGATCGATTTGCGATCTAGATATCACTAGTTACGGATCAAGGAGGATGACATCCCTAAGACCGTCTTTAAGACGAGATTCGGACATTACGAGTTTACTGTTTTTCCATTTGGACTGACCAACGCCCCAGGGGTATTCATGAGTTTGATGAACGGGGTGTTCCACGAGTACTTGGACAAGTTCGTCCAAGTATTCATTGATGATATTTTGATCTACTCTTGGATGACGAAGGAGCATGACGAGCACTTGCGCTTGGTACTACAATGTTTACAAGAACACAATTTGTATGGGAAGTTGTCCAAATGCTCTTTTTATCAATCGCGGATTCACTACTTAGGGCATGTCATCTCCTACAAAGATATCACTGTGGATCCAGCCAACGTTGAGGATATTATGGAATGGTTTGCGCCAACTAATATCACAGAAGTGCATAGTTTTATGGGTTTAGCAGGATACTATCGACGGTTTGTCGAGGGATTTTCAAAGATAGCAAATCCGATCACGGAATTGCAAAAGAAAAACAAGAAGTTTGTTTGGACTGAGAAATGCGTGGAAGCATTTCAAAGGATTAAAGAGTTTTTGACAACAGCGTCGATACTAAAGGTCCCTGACATGGACACAGACTTCTTGGTATGCATTGACGCCTCCAAGGAAGCTTTAGGTGGAGTCTTGATGCAGGACGGACAAGTGATTGCTTACATTTCGTGGAAGCTGAGAAGGCATGAGGAGAACTACGCGACGCACGGTTTGGAGTTACTAGCCATCGTATATTCCTTGAAGGTTTGGAGACACTACCTTGTTGGATGAAAATTTGAATTAAAGACTAATCATTGTGGGTTGCAACACATTTTCACGCAAGGCGACCTGAACGCGCGACAACGGCGTTGGTCGGAATTTCTTATCGAGTACGACTTCGAGATTACTTGCATAAAGGGAACAATGAACTGAGTGGCAGATGATTTGAGTCAGAGACCACGCATCTTTTTGGTGTTGCCCCTTCAAACGAATCTGCATGAGAAGATCTTCACTTTACAGCATGACGATGACTGGTAAAAAGAAGTCGAGGATTTTATGTGACAAAACACGATGATGGTACCACGATATGAGGGATATTCATTGGATAACGATGGGTTATTGAGGTTTAGAGGTTGGATTTATGTATCGCCAAATGACGAGTTGAGGATGTTGATCCTAAGCGAGGCTCATAGAGCAGTTTACATGGATCACCCGGGAGTCACGAAGATGAGGGCAGACCTTAAACCCTTATTCTTCTAGAAGGGAATGAAGGCTGACATAGTCAACTTTCTGGCTAGATGTCTAGAGTGTCAGTAGGTAAAGGCTGAACATAGACACCCAATAGGATTACTTCAACCACATGCCATTCTGGAATTGAAATGGGAAGTTATTTCGATGGATTTTATTGTTGGATTTCCACTGACGTCAAGGAGACACGACTCGATTTTTGTAGTAGTAGACACTCTGAAGAAGAGTTCTCACTTTATTCCTGTGCATACGATGTATCAGGCACCTGACATAGCGAGAGTTTTCATCAGTGAGATTGTGAGGCTGTATGGCGTGCCTAAAAAGATTATATCCGATCGAGGATCGATGTTTACTGGACGATTTTGGACGAGTTTCCAAGAGGCATTGGGAACCCAACTTAATTTTAGTACTACGTATCACCCAGAGATTGATGGGTAGACTGAACGAACGAACCAAACCTTCAAAGACATGTTGCGCATGTACGTGATGGACCAACAAAAGCATTGGGAGGAATTCTTGCCTCTAGTAGAGTTCGCTTACAACAACAGTTACCAAAGCACCATTAAGATGGCGCCTTTTGAGTTCCTTTATGGGCGACCATGTCAGACGCCCTTGAGTTGGGATCGGCTCGAGGATAGGGTCCTGTTGGGACCAGAAGTGATCCAAGAAATGGAAGAGCAAATTCAAACCATAAGACAAAGGATTAAAGAAGCCCAGGATTGACAGAAGAGTTATGCCGATGCGCACCGAGTAGACCGTAGTTACGAGGTTGGCAACCTAGTTTTCTTGCGAGTTACACCGCATAAGAGTTCGATCAAGTTTGGAAAGGGAGATAAACTCCCTCCTAGGTTCATGGGACCTTTCGAGATTGTGGAGAGAAAGGGGCCTATGGCCTATCGACTAGCCTTGCCTGATTCTTTGAGGCATATGCACGATGTTTTTCATGTATCTGTTTTGAGACATTATATTAGTGATCCTACACACGTGATTGACCTGAGTTCCTTGCAGGTCTCGGATGAGGGAGCGCTCACGGCTGAGCTGGTCCGCATCTTAGATCACCATGTTTGACAGTTACGATGTCGGATGGTAGATCAGGTCAAGGTCCAGTGGGACATTTATAGTCCGCACTCGGCGACCTGGGAGGACTCATATGATATGCGTCAGCAGTTTCCATTTTTGTTTGATAGATAGACTTATGATACTGTGATACCTTTATTTTTTCATTTATACTGAGAAACTTCGGGACGAAGTTTAGACCAAGAGGGGGTGTATGTAACATCCTACTCTGGCACACGGAGAAAACTTATTATTTGAGGACACTTGCTCGCAAGTGATCTGGACTTTTATGATGTTAGACCATTTATACTTGATTATGATGCGATTGACAGATGACATGATGTGTTACTATTTGATGTAGACATGTGCTATTGACTCAGTTTTATCGAGTGTGCAGGGTTTTGGACCTTGAGGTTGCAGCAACATCGGTAGAAACCCCTTGGACTCCGGACTGAGTCAGGGAGTGTGATTTTGGGTTGATATATTTACTGTGATGTTTCATTGATTTGATGATTTGATGTTGAAATTTCTGACATGATTTTTGATGATGCAGGCTGACAATAGCTTGTCGACCAGACTCACATATGGAGTAAAGGGGCCACACACGATTTGTAGAGAGGTTGAGGGAGAGGGGTGGACAACAACCCTGCCACCGCCTGCTAGCACTCCCGCCGTGGCCCGAACTGTAGGTTAACGATTACCTAGTTCGAGAGGATCCACGATGCCGTGAGGGCAAAATGCGACAGTTGCTCACGATGATTCTAAGGGGCACGCAATAAGGCAGGGACCTTATTCCTTAGAACCCTTAGTCTCTCACAAGTTCACCTAGTGGAGTGTTGACTCCAGGGGTTATAGATGTCTACCAATCAGTTCAATTAGCGAGTGGAACCCTTGGAGCACGTGGTGCATCCTGAAGGGAACGTCGCACAAAAGAAACTCAGTTGGCGAGTGGCACCCTTGGAGCACGTGGTGCATCCTGAAGGGCACATCGCACAAAACAAATTCAAGAGGTGAGTGGAACCCTTGGAGCACGTGGTGCGTCCTGAAGGACACATCGCAATAATGTGGATGAAGGAGTCAGCCTAAATAGCCCTAAGACATCAACACCTGAATAAATCCTTAAACAATACCCCTAACCAGGCATCGCTAGTTCAGAACTTGAGCCCTATGTAAAAAAAAAACATAATTCAAGACTATACATTAAATATTCATTCCCCCTATGATTTGCAACCTCCACCTAATCCAAGGAGTTCCCTTCCTTAATTAAATACATAAAACAATTCCTCCGTTAATTGAATTCATAAAGTAATTCCTTCCTTAATTGCATACTTAGGGCCTTTCCTCATTCCCAGTAATATGCTTGATAATTTATCTTTTTAGTGAAGGTATTACTACTTCGCCCTAACATAATAGTCAAAACTTAACCATCTCCTAATAACAATGACATTATATTCTAGCTCGCAATAGCTCTGCAATTCAAATAACATTAGAATTTCATTTCCTACTAGCTAAGCATTAACAGTACAGGTGCTAATAATAAAATTGAAAAAAAAAAAAACCCCCACTTAAGCTAATGTGAGTCTTCATAAGATGTGTAGGGTAAAATAAAGAGATTAAGAAATTAATGCAAATAGGTGGTTGTAAATTTGAAAAGAAGAAATTATTTAGTTAACTAATGGGAGCTTAAAAGAAATATATATATATATATATATATATATATATATATATATATATATATATATATATATATATATATATATATATATATATATATATATATATGAATTAAAAAAAAAATAATGAAAAAGATGCTTAGCGCCTTCACCTTATTGAGTTTTCAAAAAATAAAAATAAAAATAAAAAAATAAAAATAAAAGGGGGGAAAACTTAAAAGAAATAGGATGTAGGGTTTTTTAGGGAAAAAAAAAACCTAAAAGGGGATTAGGTCAAAGGGAGGATAAAAAGAAAGGAGATGGGGGAAAAGAAGGGGATATTCTATGAGGTATTGTTATGCTGCCCAAATTTCAAACTGGACTGATTGCTTGTGAGGGGTTGGGGTTTTTCTCAGCTGACTTGAGTGGTAGCTCAGCCTTGGAGGCGAGCTAGGAAGCTGAGTATTGTCTGGATTGTGTGTGGCCCCTTTGTAGCTCGGGGGGATGAGGGGGAAGCAAAGTACCCCTAGCGTTTGGCTGGGAGGTACCGGTACAGTCTCTACGGTCGGCAAGCAACAAGGCAACGGAGTAGCGAGGAGCACAGGAGTTCATTGCGGCAAGCAACAAGGCAATGATATTCTCATGTACTTAGTAGAGTAGTGTGCTTAGTTATTCACTATTGAGATTATGATTGTATGGATGTAAAATGTCTTGTCCTCGTCCTTTAAACTATGAAGATTCTCATTTTTATAATTAGTTCAGTTTAGGGTTTCTGGTAAATTGTTTTGGGTTATGGTTATTTCATTTTTTTTATATACTGGTACAGTTTTAGGGTTGGGTAAATTTGTATGGGGCTTAAGGTTATTTCGTTTTCTGTTTTATATGGCTCAGTTTATGGTTTCTGGAAAATTTGGTTGGGTGTATGGTTACTGTATTTGGTTTGGGCGTTTTCTTTATATGAATGGGGGTGTTCCATATTTCTGAGGCTGTATTATATAGAACAGGGGCATTTTTATATTCAGAGGGCGTTTCTAAGGTTAATGGGGGGCGTCTGATGTTATTGTGGGTGTTTTCATGTTAACGGGGGCGTGCTGGTATTCACATGAGGAAAAATGCTGACATCTCATTGCTCAACGTCATATTTTTCCATTGTAATGTCTTCATAGATGCGTTAACAGTTAGGGCTTTAGATGTATGCCGACCAATGTTAGGATTTGCCGCCGTTGAGGGTTTGACCAGGTAGAGAATTTCAAACTAGTTACAAATATTTGTTTTAGTTACAAACCTTTGTTGAGACCTGTGATTTTGACGTCTCTGTTATACAGTGAAACATTTTGATAAGTCAACTGTTACTCGACTTTCTGTTCTCATTCTCACTGTTTTTATATATTCAAGAGACAATTAAACACGTTTTCTTTTCCAAGTCAGCATTTTCTTGAAACTTTTAATAAAATACTACCATCTGATTTGACCTTTTATAAAAAAATTCAATTTCAATTGATCTTTGGTCTACTTTCATGAAATCTGTGTATGCGTGAAGTTGGTGTATTTGTAACAGTCTTTTTGGAACACTGAAGTACTTCCTATACTATTGAATGTGCCTTTTTTTGGGAATAGTGAAGAACTGGTATGTTTTGCTATAAGCTATTTATTTATTCATTATCTTTGATTGTTTTCATTTATGTTATTACCAATAATAATATTCATGTATAATATATGTTCATTAATGTGGTGGACATATTTTTTATAAACTAAAATATAGTTAATAGATGAATTACTTTCTGCATTGAGTTGGAGTAGATTAATCATCTTTAAATTTGTTTTTTGTTTATCAAAATATCATTGCAACCATTCTCTTATTTGTTGCAGCGATTTCTTAACCTCATGTTGCATTGTAAAATAGTTGTAAAGCTTCAGATTCTTTGTCCTTCAATACTTGCTAAAATTTATTTTTCTCAAATACCAATTCACCCATCTCAATTTCTGTGGGCGTTACAATTTCGGTGGGCGGTTGGTTTTAAATGTGGGCAATTTGTCCTGGTAAAAAGAGTTCTGGCAACTCGTTTTATAATCGTTGCAACTTGCAATTCATTTTTGTGATTAATGTTCCTATACCCTCCCGGGATCCTCGCTGTAATGGCTGCCCAGGGTACGCGTTGGCCCGGTGATAGAGGCATTCAATTCTGGAGGTGCAAACGACAGATTTGGGTGACAGCCACTGTAGGATTTTCCTGAAGCTTTACCCACACCAGGAAGAACATGTTCTGAACGCTTTTAATGTTTCCACCTTTTTTTTCTTAACACCCAGTGAGCTGCTCATGTTAATGCCGGTCGTTTGATACCTAGGTTCTTGATTCAAATAACCTGCCTTTTTTTTCGTATCAATGCCCCTTGTTTAATTCTCTGGTTACTAACTCACCTCTTGGCTGCTCGTCATCAAGGTGTATCAATATTCTCAATCACGTGCGGGCCACTTGTTCTGGAGATGTTTAGCAGGCACATAACTTCAATTACCCTGACTTTTGTTATTAATCTATGGAAGGTTGTAGCCTTTAACTGAACCCTTGTCTTTAATAGAGCCTGCAAAATCGCCCTTTTTACTTAAGGTTAGTTGCCGGGCATTCAGGTGGTGGTTAAGTAATGGTTGACGGTAATAATTGCCCTTAGAAAAGTCAATTGTTTGGTTAACACATATTTAACCGATCCAATAATAATTCTGTAGATAGAGGAGATGCACCTGGAATACTTGAGCGTATGGGTGTGTTGACAATTCCAACCTCTAAACCTTAACCGTTGAACTAACGAATGTTTTGAAGAGATCCTTTTTTTTCGACGAAAATTGGAAATTTTACTTCATTGGAGAGCATCACTTTACATACTTGATTTAATATGCAGTTAACTTTAATTGACAAATCCTAAATTAATTGTTACTCAATGAAGTTATTACATATATATGGACCTTAAGATAATTTAGATTGATACACAGTAGACCCTTCATTGCTTGTAGCGTTAATTGAGAATTGTAGGATAATTTAACGGTTCTAAATTGATGGCACTAAGGACTACCATTATAACGATCTTGAATAATTAACGCTTTTCTCTCAGTATAAGCTTTATTACTCTATGATGTAATTGATGATCATTGACTCAGTGGTTCTAGGTAGATGCATGATTGTTGGTGATTGGTGGTAAGTCGGATTTCTTGCACCTTTTGGTTATAGTTGTATTCCTTTATTTAATTAATCGAACGAAGGATACTTTCTACAGCTTATTGGTGTGTACATTTACTTTTCCAATGTTGTTTAGTTTATGTATAGTCTCCTTACATTGAAAACCTATACATCAATGACACCCGAATGGCCTTTTTTGAGTAATTTCTCCATGCGATGAGAACTGATGATTTCAGGAGAACCCGCAGTGATGCCTTGAAATTTATGTGTGTGGCCGCCT
Source organism: Picea engelmannii (assembly GCA_009831015.1). Taxonomy (NCBI): domain Eukaryota; kingdom Viridiplantae; phylum Streptophyta; class Pinopsida; order Pinales; family Pinaceae; genus Picea; species Picea engelmannii. The sequence goes on from ML779653.1 coordinate 1,068,081, forward strand.
TGGTCAAATTGCATGGTTAAGTTCTGGAAGTCCATGAGAATGGGACCCAAGGTTCTGAGCCATTCGGCACCCAACAAAATGTCGCAACCTCCCATGTCAATAGCAAACATATGTGATTTGAGGTTGTAGTCACCTATTTGGAGACGCACGTTTTCATAGCGCCCTCCACATTTCATAGAGCCCCCATTGGCAATCATGATTTGGAAATTATTAACAGCATGGATATAGCAGTGGGTTTCTTGGGTGATGCGGCGATGAATAAAGTTGTGGGTGCTGCCACTATCAACCAAGAT